>OZ022333.1:49487891-49890391 GCA_963989225.1 Dromius quadrimaculatus | reverse complement strand
GGTTAGGTTGGGTTTCGGTTATGTTAGGTTTCGGTTGGGCTAGGTTTCGGTTAGGTTAGGTTTCGATTAGGTTAGATTTTGGTTGGGTTAGGTTTCGGTTAGGTTAAGTTTCGGTTGGGTTAGGTTTCGGTTAGGTAAGGTTTCAATTAGGTTAAGTTTCGGTTAGGTTAAGTTTCGGTTAGATTAGGTTTCGATTAGGTTGGGTTTCGGTTAGGTTAGGTTTTGGTTAGGTTAGGTTTCGGTTAGGTTGGGTTTCGGTTAGGTTGGGTTTCAGTTAGGTTGGGTTTCGGTTAGGTTAGGTTCCGGTTAGGGTAGGTTTCGGTTAGGTTAGGTTTCGGTTAGGGTAGGTTTCGATTGGGTTAGGTTTTTGTTGGGTTAGGTTTCGGTTAGGTTAGGTTTCGGTTAGGTTAGGTTTCGGTTAGGTAAGGTTTCAATTAGGTTAAGTTCCGGTTAGGTTGAGTTTCGGTTAGGTTAGGTTTCGGTTAGGTTAAGTCTCGGTTAGGTTAAGTTTTGGTTGGGTTAGGTTTCGGTTAGGTTAGGTTTCCGTTAGATTAAGTTTCGGTTAGGTTAATTTCTGGTTAGGTTAGGTTTCTGTTAGGTAAGGTTTCGGTTAGGTTGGATTTCGGTTAGGTTGGGTTTCGATCAGGTTAGGTTTCGGTTGGGTTTCGATCAGGTTAGGTTTCGGTTGGGTTAGGTTCCGGTTAGGTTAGGTTTTCGATTAGGTTAGATTTTGGTTGGGTTAGGTTTTGGTTAGGTTAGGTTTCGGTTGGGTTAGGTTTCGGTTAGGTAAGGTTTCAATTAGGCTTAGTTTCGGTTAGGTTAAGTTTCGGTTAGATTATGTTTCGATTAGGTTGGGTTTCGGTTAGGTTAGGTTTTGGTTAGGTTATGTTTCGGTTAGGTTAGGTTTTGGTTAGGTTGAGTTTCGGTTAGGTTAGGTTTCGGTTAGGGTAGGTTTCGGTTAGGTTAGGTTTCGGTTAAGGTAGGTTTCGATTAGGTTAGGTTCTGGTTGGGTTAGGTTTCAGTTAGGTTAGGTTTCGGTTAGGTTAGGTTTCGGTTAGGTAAGGTTTCAATTAGGTTAAGTTTCGGTTAGATTGAGTTTCGGTTAAATTAGGTTTCGGTTAGGTTTGGTTTCGGTTAGGTTAGGTTTTGGTAAGGTTAGGTTTCGGTTAGGTTAGGTTTCGGTTAGATTGGGTTTCGGTTAGGTTAGGTTTCGGTTAGGGTAGGTTTCGGTTAGGTTATGTTTCGGTTAGGGTAGGTTTCGATTAGGTTAGGTTTTGGTTGGGTTAGGTTTCGGTTAGGTTAGGTTTCGGTTAGGTTGGGTTTCGGTTAGGTTAGGTTTTGGTTAGGTTAGGTTTCGGTTAGGTTAGGTTTTGGTTAGGTTAGGTTAGGTTTATTTATTTTGTATTGATACTTTTGAAAACACCCATGGCCGCTTATCATCTGGGCCAAGTGAAAATCTACTTCACCATGTGATCTATCCAGCCATGGTCGAATGTCCGGCAGGAGTTCGTGTGTCTGGACATTGGGACAACCGTCTAGGAGAAAATTACTCCGAGTTAAAAAAAAAATCATGAGGAGACAGGACTCATCAGCCGTGGTGAAGGCTACCTGTCTAGAAGAGGGAATCTTCGAACTCTTCTTACTGTAGGCATCAGGCATAATAAAGAAGCACCTAGAAGAAAGTGAATTGTAAAATTTTGAAGGGGACTTTCCGTAATTTCAATTTTTGAAAACATCTATATCCTACCAATAGTGCAAAAACCGCTGATATACGTATAGTTGGGGTCTAAACTTTTCTATTTAATTATATATAACTCGAAAACAAATGAACGTAGGCACTTGTTATGTATATCTAAAACAAGTGCCTACGTTCATTCGTCTCTGAGTTCTGAGCAAACAACTGTAACTTTGTCTCAAATCAAAGGAAATTGATCAAATTTAGTTCATATGTCAAGACCAATGCGTAAACTATGTATAATCAGTAAATAATTGCCTACCTTCTATTGTTTCCGAGTTATTAGCAGAAAGCTGTATCTCTGATTCTATTGGACGAAATTTGATCATATCTAGGATACATGTCAGGATCAGGACCAGTGCGTATACCATGTATACTAAAAAACAAATGCCTATGTTCATTTGTTTCTGAGTTCTAAGCAGAAAACTGTATCTCTGATTCTATAGGACGAAATCTGATCAAATTCAGTATACATGTCGAGAACAGGGCGTAAACCATGTATATCAAAAAACAAGTGCTTACGTTTATTTGTTTCCGAATTATAAGCAAAAAACTGAATCTCTGATTCTATTGGACAAAATTGGATCGAATTAAGTGTACATGTCAAGACCAGTGTGTAAACCATGTATACCAAAGAAAATAAGTGCCTACATCCATTTGTTTTCAAGTTATTAGCAAAAACTGTAATTCTGATTCTGACCGAAAGAATTTGATCAAATTCAGTATACATGTCAAGACCAGTGCGTAAACCATGTATATCAAAAAACAAGTGCCTACGTTCATTTGTTCTCGAGTTATAAGCAAAAAACTGTAACTCTGATTCTAACCTAAAGAATTTCATCAAATTTAGTATACATGTCGAGATTAGTGCGTAAACCATGTATATCAAGAAACAAGTGCCTATGTTTTTTTGTTAACGAGTTATAAGCAAAAAAAACTGTATATCTGATTCTATTGCATCAGGGGTCGGCAACCTGCGGCCCTTTGCAACTTTTTGTGCGGCCCGCCAAAGTACCAATATTTATTTTTAATAATATTTATACTCGTATATGATATAAAAGCACTATTCAAGTTACATTTTACATTTCAATGTGCGGCCCGCATAAAAAAATTTATTGTGAAAATGGCCTGCCGCCCGAAATAGGTTGCCGACTCCTGTATTACACGATAAATGATCAAATTTAAACTCACGAAGCCTATAGTCTTTTGAACTTACACCGGAAATTTATTGAAAGGCGGACGTATCAAGATGACAAAGCTAGATATCCCCTCATTTGAAATAAAAGTTAATTCTAATAATTATATACCCTTCGGGCAAGACCCCTTTGGACAAAATCCTATTGGACAAAACCCCTTCGGATAAAACCCCTTTGGACAAAACCCCTTGGACAAAACCCCTTTGGACAAAACCCCTTTGGACAAAACTCCTTTGGACAAAACCCCTTGGGACAAAACCCCTCTGGACAAAACCCCTCTGGACAAAACCCCTTTGGATAAAACCCCTCCGGACAAAACCCCTTTGGACAAAACCCCTCCGGACAAAATCCCTTTGGACAAAACCTCTTTGGACAAAACCTCTTTGGACAAAACCCCTTGGGACAAAACCCCTTTGGACAAAACATCTTTGGACAAAATCCCTTCGGACAAAACCTCTTTGGACAAAACCTCTTTGGACAAAACCTCTTTGGACAAAATCTCTCTGAACAAATTTAATACAAAATCGAGCAGCATGATTGATTTTTGATTACAACAATGGTTAATTTGTTACATTAGGTAACAATTTTTTATATTAAGAAATAGATTGAGTCGGAAATAGAATTGGGTGTAGATTTTATACGACACTAAACAAACCAAAAACATTTACACAGCAACATCTCCTCTAATTTAGTCGATCAATCGGCAACTGCGACAATTCTAACCCGAGGAATTAGATCAACACCAGAGCGTAAACCATGTATATCAAAAAACAAGTGCCCATGTCCATTTGTTTTAGAGTTGTTAGCAAAAAACTGTAACTCTGATCCTAACCAAAGGAATTTGATCAAATTCAGTATACATGTCAAGACCAGTGCGTTAACCATGTATAATAAAGAACAAGTGCCTACGTTAATTTGTTTTCGAGTTATTGACAACTCTATTGCCGTGCGACCTGCAGTAATGAAACTTGCCATACATGTAGAGCCTAAAGCGAGTACTTCGTATATCAAGTTTCAACTGTCTAAGTGCAACTGTACATGAGTAATTGATGAAAAACTTCTGATTGGTTCATTCATTTGTTTCCTTGGACTAATCAGAATTCGAGTTGGTTTTTTCATCAATAACTCATGAACGGTTGAATGTAGGGAGTTCATTTTTGGTTTACAGGGTACTTGCTTCATGCTCTACATGTTTACTAAGTTTCATAGGCCTAAGTAGGCTGATATACGAACTCGGATAATAGCTCACCTAGGCCTACAAAACTTGGTATTCATGTAGAGCCTAGAGCGAGTATCTTGTATACCAACTTTCAACTGTCTAAGTTGTACCGTTCGTGAGTTATGGACAACTCATTTCCTGTTTGACCTACAGTGATAAAACTTGGTATATATGTAGAGCATGTATCATGTTAAAAGGTTTGCCTATTATCTAAAACCTAATAAACTAAACTGATAATAATCTCAATGTCCGACTAGTATATTATTGTTGTCATAATAACATTGTTTTCAGGGTAGTTACGTAACAAATAATACCCGAGGGCATTATGTTTCAAAATAATGCCCTAACAAACAAGTTGCCTAGTTACAGCAAGTAACTAGAGTAATTTCTCTGACAGAAATCAAAATGACAGGATACATTGCTAAAAATTTTGATTGATATACAACAGAAGTCGGACATTAAACATTGAAGACACCACGGGAGTTGAACAGACAATAATGCCTACGGTCAACGTACACACCTCGGTCCAGAGGCCCTCGGAAAGTACACTGTTGACCTCAGGCATTATTGTCCTTTTAACACCCTTGATACCTTAATTACTATAAAAACACTCACCGATTTCTTTCAATGAAATTTTTTGGCTCATCGATTTGCTCACTCCTGCGGATTTTATCCTCGAAAGTAGATTAAGGCGATTTGTTCATGTAGACACCATATTCACTTTTTAACTAATATATTTCGTTTCGGCGAATTTAAAACGCGTCACTAACCCGCACTTGCCCGGTAAAATATATTTTCAAACATATTTTTGACGAGAAGTCACGACGGATGCGGAACGGTTTAGAAGGTCTGTTGCAGAAACACTACTAAATTACTGTGAACTCAAGTCCCTCGGAAGAGTGTTTTGCTGGTCGATTTCAGCCTGTATTTATACCCAGATTTTAAGTAAACGGTGCTGAGCCGGTTTAAAAGAAACATCCAATAAATATGAATAAATAAAATAATGACTTTCCGTGTGTTAGTTCTTTGCCAAATATATATTATAACTTCACACAGAAATATCACAAATGTGACATTCTGTTATGCTAGGAACATTCCAATAAAATTAGAGTTCAAATATTATAAATAATATAAATGTTCCATGAAAACTACAAATTTAAGGTGAAACATCACTCGGAAGTACTATTTTAGCGCGAAATTTGAATTGATGAATCTTGTAGCAATATGTTTGATAAATACTTTCTTATAATAAATTAACAAAGTTTTTAGTGGCGTGTATATTAAAAATTAGATAATTTGTCAAAGTTTCATTATGTCTGCAATAAATCCGTATAAAATTAGTGCTAACGTATAAAATTAGCATGCAAATCCTATATCTCAGAGACTTTGATAACAACTTATCTGGAAAAAATATATATACTAGGCGCTATACTTGCAGTTATCATATAAAAATTTTCATGAATATTGAACCTGACAATTTTGAGAAAAAAAATAATTAGTGCTGAAAATATTAATTTCTCAGAGATTATCCAGTTTTTTGGGACAAAATTTGGTAGACTTATAGATGACATTATTCTTCAGAGTGCTATGCAAAAATTATCGATTTTTATTGATTATTATTCCGTATATAACCCTTTCTGTGCACTTCTAAAAGTATTGAAAATTGGAGGAAGATCAAAGTTTTGTATTCAAAAATTATATATGTTTGAATAATTAATTTTTTTTGACATCGGTCACTGGATTTTGGGCTCAAAATGCTCGATATTTTGGGTACTTCTCTGATGTCCATTTACACTTTTTTATTCCCTGCAAGGTTAATTAAGACAAAAGTAATTATATTCCATGGCCAATTATTTCTTGGAGATAATATATTTTTTTTAGAGTCGTGAGATTCCTAGTTTTCGAGATATTAATTTTTTTTTGTTCAAATCATAGATTTTGTTATGAAGAAACGTCAAATGAACAAAAAGAAATATATTTATTATATCTAAAAATTATGAGCAATTTTTTACAATATTTTCCGGAGTTTCAGCGGCTGTATATTTCAAAATAATAATTTAGGAAAATATTCTTCAATTTCTTTTCCAATTCTTTTACTCGTGTAAATATGAGTTTTTACTAGTTGATTTGTTCTGTGGCGCTATCTAGTATCCAAATTTTGTATTACATGACAAGTGTCAAAGATTAATTTTATCATGTATTTATTCATTCAAGAATAAATAGCCTATGGCTGATTTTAGTAACAAAAACCATTTTGAATATCTGCTTCTGGCTGTGTGTATAGTTTTACCGATCTTGTCACACTAGTAAGAAAAATGGTTCGGATTCCAGGATATTAGACAAATCAGTTACAGTAAGTTCATTGGATAAATACATTAAAAATCAATCTTCAAATCTAATTTTGTAAAACTTATCTCTTTTAGATTTCCGAATACTACTATAGCTGGAAGTGTACAGATGAGAATTTCAAGTTATCAATATCATATTTCTCAAGAAAGCGACAAAATATTTTATTTATGTCCATCAATTATTATTGGGATCTGTCATTCTACAAATAATAATACAGGGTGGGGCAGAAAAACCTATCCGATTTCAAAACGATATAAAATTAAAACCAGTCAACTTGTCAAAAATTTTTTTTTATTAACATATCGCAAATTTTATGCCATTTTTAAATTTAAGTAATGAAAAGCACATCACTCAAATGTCGTCCTTGGGAGCGGATACACTGATTTAGGCGCTCGCGGTAGCTTTCCATGACTTTCACCGTCATTTCCACAGGAATTTCTTCAATTGCCCGAGCAATTTCCCTTCGTAAAGCAAGAAGGGTCCTTGGTCGATGCTGGTAAACCTTTGATTTGAGGTAACCCCAAAGGAAGAAGTCACATGGAGTGAGATCCGGTGAGCGCGGCGGCCAGCCAAGATCACCTCTCAGGGAAATGAGGCGACCGGGAAACAGTTCCCTGAGAATGTCCATTGATCGTCGCGATGTGTGGGCGGTTGCACCATCCTGTTGAAACCACACATTTTCCACGCCATTTTCTTCCATTTTGGGTCTAAGAAAATTTTCCAGCATGAAACAATAGCGCTCGCTGTTGACCGTTACGGTTTGCCCATTTTCTTCAAAAAAGTAAGGCCCCCAGACGCCTAGGCGGGAAAGAGCACACCACACAGTTACTTTTGGGCTATGGAGGGGTTCCTGATGGATTTCTCGAAGATTTTCGTCACTCCAATATCGAAAATTCTGCCTGTTAACGGCACCACAAAGGGGAAAATGGGCTTCGTCCGTGAAGAGCACAACATCGTCGTCTGGGAGTTCTCGGAGATCGGGACACAGGTTCGTACGGGTTTCAAAATCCCTTTCACTTAATTCCTGTGCAACAACCATTTTGTAGGGATGCATTTTGAGGTCCCGGTGCAAAATGCGCCGAATACTGCGGTTGGAAATCGCCAAAGCGAGCGAATGTTTTCGCGCCGAACGACGCGGGGAACGTTCAATCGCGGCTCTCACATTGGCCACGTTTTCAGGTCCTGTTGCTGTCCTGGGACGTCCAGGCGACTTCTTTTTCAATGCTGAACCCGTCTGTCTAAAATTTGACACCCACACTTTAATCGTAGCGTGATGTGGAACAGGATCATGACGCCCGAGTCCGAAATGAATTCGAAAAGCACGTTGTGTAGCAATTATCGAACCGTCGCATTCGATAAACCGCTCAATAACAAAAGCACGATGTTCACCAGACCAAGGCATGTTGACTACTGACAAATGGCATAAAACCGGCTTTCTAACGGTTTTTATCCCACTACTCTACCTGCCCCCTCTTCTGAGAAAAAGGGATTTGAAATCGGATAGGTTTTTCTGCCCCACCCTGTACTTGATCTGAATCTGCATTGCTCTAAGGCCCGAGATATTCACCTTCAAATAAATTACAAGTATTAATTTCTTAGTGAATACATCAAGGGTAAATACTTTAAAGAAAACATAGACTAACAGCTTCAAATTTTGGTCTAGTCTGTAAGCGAAAACTGCCTGCCGGACCCCTAGTAGAAAACATACCATATGTTCGAAATCTATCTACTAGTGCTACGGAATGGGGTAAGAGTCATGAGCAAGTAGCAATACACAACTATGAAAATGTAATAGGTGTTACAGTTGCACATTTTGGGCTGAAGGTAGCATCGAGCCCAGTTTTCTATCAAAATTAGATAACCCTTTACTTTACCTTATCCTTTATGATTCAATAGAAAACTCATAATTTTTTATTTAAAATATGTTACTATCAAAATTAGTTCTTGCGTGAATTTTGGGACAATTTTATATCATAATTTCATATTCTCATTATGAATAATTTCAATAAAACTTATGTCTTTGAAAAATGATTTTGTATGCGAGCATTAATTTCAGTAAATTTCTCTATAAAATGTTTTTCTTCTGAAATGTCAAATTTGAATTCTTGTGTATCCCGCCGTCATCACTGACCTTCCATAAGCCTCAATTACTCCAAAACAAGATTAGACTAGACAGAGATAGCTAGTATTTCCGGGTGATGTTTCACCTTAAGAGTTGAACACAGTCCATCATCTTAGATAGGGGAGCAACTGTATACACGTGTTTCGTCCTTATCAGGACTCATCAGTACAGTTTATATATATATATATATATATATATATATATATATATATATATATATATATATTTTGTAATCCTCATTTTATTTAAACTTAGAATAAAACTTTATGACTAGTTTCATATCTGACCGCCAGATGGCTCTGGGGGTCGTACAATCAGAGTTAATTAGCAATCAGTCAACAAATGTAAACAAAAGCACATGTCTACAATTTACAATTTATCGTCTAACTACGGTCTATTCTTATATAAAAGGTAAGTTTTATTTACTGTTTATTGTGCACCACAACTTAGATCTAATTTATTCATTTCAGACGGTGATGTACAAATATTCAAATAGTAACCTATTTTCAATTACGGGAATAGCAGTTCTAAATAACCTGTAACTAGGTTTTACATAAATACGGAGGATTCCTATACAAACGGTGAGTTGTCGTCAATTACTACCTAAATATTTTATTTAACGGTTTTATATATTTCAGGAAAATAAATTAGATCAACTGCAAAGTTGACTTGCATCGGAAAATTAAACAGTTCGAAGCAGTTTCGGTGAATCGGAATTATTGTAGCTGAAGGCTTATATCTGGAACAGTGAAATTGTGACTAAATTGAGTTATTTTAAATCATTTTATCAGACGGTTATTAACATCAGTTTTTCAGATTCTAAAATGAGAGCACTTCGTCACATCAGACAATCATAGCACGTCTATCCATAACAAAACGAATAAAAGTAAATGTACTCAGAATGAGAACACTGCTTCAAACCCCACAGGACTGCTACTCCCTCTGAAGTAGACTGCAATCCCCTAACTCGAAGCGTCGCGTATATTATTTCTGTGTGTGTGTTTTAACTCACACCAATTTTAAACACAAACTTGCATACAAACTCACAAAACATTTCACACAGTCATACAGGAATGAAAGGATTTGGAAGGAAACTGGAAAGGATTTGAAAGGAAACTGGAAAGGGTTTGAAAGGAAACTGGAAAGAACAAATATCAACATCCTTCTTGGAATTGGTTGCAGCTTCTTGAAACTAGGACTCCAATCTCGTCCTTATATTTCCATCAATGTCTCGGATTCTAATTGAATTGGATTCAGCATCTTTAACCTGGAGGAACGGCAGCAACCTCTTGAATCTCAACTGTTGGATTCCTTAAACAGAAAAAAATAATTAGTATCAAGTCATACTCATCAATAGTATAATAATTCCCAAAACTGTTGCAACTGAATACTAAAAAAGATATATTTCAGTTAAAATATAATAAATAGTTTGATGTATATTGTTGAAATCACATTAAACACAAGAACTGTTCTTTATTTCCGCAACTGCGCACATATTACATAAGTTCTTGGATACACCACAAGAGTCGACTTCTCTCCTGAACAATCCGTATAGAAATCAAGAAATGAAAAGAACACAATTGTACATTGATAATTAGCAATCCCCACCGAAATAATTGAATAATCAATTAATTGAACAATCACGCCACTGTGCATACATAACTTTTGCAAAATTTGTTTTGTAATCGGACCTACAATAAATAATATTTTTAATATAACAGATTATCTATTCAAATGCAACCGTCATTAATTTATGCCATCTTTGAGCAATAGTGCAAATCTTAATGTAGCGCCTCTCTAAACGAGTAGGCGAAGCTACAACTGAATAAATTGTTATATTTTCATTTGAGATTATAACAATTATAATCACAGTCTGATGTTTTACAGAATATTGTCAAATATATATAATTAATTAGTATTTCCAATAATTTATTTTCTTTCCATCAAAAATTTCAGCAAATATATGCCGTCTATCCGTAGTATTGCAAACTATCGTTTGACAGCTTCTGATTTTTAAACAGTAAATTAAGATTTTTTGCCCCTACAATTATCACATTGGCAATAATTCACAGCAAATGTAATAGTATATTTCACAACGAGTATTCGAATAGCCTTTATTCAAACGAGCGAAAAATTTATTACTTTCTCTAACAAGCTTTCGGAAATTTACCAATATTATAAATTATTTTGCATTTTTTTTAATAATAAAAAAAACCACTGTTTTATTGCCGCTGATAAAATTTCATTTAATTTGTAAACGCTAGTAACTTCGGCTGATACCACAAGCTCTGTTTTTGGCTATACTAGCAGTGTTATTTTAAGAAGAGTTCTAAGGCAATATGAATATTTAAAGCTATTTTAATGGAAAATATGCAGATAAATTTTGTAGACATGTTTGTCTTGGCCCAGGGGCCCCTATTCTATTGGCAACTGAAAGTACCGTTGGCGGCAGCACTGTTCTTACAAAATGGTGGCTTAAAAGTGGCTTACGGCAAGTTTGTAATCTGTTTACAATGTACACTGATATTCAGCAAAGAAATATTCATATTCCATGGAATGATTTAATTCAAATAAAGAAGAAATCACATATATAATAATTTCACACAAAAAATTGTGAAATAATGTGAAGTGCTATGGAACATTCAAAAAATGAATAATTCTAACAAAGAATATTTCCATAGAAATTTCAAACCTAAGAGTTGATTTAATTCAATTTCAATTGTGCGGGGAAGTATAGATTTTCTTCTTTTATAATATATAGTTTTTTCTTTTAAAATCTTTTTATTTATATGTGAATTTTAGTTGTAACTGGAAGACTGAATGAGGTTATGAAATTTAAAGCTTAAAGAAAATAATATTACAAGGGAGTATTTATGACATTTTTGTTTTGTACATTTCAGCTTTCAGCTGTCCCTGTACGAATTTTTCTAATCCGCATAGCTTGTTTATGAACTGGATCGTAGTCTCCAAATTTATTTACTACCAGCACTTTCCTTTTCCCCTTTTAGGAAATTTATGGAAACTAAAATCAACAATTCAACTAAATTTGGAATGGCATCTATAAACACAACAATTTTTAACACTTCTTCGTTTAGATTCCATATTTTGAAGAGTAAAATCTTGAGAAAGACTAATTTCAGTATAGCAATGAGGTTATGTAATTTAACAATAAAGTCGAAAGCTAGGTATTTTTCACTGAATTAATTGCAACAAATCCAATATGAACTATTGTAGTATAAAATTTCATACAAACAACCTCAAAAAAGCCATTGAATATTGCTAACAAAGCCATTAACATAACATATGATCATATGGAAATTAAGGTTGAATCCACTTTACAATAAGTTCGGCTTATAACCGCTAGGTGGCTACGGGTTAATTTCAGTTGCCAATATCTTTTATCACCGGTGATACGCAAACAGGGTGAATTATTTTGGGCTGCCGTCTTGCGGCGCTTCTACCGAACTATGGCTATGTGACGTCATACTTAGTGAAATTGTATCACCTCGTATCACCCCAGCAAAGAGATGGTGGTAGAAACTTATTACCGGTGATACTTTGACGTTCGAGGTTATGATGTTTCATATTTTATTTTTAAATGGATCTGATTTTTAGTTGTGGGCTAAAGTACACAAAATTCTTGTGCATAAACCCACCATAAGATGAAAATACATAATAATTTGAAACAAATATTAATTTGAAATATTATTTACGTTAAAAATGTAGTAGGTTAAATTTTAATAACTGTAATATTCAATATTATGCAGTCAGATTTTAATTCTCATTGATAAATGCTGTAAAATATGAATAATTATTAAATCAAACAAATTTCCAAGCTATAGTGTACCAACATAAATAAATATAACCAGAAACTTAAGAAAGTGAAAGTTACTAGACGAGTATCTTCAGATCACTGATCTCTATATAACACTGGATTGGGTTTAGACCGTATTCTGGCATCTGAAAGCGGCCCCGGTTGAACGGCGGCCTTGACAGTAAAATTGAGGCTTTGGGTACGTTCCACTTAACGACCGCAACGATTGTGTCGCCCATTTCGCGTTCCACTTAAGGCCGCGGTTGTTGCGGTCGAAGTTTCAAACGTCACGGACACGTCACTAGTGACGTCATTCCTAAGGACTACAACGCTCGCAGTTAGAGCATGGATCTGTGCGGTCGTTTGGGATTTTTCGCGCACTTTTAAAATCTGACAGCTTGTATACAAACAAGAAAATGGCGGAAGGACAACAAATGCAGAAATTGTCTCTCATAAATGCTGAAAATAATAATGTTGTTGAAGTTTTAGTAATTCCAGAAGAAAACTAATTGTGGGGCAACCTTTTACTGCTCTAGTTAAATCTTTCCGTATAATTTATTTATATATAATATAAATTATCAGCTTGAGTTAAATTTTTTGAATCTTACAAGCGAACAACATAATAAATACAATCAAGTTGTCAATTCTCACTTATCTAAAATGGCTTTTAAATTCGGCTCCATTGTAACGGCCAACAACTTCAGGATAGTTTGTGATTCGAGGACAACATTTTCGCTTTTTTCTTTCATAAAGAGCTGCTTCCCATTCTTCATCAGAGCTTGAACTTTCCAAAAACTGTCTATTTATTCGACGCCTCATATACGTACCAATGACAGCAGTAGTAGCAGTCATATTTAGCTCGGCAGATATTTGTCTATTGACATATGTTCATAAACCCGTTCCACTTAAGTTTTCGCCCGCGACGATGCCTAGCTAGTGGAACGGAGATTTGGTCGTTGTGAGCGCGGTCGTTAAGTGGAACGTACCCTTAGTGTTCCTATTCGGCGGCAAATTCAAAACACTTATAGAAGACACTCGATGAAATTCAAAGTATAATGCAAGTAAGATCAAGAAATTATTCTCAATATACATATATTAAAATACATACATTAATAATTAACAAAAGTTAAAAATTGTTATAATAGTTGAAATATTTATTAATAGTTAAAAATATTTGTGAACTTTTAATGTCAGTGTTTTAACTATTTTTTAAACATTGTAGTTTAGTATTATTTAATCCGTTCAATAGTTTTATAAATTTTTGTTACCTAAAATTTAAAACTATGAATTTACCTATATGAATAAATGAAGTGCATTTCTGCGATAATATTGCCTATTCAAAACTAATAATTTTAAATATCTACTGCACATGATAGGAGAATATTAATACATTTAAAAATCAAGATTTTATTGTTCGTAAGTAAGCACAAATTTGCAGTCCAGTGATTAATTTTGTGAGCAAGATATTTTATATTAAATTTGATATATTACTCAAATTTGTTATCATAACTTACTTGTGCAGCGTCAAATTTCTTAATGAATCGGCTTTATTTCCGCAGAACATGCATTTGAACACCATGATTTAAAAATTGCGTCCCAACACCATACTGAACTGTCACCAACATATGTCACCAATTGAACACAGAACCTCATTTTTGCCAAGATGGCGACATTCAATTGGGGCCGCATTCCAGCGACCTAAACCCAATCCAGTGTTATATTCAGATCAGTGCTTCAGATGCTTCAACGGTGGAAGGTCATATGACGTCATTAATATATCACCCCAAGAGGGTGATAAGTCGTGAAAAGTTATAGAATAGGTACCCTGAAGATTATTTTCTAAGGTATTTTGGACAGTTCTAATTGCGTTAAAACACATCTTAATACAATGCTCCTAGCACCGCCAAAAACAGAGCTCATGGTACCAGCCTTCATCTCTTGAAAATTCTTTTAGTATTTTAATTCATGCCATCTGTGAAAAACAGTGCAAAGCTTATTAGCGACGCCGATAATTTTAATAGCAGCGCCTCTTAGAACGACTAGACTATGATGCCATCATCTGCCGTTTGACAGATCCTAACCTTTATTACTAGTAATTATTACAATTTGTTTGTAACCGAAATGGCTTTAAATCAATTAATGCACCCTCGAAATATATACAAGACGTCTCGAAATTTTAAATTAAGTATCCAGAATCCAGGGAATATATTCATGCCATCTTTGAGAAACAGTGCAAATTTTATTAGAGTAGTTGGTAATTTTAATATACACTCGGACAAGCCTAACTTGTCGCTTGAGAATTTATCTTCTGGAGATAGAAATAGCCTGACCTAACTGTATCTATCTCTCTCTTACTAATGTTATGAGAGAAACAATTGTTGCATGGCGTTTGTCTTTCCAAGCTAAGACATACTCTATTGCTGATGTCCTCTTTAATTTCGACCTACCGCCTTGTACCAGTAAGAAACGTATGTCTGCGTGAAAATATTTAGTTCATTCGCTTCCATGAGCGCACTTAGTAATTTTGTTTGGCTAATCAATAAGGTTTGAGCCACGCGAAGATTGAATATAACTGAATTAAACGCTTCTTTCTTTACACTTGTTGATTTAAGACACTATGTACATTTAGTATGCAAAGCAAACATTATCGGAGTACAATTTTTTTTCTTTGGAGGTAATCCAAATGTAAATCGAGAAGTTTTAATAGATCAAAGCGAAATATCACCTTCAATTATAGATTTAGAGGATTCCAGTGATGATACCGATGACTCCGATAGTTGCTGGTGATTGTAACGGTAATGATATGTTGTCAATAACATTGTAAATTATTAATTACGATAACAAATATTTTTTATGACAATTCTTGCTTCTATCTTTTGATTTTTATTCTATTTTATTATTATTTTGATTTTGATTATATATATATGTACATTTTCAATAAATATTCTTTAATAAATTTAAAACATTTGAGAATGAAATGCGTACGCCACTGACGATGTCAGTCTCCTATCTTTAGCCGATCTTGAATCATACGATTACCGAACTTACCCGATGGGACTCATTTGACTTGTCCGAGTGTAAACGATATATAAGCAACGGAGTAAATTCGAATATTTCAAATTGATTACATTCAAAGTGCAATGTTTTACAAGAAAACTGTCATAATTAATATATCCAATAATTTATTTCAGTTCTGTGGTGCCATCTATCTGTAATATTGTAAAATGTCATCTGACAGCTCCTAATCTTTATTGTTAAAGTGTTTATAACCGAAATAGTCTTAAATCAGTTAATGCATCCAAGAAATATATACAAAACGCCTCTAAATTCCAAACAGATGGCTATTGAGTATCCAGAGTTTGGGGAATACATCAAACAGGTACAATAATTCTAATTGTTTTTAGTATTTTAGGGTATAACAGGAAAAATACGAATAGATATAAAGAATAATAAAACATTACGCTGTTTTTCACAAACTCTACTCTAAAAGAACTTTGGTTTGGATGTTAATATACCGTCAAATCGACTGATTCCTACTGTACCTTTCAGGTTAAACTATATTTTATGGCTTGAAGATTTGTTGAGTATTTCGACTGATAATCTCATTGGAAATCTACATGGAATTGATATAGGTGTTTTATTTTTGTTGTAAATAGTAATTATTTCAAAATATCAGTAGGTACGAGTGCCACTTGTATATATTCGTTATTAGCTGCAGGAAAAAATCATTGGAGTATGACAGGTACAGAAATTGATGAAGACAGTTTTAAAATTGCTCAGGAAAACGTTAAAAGAAATAATTTGCAGGATTTCATTACATATAAGTTTGACAATTCATTTTAATCTTGCATAAAACAATAAATTCTCAGTAAAACACAACACAACGATTCACTTTTAAAGAATATGATAAATGATCTAAATCCTCAAACAAAATCTCGGACAGATCACCGGCCGCTGCCCAGAAACGCCCAAGTTTTTTTTTATCCTCTTTTCTGATAGGACTTGAATAAATAAAAGTATTAGTGAAGGAAAAAACTTTTCAGAACTCATTTTTAAATAAATATGTTTTATTGGGTATAAGTTCTGTAATTTATTAGAAACACAACGTTTCAACAGCAAAGTGCTGCCTTTTTCAAGTGAAAAGAAATATAAATAACGTTTCAACAGCAAAGTGCTGCCTTTTTCAAGTGAAAAGAAATATAAATATGAATAAACAAAATTGTCAAGACAACAAAAATAAAAATAAAAGTACAAATCATAACTAGATTAGTTTAAAATATATTAACTCCTAGGATCGTAGAGCTCTGCCTGTGATTGTTGAATCAATATCCACAGGTCTTCAGGAGATAATAATGAAGGTCTAAATAGGGAAATTGTCAGCTCCTTGTGGTTCTAGGTCAATCTGGCTCTACTCTTTTTGGTTTGGCGCATAACTGAACCATCCACAGATCTTCAGGAGGTGGTGATGAAGTAACTCTTGCAAGTAGACTCGTAGATACAAATAACTTGAAATTATGAAGAAATGATTGGTAGCCATGATCTGTGGATGGTTCAGTTATGCGCCAAACCAAAAAGAGTAGAGCCAGATTGACCTAGAACCACAAGGAGCTGACAATTTCCCTATTTAGACCTTCATTATTATCTCCTGAAGACCTGTGGATATTGATTCAACAATCACAGGCAGAGCTCTACGATCCTAGGAGTTAATATATTTTAAACTAATCTAGTTATGATTTGTACTTTTATTTTTATTTTTGTTGTCTTGACAATTTTGTTTATTCATATTTATATTTCTTTTCACTTGAAAAAGGCAGCACTTTGCTGTTGAAACGTTATTTATATTTCTTTTCACTTGAAAAAGGCAGCACTTTGCTGTTGAAACGTTGTGTTTCTAATAAATTACAGAACTTATACCCAATAAAACATATTTATTTAAAAGTATTAGTGACTATTCCATTCGTAGTATTTATAACAACGCTAACAATGCTAAATCGCCATAGAAACGGTGCATATCAGTGAGTATTTGGACGTGTAGAAATACCATCGGGTATTACACACTAGTGGTCAGAGTGAGTATTTTACTCAAAGATGTGGATACCTCCAATTTGTGCTTTCTTCGTATTTAATGGAATATTTTTCCGAATATCTTCATCAATTTTATCTTCTGATCTATCACCAAACCTTTCTGAACTAGATTCCATATCAAGACGCAATATATTTCTCTATTATCCGTCGAAGAAAATGCAAGAAATTCTAATTTTTCAGTTTGACAGAAGTTTGTTTACTCGTTCCTATGAAAATTACGTGAGTTGTTACTAGATTCATAGAAAACTAATTTGAAAAAATGGTTTGACTCCTGGAATAGTCCTCCATATACCATTTGTAGTTAAAGTATTATAGACTATTTTTGTGGTGCAATCACTCATGTTTATTGTGCTTGTGAATACCACTCGTGCTGCACACTCGTGGTATTCAAACGCAAGCACAATAAACATTCGTGATAGCACAACAAAAATAATCGATAATACTTCAACTACTTATGGTATAATAAATGAAAATGCGATTCAAAAAAACCTCGTAGTACTTGAGGAATATTTTTTTTCAATTTAAAAATTTTCCGTGACGTCCAAAAGTCTATTGTGTCACTCAAACGGTAGATCTTATTCATCATCAAACATTTTGAGAATATTGACGTAAAGTAAAATAGGTGACGTTAGTGTCTTGCTTATTTAACATCAACTATATTATTTTTATTATTGTCAGTAAGATCACGAGCTAGATAAATTATGCAATAATCAAATTCATTTAATGAAAATCACGTTTCCTTTGATAGTAGTGGAATACCCCATTAAATATTCTATATCACATCAATCCTTAGAATAGAAAATACCTAAACTCCCAAAGAAAATGTACGTTAACATTGACTTATGTGTCATACAGGAAAAAATCTGTTCAATGTGTAAAAAATAATGTACATTAAAATTGAGTGTTTCACACGGGCTTTATAACTATTGATCAATATAAAATCGTTCCCGAAATGACGTCAGATACTTTAATTTTGCACCAAATTTCATTACTCGGAGCAATCGTATTTATATTTCGGTGGAATTTGTAGTAATTCCAAAACTCTAATTTCCAAAGAAAATCAATTTCAATTATTGATTGAGTTATTTTTTATTCAAGGGTTTTCATGGGACTATGATTTACAGACATTAAATGTAGGATTCAAAACAACCTGATAATGAATTTAAAAAATAAAAGCAAGAAATATATTACCTAAATCGATACAAATTCAAATCTTTGAACTGCACAAATCTATTTAAGATAAATAATTGATGCACGATAGCTAAGTACGATTTTTGTGCTTATGTGTGATTGGCCAATAACAATAAGAGCCCTTAGAACGTTCTTAACTGAAATAAATTATGAGTTAATATAAACTTGAAATTACTTCTCGTTTTAAATTTGCTATAAATTTTGGTTTTAAAAGCAGGAGGTTTTCCGGGAATAGAATGTAACAGCTGCAATGGAATTTCAAATCACTTTCGCATCCACTTCAAAACAGCGACTGATCCAAATCCATGTACAATGAAAAGTACCCAATCTGGAAATGCACACATAAATAAAATTAATTTTATGTTTGATGACACTAAAAGAATATTTTTAAAAAATACTTCAAAATAACATTCTTATTTTATGAGAATAAATAAAAATGATATTTTGAAGTATTCTCATTTTTTCAATTGAAGATCCTCAAGCAAACTATTCCAAATACATAAAATCCTACATACGGATCTCCAATTGTCTAATAAGTAGCTTTAAAAGCAGAATTTACTGTTTTACAATTATTGAGTTTGATGAACACATTCAAATTGATTAGAGAGGAAAGATTATAAGAGAAAATTTGTTTACTATTCAAAAATTCAAAGCACGAAAAGCTATTTATTAAAATTGCACTTCAAATATTATTCAATACATTGACATAACCTTCAAAGACCTAACTTTCTGTTAATTTTACTTGGTTATTTTTTTATATTGAAGAATTAAATTTTACTTACAGTTTTTGCGGTAAAAAGAAGCCTATTTTCTTGAATATCATTCAAAACCAAATGATACTTTCTTCCAGGATAGTTTGAATCATGTAAGGATTTAAAAGCTAGTTCTTCTGACCGTCGTTTTTTAAAGTTCCATTAGTACCGTGTTCCTACACAAAAACATCTATTAATTAAATGATTTCACAAAGATTTTGTTAGATAGCTAGATTAGAATATTTAAAATGATATTGTGATCATGTTAACTAAAAGAATATGTATTGAAAAAACAATTATTGATTGATATAAAAAACTGAATTGTCAGTCCAGTATTTTGTAAAATATATATAAATAAAATATTGTTCATACTGCGTTGTTCATCAGGTTATGAGGCCCAGGACGTGTATGATACAATAGAAAGATATAAATCTAACAATTTATATTTTTCAGAGAAAAAAAAAAAGTAAATAATGTCAGACACTAGTCATCGGATTGAAAAGTTACAGGGCAGTGAGAATTACAGATCATGGAAACTGAATATGAGATCTTTTCTCATAACTAAAGGTTTATGGAAAGCAATTGATCCGGGAGTATCAGAAAATGAGAGCACCCGTACCGATTTAAATGAACGAGCTTTAGCAGAAATAATACTGTGTAGCAGTAATCTTGTACAACCGTTTTTAGAAGATGCGACATCAGCAAAAGAGGCCTGGAAGACATTGGAGAAAAATTTTGAAGACAATTCAGTAATGCGTCAAGTTCAAATTCAAAATGAAATATCGTCATTGAAGTTAGAAGAGAACGGCAGCGTAGAAGAGTACATAGCCAAAATGACATGTCTCATAAAAGAATCAGCACGCGCAGGACATACAATGTCAGAACAGCTTATAACTATGTTTATGTTAGCTGGATTACCACAATCGTGGGCAAGTTTAGTTATGTCAATTCGAGCACCAGATGACATGAATATGGAAACAGTAAAAAGTAGAATTCTACAAGAAGCGATGAGAAGACGAAGAACACAAGAAAATACTTCACAATCAGCATTCGTCGGAAAATCGAGGCAGTATCCAAAATATACAGAAAAGAAGTACGAAAACAAGCCAGATTCCAAATATAACAAGAGCAAGATTCAATGTTATCAATGCAAGAAATTCGGACACTATAAATCGGAATGCAGATTCAATAGAAACAAACCAAATGCAAAAGTAGCGGTTCATTCGAAAGAAAATAAAGAAAAACAAGAAACGACATTTTTCGCCACAATTCAAGACAATGAGGAGAAGAGATCGTCGAAAGAAGTTGAACAAAAGAAGAATGAAGAAAAGAAAATTTCGTCGAGAATTACAGATACTGAAGAACATAGATTATTTGAAGTAAAATTGAGCGAAAGAGAAATGGAAAGAAAAAGGAAACCATGGATTATCGATTCAGGGGCAACACGTCATATGTCCTCGGAGATAGAAGAATTTAAAGTTTTAAATAAAATAGATAATCAAGTTATAAAATTAGCTGATAGAAGTCAAACTAAAGCAGAAGGTGTAGGAAACGTTGATGTATATATGTCAATTAATCAACAAATTATGAAATGTCAAGTAAATGACGTTTTATATGTACCAAGCTTAGCAGTAAATCTACTGTCAGTCAGAAAATTGTTAGAAAAAGGATATAAAATAATATTTGAAGACAAGAAAGTGAAAATATTTGGTGTTTCACCTGAAAGAGAATTAATTGCTACAGGAACACTGAAGAATGATTTGTTCGTCTTAGATACTGTCAATAAGGATGAAAAAGCTATGTTAATTGACGATAAAGAGAACGATTTTGTTAAATGGCACAAAAGATTCGGGCACATAAACTTTGATAATCTACGGAATGTGTTGCAGAAGAAGAATATAGATATAAAAAATAATCATGAAGCAAGTAGATATTCAAATTGTGACACATGTCAAGCAGGAAAATTTAAAAGATTGCCTTTTCCGAGCAGTAAAACGACTCGAAACAAATGTTTGGAATTGGTACACTCAGATATTTGTGGTCCAATTTCACCATTATCATTAGGAGGTAACAGATATTTTTTAACTTTCACTGATGATTTCTCAAGAAAATCATGGATTTATTTCCTGAAAAGCAAGACAGAAGTACTAGAAAAATTCATCGAATTTAAAAATGAAGTAGAAACTTTTGCAGAAGAAAGAATAAAAACATTACGTACAGATAACGGTACAGAGTACGTGAATTATAAATTCAAGAAATTTTTAATATCAAATGGAATACGGCACGAAACTACTACAGCAGGTTCTCCACAACAAAATGGAGTTGCCGAGCGCCTAAATAGGACACTCGTTGAAAAAGCAAGATGTTTAATTTATGAAGCTCATGCACCGAAACAATTGTGGGCTGAAGCAATCTACGCATCGAATTATTTGAAGAATAGAACACCCACAAGAATATTGAATAATAAAATTCCTGAAGAAATATGGAGTAAAAGAAAAATTAGTATTAATCATTTGAAAATATGGGGATGTAAAGCGTTTGTTCATATTCCTAAAGAGCGAAGAGACAAGTTCGATTCAAAAATGAAAATATGTCCATTAGTTGGCTATTGCGAATTATCGAAGGCATATAGAGTATATGATTCAACAAAGAAGAAAGTATTCAAAAGTCGAGATGTAAAATTTGCCGAAGATGTTTTTGGTCCATTTGAAGGAGAATCAATAGACAATAAATTCATTACAATTTCAACAGAGGATAAAATTGCGAATGAAACAAGTTCAACCAGTAACAAAGGACCTGATATAGAAGAAATATTAGAGAATGAAAAAGAGACAACCATAATAAAGGGAAATTCAAGAGAAACAGAAGATGAAACAAATTATAGAACTAGATATGGTCGAAAAATAAAACCACCAGGTAGATTTGAAGCTGCAGATATTTGCGCAGAAGATACAATTCTAGTAGATGAAGCATTAAGAAGTGCTGAAGCAGAAAAATGGATGAAAGCCATGGAAGAGGAAATGAAGAGCTTAGAAGAGAATAAAACATGGAGAATCGTCGATTTACCACCTGGAAAAACGACAATTGGTTGTAAATGGGTTTTGAAAATTAAGCGTCATGCAGATGGAAGCATAGAACGTTACAAAGCTAGACTAGTGGCCAAAGGCTTCGCACAGAAACGTGGAGTTGATTATAATGAAACATTCTCTCCTGTTGTGAAAACCACTACATTAAAAATACTTCTAGCCTTGGCAACAGAATTTGATTTGGATATTCATCAATTGGACATAAAAAATGCATATTTGAACGGAGAAATTAATGAAGAGATATATATGGAACAACCAAAAGAATTTATCAATCCTGGAGATGAAAATAAAGTTTGTAAACTAAATAAAAGTTTATATGGTCTACGTCAGTCAGGTAGAATGTGGAATAATCGGTTATATGAAGAACTCACAAAACTTGGATGCAATCGACTGAAAACAGATACCTGCGTCTATTTGAAGGAAGAAGATAATAAAATACTAATTATTGCTGTGTATGTAGATGATTTATTGATAATATCAAATGAAATTTCAGAAATTGAAAATTTCAAGAAAAAATTAGCCAAACAATTCAAGATAAGAGATCTTGGACCAATGAATTATATACTTGGAATGAAAGTAGAACGCAACAGAAAAGAAGGAACTCTAATATTACACCAGAAGAAATACATTCAAGATATTTTACAACAATTTAATATGGAGAATTGTAAATCAGTATCAACCCCTATGGTATTATCAAAGAAAAACGAAGAAAACGAAAATACAAATGAAATTAATTTGGAAAACAAAGATATTCCATTTAGAGAAGTTGTTGGAAGTATTTTGCATGCAGCAAATTGCAGCCGTCCAGATTTATCATTTCCAGCAAATTACTTATCACGTTTTTGTTCAAGCTACAATAAAGAAACATGGAAGACAGCAAAAAGAGTACTTCGTTATTTGAGAGGAACTACAAATTATTCACTAAAATTTGAACGAACAGGAAAACCAATGAAAGCGTACGTAGATTCAGATTGGGCAGCAAATGAAGAGGATAGAAAATCAACAACAGGCTTCGCAATAATAATGGCCGGAGCAGCAGTCAGTTGGAAGACAAAACGACAGCAAACAGTTGCCTTAAGCAGTTGTGAAGCAGAATACATGAGTTTAACAGAAGTAGTCAAAGAAATAATCTATATACGAAAATTAATTGAAGAAATGAACATCCCGGAATTCACAAGAATGATGATTGAAGAATCTACAGCAGTGTTCTGCGATAATCAGTCAGCGATCAAACTTGCAAATGATCCAACTCTGCATGATAGAACAAAACACATCGATATAAAATACCATTTTATTCGTGATCATGTAAATAATAAAATCATTAACATTTGTTATTGTCCAACAGATAAAATGGTAGCTGATTTTTTGACAAAAGTTGTATCCACTAACAAATTAGAATTTTGTTGCAAGAATGTAAATCTAGCAAACTTCGTTTGAGGAGGGAGTGTTAGATAGCTAGATTAGAATATTTAAAATGATATTGTGATCATGTTAACTAAAAGAATATGTATTGAAAAAACAATTATTGATTGATATAAAAAACTGAATTGTCAGTCCAGTATTTTGTAAAATATATATAAATAAAATATTGTTCATACTGCGTTGTTCATCAGATTTCAATACATTTTTTTTTATATTTTAATATCTTCTCACAGAACTGCAAACAAAACTTCAAGCTGATAGACAATAATTTTAATTTATTGCCATAACGTTGAAAATCGCATAAAATAAGCCATTGAATATATTCCGTACAGACTGGCAACTAAAAGCCAAAAGTTAAAGCCGAAATTAGTGCCCGTAGCGGATGGAAATTGTAATGTCCCATGGTATATTTTATAGCAGAAAATATGCTGGAGCTCAACAGAAGAGGCCCTTAGTAAAATAGCGCAAAATTTAAATGCAAAATAGATACCCAATTAATTCCAATCAAATAATAGAGAATATGAAATTTATGAAATGGAATGAAACTCGATATTTATTGCTTAGATTCAATTTCGAGATATGTTTTAAGTAAATCAACAACCCTTAACTGAATATAAACATAGAGTAACCTATTATATTTAATGTGTTATGTCTGGGATATAAATCAAATACGATATACTCCAGATATTTCTTGTTGAATGTTTACCCTAAAGCCACACTTCAAAAATTAGAGACTAAACAAATAATTAACATTTCTCACACTACAAAAAATGAGTAGATTAGTTCTTGGTAAGACGGAAGGGTCTTTGTTACTTCAGATAACCAATAGGGGATGAGCTTCGGTTGAGACCAGCCTATTTTGAAGTAGGGACATTGACCTAGCATCCCTTCTCTTCTAATTTGTAAGTTAGAAATATAAGTTTTATTGTAAAAGGGAGGGAAGATACCCTCTCTTCTCTGATTTTTCACGTATATAGATGAAACATTTATCGAAATAAAATCAATCTAATTTCTACTACTACCTAATCTTGAATTCAATTATTTTTCCCGCAAAACCTCGACCAAACGAATCCACGTCAAGTCCAGGAGTTTGCGCTACTGTAAACTGGACGTAACAAAATACAACTAAATCAGTGCCCGTGCCGGATGGGAAGATAACTAAGTTTTGGTCCACTTTAAAACAAATTAGTTGCCGTATCTCTACTGTCATACTTTTCTATGGGCGTAGTTAATAATATAATTTTCCACTTTATTATGAAAATTTCGAAACAACAAGAATATATCAGCAATTTATTAAATGAGATCAATAAATAGGTATTATTGGTGATTCTTACAATATGGTTTTAGGATAATTGATGTTATGTTGTATATTTCAGCGATTTATTAATAGTTTTTACGCAACAAGTTCTAATAATTAATTCAATTCTCATCATCAAACTACAAGAGTTGAATTTGATGCCCAATATTTATATTACACTTAAATTCATAATTAAATTAAAAAACTATATCCATCTATGGTTATTTATTACGTTCGCACAAAAAATATATCTGTATCTTAGTGGTGAACTCTATCAAGTCAATAAAACAATTTTTAAGCCATTGATATAGAATGTATTTCAAAGATACTCTATATCTTAGGGCAAATAGGCTCTATACAAAAGAAATATTATTCAAATGATTTTACAAAGGCATCAATAGAAGAATTTCCAATCATTTTCTTGTAATGTATGAAGACATGAATATAAAGTTTGAAAGTTTTAGCTTGGTTGCACAGTCTTTGGGTTATTCTAATTGTAGCCCAATTATCTTGTAATTTATTTCAGTTAAGAACAGTCCAAGGATTCTCATGGAACAACGAAACTATTAGCTGCATCAACCGTCAATTATTCATTAATCATTATAAATGAATTTAAATTTTTATTTACTCAAATTATATGTCAATACATTTAAAGTGCTTTTATTTCTTGAATTCATTTTCAGATAGCTTATTTCAAGTCCTGTATTTACTAAACATGAATTTAGGCCAATCAGAAAGGTTTAAATCGTAATTCCATAAGAGCCCTTGGGCCATTCTCAACTGGAATAGATTATATAGTAACAATTATTTCAATAGCCCTTGAAATAATTACATTTTAGGATAAGCCAAAGACTGTGCAACCGAGCCTTAATGATTTATTTCAAAGAGATCAGTGAATTCATGAATTTTTTTTTATTTCAAAGAGATCAGTGAATTCAAACAGTTTTTAATCGGTATTTTATTCAAAGAATGTCACAGAGACAGGTATCACTATTTTTTGTTTAATTTAATTTTGAAGATTCTATTGGAATCATTATTTTATTGATAAATAAAAGAGATAAAATGAAATATGAATAACTTATGTAGTACTTCATTTTCAACTCACCATTTAATTATTCCATATGTGGTCTTAATTTTACCTTTCACCTGCATTTCAGTTTTCTTAGGCTGATGGATGAATCTTTTGGAGACTAAGCCGTCTCATTCTGAACATCCTGGAAAACAGTCCATTCTATAAATATAATGGTTTAAATAAATGGAAATCATTCGATGAGGACTGAGTATATTTCTAAATTTATTTATTTCAAACAACTTCTTTGGAATTTCATAACAAATATTCTAATCTAGATTTATATTCTGTATCTATGTTTTTTCATTGTTAACTTCGATATTTGAGCTGATTTCATTTTATTTTTTGTGAAGATAAAATGTATTTACTATTTTTTTAAATTCCTCTCACATAATTCAATTTTAATCCAACTTACGAACAGTGCTTTACGTAACCAAGCCGAAAGAATATTAAATTTTACTTTTGAAACATATTTTACAATGAAAATCTGATATTCAAACTACAAAATTTGTTATTATTTGCTCCAATTTATCTTCACTTCTGTTAAATTTGCAAAAAAAAAACAGCGGTCTGTTGAGAACGAGTCGACATTTGGATATGAATTATAATAAAAAGGTATGACATCATCAAATTACACAATATAATGTATAATAGTATTATTCTTCTCTACTACAGTACGTAAGAATATTTGCAATTCTGGAACCCCTTAATATTTTATTTTGGGCGATATGATGAGTTTTCAATTTGGACTATATATCAACAACGGGAAATGACGTTTTCGAGATGACGATGACTATTCAATTACCAAAGTGATATTTGTTATAACTATTGACACAATATAATGTACAATAGTTTCACTATAAAACGTTTAAAAACAATATTCTTTCATGCAAAACACTTTTTGTCAAACACTTTTTATATTATTATAATTGACATCATGTTTTCAACTACATTTCATTTCTCGGAGCAAATCTTGTTCTTATTTTTTTATATATTTCCCAAGAGAATCAATTTCTAATATTGGTTGAGCTAAATAAATACAGGATGTTAATACTAAGCTGTAACACCCAGCAATGACAGTTGGAACTCATAAAAACAAACATGTTTTCTAAGTTCAGATTTTTTATTTGGAGCCCCAGACCATAGTTATTGGCGTTTTATGTTTTTCGAAAAATCATCATTACTCCCTTATCTCAAGGAATATTTAAAAAATACAGATTCTTTCAGTATTTGCTTTCGGTTCACTAAAACATTTGTATTTACAGTTATCTTCTATTTAATTAAATAACAAAATGGCAACCGATCAAAAATTTCAAAACAAGATATTTTGAAAATCACTCTATCGATTTTTGGAAATTAAATGTTTACTAAATCGAAGAACAAAAAAACACCAATTAGTTCTACCATTTTTAGGTGTTAGTAGTAAAACCTTGTATATTTAATTGTTTTTTTTTTTAAAAAAAACGTAATTAAAGGGTGCAATCATTCGCTAACTACTGAATAAATAAAAATAACTCACTTTTTGACTTTGGAAGCTGCTACGTAATCTCAATCACGTTTTGCGTCTTCTTCAAATAATTTTGTTCACAATGAAAATACTCCATTTACACCTCATGAACAATCTGCAAATACACAAATAAATAGAAATAACGTTATGTTACATGAAACAAAAGCATTAAAAAAAGAAGTATTTTTGTGATCTGAATTTGTGGGACAAGTTATTTGCATGATTTCAAAGTAATAAAACTATTTCAATGGGTATGAAATATATAAATGAATAAAATCGAGACACATAATTGAAGCTCTTTTATTCACATAAATCATTCTCATTTCAACTATATAAAGTAGAATTTAATTCTTTTGTGGAATAAAGTAATTTTATTCCACTCTTTTAGAAGAATGGAAAGTAATGCTTACCTACTAATAAAAATCCTTGTTCGTTTTGTCAAATTTGATTCAATTTCCGTTCATATTATTACTGCCGACATTTTCAGAGGACATTGTGTTGACAGTTTTTAATGAATTTGCAGGAAGTATATAGGTGCTATAGTTGAGGATCACCATCCACCGTGCCGTTTAATGGTTGTAATATCAGCAAAATCGTTGAAGTGCGTCTTAAGCAGTAGCCACTGTAAATTTCCGCAACTTTTGACAATAAATTGATTTCGCAAAAAGAATATATTGTGTGACAACATCTCCGCATCAATGATAGAAAATTATTTCTTAATAATGGCAAACTTATAAGAAATTGAAGCAATTAAATATGATCCTGTATCTTGTACATCAATTTTCAACTTCTATAAAAACCTGTGATGCCCATTGTTAGTACAATCTAAAATAATTCAAAATTTATACCGGATATTATATAAAATGAGAATTATACCTTAATCATCAAACATTGTTCGTTAGGAGCTGCCTTCAAAAAAATTTCGATTGATTTTTTCGATTTGTATCCTTTGGACTATTCAAATAAAATGTCAGCTTGCCATATTTTGGAATATTTATACTTTTGTTCACTTTTATAGTAGCTTTGTCCACATTGACTTCTTCTTGATATTCAAGAACTTCTTCATTTATTTTCCTTACTCTCTGTTGTCCTTTTCAATCAGTAAAATGTCTTGAATTTGTCTGACAATAAATGCAGAGTTGCTTCTTAAACTTCCTCAATCATTTCTGCAGGAATAGAATCAAATCACTATTTTTTCAAGTAACCAGTCATAGCTTCTAGGTTTTACAAGGTTTTACTGTTACAACTGAATTTGTGAACACAAAGATTACACGAGAAAATCTGTTTACTATTTAATTCAATTCATGCAAAATATTATTCAATAATAACTAACCTAACCTAAGTTTCAATCAAATCGTCTTATTTGGTTATTCTTTCATATTAAAGAATCGTTAAACTTTACTTACAGTTTTCTCCGTTAAATAGAAGCCTATATTCTTGAATATCATGCAAAACCAAGCGATACATTTATTCTTTCTTCACAGGATTTGAATCATGTGTATGGACTTAAAAATTAGTTCTTCTGGCTAGAGATATTAGTATTGCCTTTGAACGTTCTTCAAAGCTCCATTAGCACCGTGTATTTACACAAAAATATCTCTTATTTAATTGATTTGACAAAGGTGTCAATAGAACAGTGCAATGTTGAATGTATGAGAACATGAATATCAATTATTAAGATCCATGCTTGAAAGATGTTATGTAACTTACAGCCACATATTTACACTTGTAAAGTCAGAAAATCTAAATAATACACATTATTCCAACTTTGAATGTACTTAATCTCAACACATTTTTCTTCATATTGCAATATTTTCTTAAACTACAACATAAAACTTCCTCGTCATCAAATGTCAAGTATGTTTGTTAACGTTAACCTAGCAAATGAATTATTGAAATTTCGGCTACTCACAGCAAAAAAATGTGCAAACTCAATAAAATTGTAGCTTGAACATTTAAAAACTTCACACAAATTTCTATTTCGTATTTAAATTGGCGTTTTAAAATTATTTTGATTAATTTTCATAAGGTTCAAAATCGCATTAAATAGATCATTGAGTAGACCTCCAGATAGACAGGCAACTAACATCAAAAAGTTGAAGCAAAAAATAGTGTCCCTGGTGGATGGAAATATAATTAAAATGCACATCTGGTGGATGGGAATATAACTAAATTTCGTTCACTTTAATGGAAAGTAGTTGCCATGTCTCTACTGTCAAATTTATCTATGGGCACAATAAATAATATTAAATTCTGTTTTTTAATGACAGTTATTTGCATGTAGCTGCGATTTATTAAATGAAATACTAATATTGAACTTTGACAGCTGCGATAACGAAGATATAAGGTTAGTTAATTTATAGCTTAAATTGATATTTAATAAATCTAGTTTTTAGCACAAAATTGGAAGAAATGAAGGACTTACAGAAATTACGAAGAAAGCCTGATGGTGTTAATATTGTAGACTAAGCCCTCAGATCTAAAGGTTCAGATCAGACGATGAAGCTTCCAGCGATGTATGTACCAATTTTTTATTATGTCAAAGTATTTATTCACTAATTACAGGTGGATCCACACAAAACGAAACTAGGTGGATATGGCAGCTTTAAAAAGCGGCAAACTTAAAAAAGTTGATGATGCGTACGACACAGGAAGCAGCACACAATTTTCAGTAGAAACCAATAAAAGAGACGAAAACGAAGAAATGGTGAGATACATTGAAGAACAATTATGTAGACGAGAAGGAAATGAAGCTACAGACAACGAAACTGAACCGGACATCAAAGAATCAAAATCTAAATATTGTACACCTGAAGAAGCCGCCTTGCAGGCAATTCCAAAACATTTGAGGAAATCTTCTACGCAGAGGTCTGAAGAAATGTTGTCTAATCAAATGTTAAGCGGTACTCCGGAAATAGATTTCTTTCAAATATTATTTTGACATATACCAATAAAATATAAGAATTCCAAAAGCATCCATGACCCATAATCTATTTATTTTTACCCAGCGGACAAAAATATCCATTAATACCCTGTCAACTGAGAAATTACGAAAGTTGTTACCATGGTTTGGAATAAAAGTATATTATGTTACAAGGACCGAACGACTGTCATTTTTGTCCAGGATAAATTTGGCTGCATTCGGTGAAGACGAGGGCAGAGGCGAGGGCGAAGTACGAGGCAAAGACGAGGGCAAAGCCCAAAGCGTAGCTCCGTGCAGCCAAATTTATCCGTAACAATAATCACAGTCGTTCAGTGTCCGTGTTGAATACGATACTTTTTCTAACAAGTGCACCGAAGTACCTCCATTATTAAGCTTTTTAAATAAATTTTGATGTATCGAAACTATCTTATCGATACAATGAAACATAACTTACATGATTTATTTTATTGACTGATATTTTTCACATTTTCTGTGCTATCCCATTCACAATAAATGCAAATACTATAACGAACACATACTATAATACAAATTTCTTTCAAATATCAATTCGACATATATCAATGAAATAAAAAAGTCCGACGGCATCATGATCCATGATCTACAATTTCATTTTTACCCAGCGGATAAAAATATCGATTAATTCCCAGTCAACAGAGAATTAATGGAAATTGTTACCATGGTTTGGAATGGTGTGAAATGTCATAGTGACCTGTTAAATCACCCTTACTAAAACATCTATTAATTGAATGATTTTACAAAGATTTTAATACATTTTTCTTTATATTTTAATATCTTCTCACAGAACTACGAACAAAACTTCAAGCTGATAGACAAGCTTGTCCATCAACAAGTATATTTGAGAAACGCGTACATTACTCTAAATTTCAAACACAGCTTCGTACAAACATGACTTTTTACAAACACAGTTTCGTACATTTAGCGAAAACTTAAATTAATGTCCTAGCTGAGCTTCGAACCTAAATTTAATAGTGACGGTTTGATTTTTAGCTGACAGATGGCGATAGTACTAATTTTGTCCAGATTTATATATTATCGATTATAAAAACATATACTTCACATCAGAGTTCAAAAAACGGCGGCAGTAATAAAATTTTAATGTAAATAATTTTTACAATTGTTTTATTGGTAAAATACATCCCATAATTTTCTCTGGATAGGGATCCATATATACTGAATATAATTGATACTTTTTCAAAAATAAGTTTAAGCAACTTGATTGTAAAACAGTTGATTTTAATGTCACAGTCGTTTATATATCCTGTAATAATTATTTTTTAAAAATGGTCTATTGAATATTATTAAATGAAGCCAAAGTACGTAGGCAATGTTGTAAATGTATTTAAAAAAAGTTGTTAAAAGAACAAATATCCTAAAAAAAATGAGTGATATTTATTTGTAAATTCAAGGGGCGAAATAACTAATATTCATCTGTATTCTGGAACACAATCATTATCTTGTTATCGAGCGATAAGATTTTCGACAAATGGAAGCAATCGAAACAATTGTGACAAGCAAATATTCAGAATTTTTGTCAGTGCCACGTGCCATCTCCGTTCTTTGGTTGAAATAGTTTATGATCGATAAAAATTCATCGATTGAGTTACAGAATAGTACTAATTATTTCATCATTTTGTACCAATAATTACAATAAAAATAGTACTGGGTAAATTCTATTCAAGTACTGGTATTTGAGAAGAAAATATACATTTTGATGAATTAATTTTCTTTCATCAGCTAAAGTAATGACCAGTTGCATTCCCTGTCCCTTAAATTTTGGGTTTTGCTTAACAGAACAATATCGTATCGACTCCAAAAGTCAAATGTGGCGTAAACATTGTTGTCATTATTTCGATTCGATACTTCTTGTTTGAGTAAAACTTAAAATCTAAGCTACAGCGGTGCAACTGGCTATAACTGATGTAAATTCATCTTCACAGTTTGTCATCAATATCTTGGAGCTTTATAAACAAAAAGCAGCAAAGGGCTACTATTTAAAGTAAGCATAATAATAAAATCACGTACTTGCAGCAAGTCAAATGCAATAGCACAAAAAATAGATGATTCTATAAAAATACTTCAAGAAAGCTGGCTTAGGTAAATTCAATGAGACAAATCTTAGAGCGAAGTCGCTACATTTGGTAAAGCTAGAGAGTAAGGAATTAGAATAAGTGATAAGTGTCGGAAAAGGAATCAATTAAATTTATAACTTTTTATTTCCATGTCTGTATTTGAATTTGAACTTCGCGCCTATATCTTGGCTACCATAAAAGCTTCTCACTTTACTAGGGAGCGAGACGGTTTTTGTTCCAGCCAATCAGTGCGTCCGTCAGTTGGTGGCTCTTTGAAAATAAATCCGAATTTCTTGATTGACCAAAAGAGATGATATTTTTTTTCATGTTCATCTGATTCTTCTCAACGTTTCTTTAGGTATATTATTTATTTATTTTTTATGATATTGAAGTTTTCTACATCTGTTTAGCTGTAAACATGGGTTATGTTATGTTCCAAGAGTGGAAGATACTGTCAAGATATGTTTTAAATAAATATATTTTTTAGGCGATCATGACAAAAAAGATGTTTTTATGGTTTCTTTTGCGGCCGTGAAGTTTCACTTTTTGGGACTGATCTGTCAAATTTTACTTTTTGGGACTGATCTGTCAAATATTACTTTTTAGGACTGATCTGTCAAAAAACATTTCATAAATACTTTATATTTACCTATATGAGCAGCTTGATGAACTCTTTGAGAAACAGTTTTCGCTTAAATAGTACATATATTCTTCCGTCAGCCTCTGTAGCTCTTGCAATTCAAAAAATAAATACGCATTTTTTGTTAAATGTCAACTTGATAGAAGACAATAAAATAAAACAATTTCAACGGCAACTAAGATTTACAATTGCAATGTTTTAGAAATAAATAGATAAAATGATGTGATTTTGAATTATTTCGTAATGATCGCCTAAAACACGTTGTGTGCACCTCGGCCTACAGTTCTTTTTTGGTCTCAAACAACAGATTCGACCAAAAAAGATAACCTTTACGGCCTTGATACACAAATAACTATTTTCACATGACCTCCATCTGAAAAGCTGATCAAATATTTTGTCTGATGAGGATTGTGCCTCAAACACAAATTCGAAGAATTAAGTGGTTTCATAGCCACAAATAATTGTGGAGAAGCTCGTACAAAAGATTTTCTGATTGTTCTTATTTTATTACATACTTATTAAGTAAATATGTAATAAGCCAACATAAATATACTAAATATTTTCATGAAAATTGCTATGTTGCAGTGAAATTCTAATCCTACACTTTGTTTCCAGGTAATTCCAAGTGAAACTCCTGGATCAAACTTTACAAATATGAACAGAATAAAAATTAAACCTTCAAATAGTATCATATATCTTTTTATTCAATTGAAAAACGTAATAATTAAATTACAAAAAATTGTACTATAATTGAGATGAAGCTGCCTCAATCACTGTGTAAAACTATTTTAAATACATAAAATAATAATCAAAATTACACTTTACTTCTACAATCTCGTGAGAGAGTGAAGGAACAAATGAGGTACTCCCTGGAATAACTGATTATTGGCAGAGTGTCCTTTCTATAAGGGATATTTGAAGCAAATTTGTTTTATAATTACCTTTATCAAACTGAATATAAAAACATACATAAGGATACTTTTGGGATAAACGATACAAGGCATACTTTTTATTTAATTCCGAGAAGTTTTTACTGCTAAAATTTATGCATAGACAGAATCGTCATCCAGCATGCCATTTGATGGTTGTAATATCAGCAGATTTGTTGGCTAACAAAGTCGTAAGCAGTGGCCAGTGTAAATGCCCGCATTCAGTAATTTCAAGATACTTTTAATAATGTGTTGATAGTGATACCAGAAGCTTGTGCAGTGCATTTTTTATTAGTATATCGCTAAAAGAATCTATTCTATGAAAACTTCTTTGGACGTAGAGAAATGTACTTTCTACACTTTTTCACAACATTGATGGCAAATCCTTTCTCAATAATATGGTGAATTTTCAAGAAATGTGGGTCTTGGTATCGATAATTGAATCAATCGAACATGATCCTATATTGTATATGTATTTTCAAATTGATGAATTACATCTACAGGCACCTGCGACCCCCATTATTAGTGTAACCTAAAATAATTTAAAATTTATACAGAATATCATGTAAAAATGAGAGTTGTAACTTAATCACCAATACTGTTTGACGGGAGCTGCCTTCAAAAAATTTCCGATGTGCTCTTTTTCCAAAATGCTTGAATTCTTCGGTTTCTTTTCACATAAGCTGTCAGTTTGACGTATTTTGAGATATCTATATTTTTTCACTTTTATTGTAGCTATCAACATGGAATACTTCGTCCACAATAAAACCGCGTACTTTTTTCTTGATATTCAAGAAATATGAAAACAGTTACTTCTTCATTTATTGTCCTTACTCTCCGTTGTTCTTCTCAGTCGTTAAATTAAGCAAATGCTTTTTTATAAAGTGCCTTGGACTTGTCTGGCAATAAACGCAAAGTTGGTTCTTGAACTTTCTGCAGGAATAGAGTCAATTTCTTTCATTCTTCTCCAAATACACTATTTTTTATCAATTTGTTGACACAGAATAGAGTAAACAAGCTTGCCATTGTAGACAGTCATAGCTTTCTAGATTTCACGGAGTTTTGAGATGACAGATGACATTCAGTAATTTAAGTGTGACATCGAGAATTCGAGATGCCAGATTGGAATGATTCTTATTAATATTTGGATAAGAAGTTCTAGCGTTTAAACATTTAAACGCCTACTAAAACACTTATTTATTCTGTTTAATATATAACTAGTATTTAACAAATTCTAATCAGTTTGAGTTTCTTTATGAATTATTGCTGTCAAATAATCGATTGTCATTTGATACAGTAAATTTTATTTATTGAGGAAGTAAATTATTCTGCCTTTTATAAAATTGAGCATAAAACATATTTTTTGAATAATCAATATTGCAGGATTAAAAATAAACGTTTGTGACTTCAAAACCAACTATTTCACAATCGTGCTGCTTGAATTTATTTTTAAAAAAGTATCAATCATATCCAGTATACATGTATGCCATCCAATGCAGATTATGAGATACATTTTATGAAAAAAAAAAATTAAGCTTATTTACAGAGAAATTTTATTACTGCCGCCACTTTTTGAACACTGATGTGAGGCTTATATTTTTATGTTTGATAATATATAAATCTTGACAAATTTCGTGCTGTCGCCATCTGTGAGCTAAGAATCTAACCGTGACTATTGATTTTAGGTTCGAAGCTCAACTAGGACATTAAATTAAGTTTTCGCTAAATGTACGAGGCTGTGTTTGTAATAAGTCATGCTTGTACGAAGCAGTGTTTTTAATTTAGCGTTTTGTACTGCTATCCGTATATTTGTATACGAATGAACCTAGCAATAAATTTCGGCTACTCACAGAAAAATATTATTTATACATAAAAGTGTAGCTTGAAAGTTTAAAAACATGTAATAAATTTTTATTCAATATGTAAATAGGCTGTTAATAATAATTTTAATCTATTGCCATAAGGTTCAAAATCGCATAAAATCAGCCATTGAATATACGTCATAGACTGGCAGCTGAAAGCCAAAAGTTGAAGCCAAAATTAGTGCCACTTGTGGATGGAAATACAACTAAATCAGTGCCCCTGGCGGATGAGAATACAACTAAGTTTTGGTCCAATTTAAAACAAAATTAGTTGCTGTGTCCCTACTGTCATATTTATCTATGGGCATAGTATAAATAATGTAATTTATTATTAAGATTTTGAAATAACAAGAATATATTCTTTCGATTTGTATCCTTTAGACTATTCAAATAAAATATCAGCTTGCCATATTTTGGAATATTTAAACTTTCGTTCACTTTTATAGTCGCTTCGTCCACATTGACTTTTTCTTGATATTCGAGAACTTCTTTATTTATTGTCCTTATTCTCTGTTGTCCTTTCCAATCAGTAAAGTGTCTGGTAATAAATGCAGAGTTGCTTCTTGAACTTTCTCAATAATTCCTGCAGGAATAGAATCAAATAATTATTATTTTATCAACAAATCTAAGTAACCAGTCACGGCTTCTAGGTTTTACCAGGTTTAACTGTTACAACTGAATTTGTGAATACAAAGATTACACGAGAAAATCTGTTTACTATTTAATTCAATTCATGCACAATATTATTCGATAATAACTAACCTAACCTGAGTTTCAATCTGTTCGTCTTATTTGGTTATTCTTTTATATTAAAGAATGGTTCAACTTTACTTATTTTTTTTCGTTGAATACAGGCCTATATTTTTGAATATCATGCATTTCGAGCAATACATTTATTCTTTCTTCACAGGATTTAAAGTTAGTTCTTCTGGCTAGAGATATTGGTATTGCCTTCGAACGTTCTTCAAAGATCCATTAGCACCGTGTATCTACACAAAAACATATCTTATTTAATTGATTTGACAAAGGTATCAATAGAACATGAAAACATGCATATTAGATATTAAGATCCATGCTTGCAAGATGTTATGTAATTACAGCCACATATTTACACTTGTAAAATCAGAAAATTTAAATAATACACATTATTTCAACTTTGAATGTACCTAATCTCAACACATTCTTCATATTGCCATATTTTCTTACAAAACTACAACATAAAACTTCCTCATCATCAAATGTCAAGTATGTTTGTTAACGACTTAACCTAGCAAATGAATTATTGAAATTTCGGCTACTCACAGTAAAAAAATGTGCAAACTCAATAAAAGTGTAGCTTGAACATTTAAAAACTTCACACAAATTTCTATTTCGTATTTAAATTGGCGGTTTATAATTATTTTGATTAATTTCCATAAGGTTCAAAATCGCATTAAATAGATCATTGAGTAGACCCCCAGATAGACAGGCAACTAACATCAAAAAGTTGAAGCAAAAAATAGTGCCCCTGGTGGATGGAAACATAATTAAAATGCACATATGGTGGATGGGAATATAACTAAATTTCGTTCACTTTAATGGAAAGTAGTTGCCATGTCTCTACTGTCAAATTTATCTATGGGCACAATAAATAATATTAAATTCTGTTTTTTAATGACAGTTATTTGCATGTAGCTGCGATTTATTAAATGAAATATTAATATTGAACTTCGACAGCTGCGATAACGAAGATATAAGGTTAGTTAATTTATAGCTTAAATTGATATTTAATAAATCTAGTTTTTAGCACAAAATTGGAAGAAATGAAGGACTTACAGAAATTACGAAGAAAGCCTGATGGTGTTAATATTGTAGACTAAGCCCTCAGATCTAAAGGTTCAGATCAGACGATGAAGCTCCCAGCGATGTATGTACCAATTTTTTATTATGTCAAAGTATTTATTCACTAATTACAGGTGGATCCACACAAAACGAAACCAGGTGGATATGGCAGCTTTAAAAAGCGGCAAACTTAAAAAAGACGACACAGGAAGCAGCTCACAATTTTCAGTAGAAACCAATAAAAGAGACGAAAACGAAGAAATGGTGAGATACATTGAAGAACAATTATGTAGACGAGAAGGAAATGAAGCTACAGACAACGAAACTGAACCGGACATCAAAGAATCAAAATCTAAATATTGTACACCTGAAGAAGCCTCCTTGCAGGCAATTCCAAAACATTTAAGGGAATCTTCCACGCAGAGGTCTGAAGAAATGTTGTCTAATCAAATGTTAAGCGGTATTCCGGAAATAGATTTCTTTCAAATATTATTTTGACATATACCAATAAAATAAAAGAATTCCAAAGGCATCCATGATCCATAATTTATTTATTTTTATCCAGCGGACAAAAATATCCATTAATTCCCTGTCAACTGAGAATTAATGAAAATTGTTACCATGGTTTGTCCAGGATAAATTTGGCTGAATTCGGTGAAGACGAGGTCAAAGCTCAAGGCGTAGCTCCGTGCAGCCAGATTTATCTGTGACAATAATGACAGTCGTTCAGTGTCCGTGATACTTTTTGTAACAAGTGCACCGAAGTACCTCCATTATTAAGCTTTTTAAATAAATTTTGATGTATCGAAACTATCTTATCGATACAATGAAACATAACTTACATGATTTATTTTATTGACTGATATTTTTCACATTTTCTGTGCTATCCCATTCACAATAAATGCAAATACTATAACGAACACATACTATAATACAAATTTCTTTCAAATATCAATTCGACATATATCAATGAAATAAAAAAGTCCGACGGCATCATGATCCATGATCTACAATTTCATTTTTACCCAGCGGACAAAAATATCGATTAATTCCCAGTCAACAGAGAATTAATGGAAATTGTTACCATGGTTTGGAATTGTGTGAAATGTCATAGTGACCTGTTGGGTCATCCTTACTAAAACATGTATTAATTAAATGGTTTTACAAAGATTTTAATACATTTTTCTTTATATTTTAATATCTTCTCACAAAACTTCAAGCTGATAGAAAAGGTTGTCCATCAACAATTATATTTGTATTCTTAGCAATAAATTTCGGCTACTCACAGAAAAATATTATTTATACAAAAAAGTGTAGCTTAAAAGTTTAAAAACATGAAATAAATTTTTATTCAATATGTAAATAGGATGTTAATAATAATTTTAATTAATTGTCATAAGGTTCAAAATCGCATAAAATAAGCCATTGAATATATCCCATACAGACTGGCAGCTGAAAGCCAAAAGTTGAAGCCAACCTTAGTGACACTAGCGGATGGAAATACAACTAAATCAGTGCCACTGGCGGATGGGAATACAACTAAGTTTTGGTCCATTTTAAAACACATTAATTGCCGTGTCCCTACTGTCATATTTTTCTATGGGCATAGTATAAATAATATAGTTTATTATTAAAATTTTGAAATAAGAATATATTTGCAATTTATTTGATGAGATCAATAAAAATAGGTATTATTGGTGGTTCTTACAATCTGGTTTTAAGTTAATTGATGTTACGTTGTATATTTCAGCGATTTATTAATAGTTTTAACGGAAAAAGATCTAATAATTAATTCTTATCATCAAACTACAAACTAAAGGAGTTAAATTTGGTGCCCAATATTTATATTACACATAAATTCATAATTAAATCTAAAAACTATATTCCATGTATGGTTATTTACTAAGTTTGCACAAAAAATATATCTGTGTACCTTAGAGGAAAACTCTTATCAAGTCAATAAAACAATTTTTAAGCCACGGAATAAGATGTCTTAGGGCAAATGGGCTCTATACAAAACATATATTATTCAAATGATTTTACAAAGACATCAATAGAAGAATTTCCAATCATTTTCTAGTAATGTATGAAGACATGAATATAAAGTTTGAAAGTTTTAGATTGGTTGCACAGTCTTTAGGTTATTCTAATTATAGCCCAATTATCTTGTAATTTATTTCAGTTAAGAACAGTCCAAGGGTTCTAATGGAACAACGATACTATAAGCTGCATCAACCGTCAATTATTCATTAATCATTATAAATAAATTTAAATTTTTATTTACTCAAATAATATGTCAATATATTTAACGTGCTTTTATTTCTTGAATTGATTTTCAAACAGCTTGTTTTAAATTCTGTATTTACTATGCATAAATTTAGGCCAATCAGAAGGTTTAAATCATTAGAGCCCTTGGGCCATTCTTAACTGGAATAGATTATATGGTAATAATTATTTCAATAACCGTTGAATTAATTACATTTTAGGATAAGACAAAGACTGTGCAACCGAGCCTTAATGATTTATTTCAGAGAAATCAGTGATTTCAAAACAGTTTTTAATCGGTATTTTAGTCAAACAATGGCACAGAGACAAGTATCATTATTTTTATTTTTTTTTAAATTTAATTTTGAAGATTCTATTGAAATCATTAGGCATCATTATTTTATTGATAAATAAAAGGGATAAAATGAAATGTGAATAACTTATGTAGTACTTCATTTTCAACTCACCATTTGATTGTTCCATATGTGGTTTTAATTTTACCTTTCACCTGCATTTCAGTTCTTTTAGGCTCCTTGTCGCTCTGGATGAATTCTTAGGGGACTCATTCTGAACATCCTGGGAAACAGTCAATTATATAAATATAATGGTTTAAATACATGGAAATCATTCGATGAGGACTGAGTATATCTCTAAATTTATTTATTTCAAACAACTTATTTGGAATTTCATAACAAATATTCTAATCTAGATTTATATTCTGTATCTATGTTTTTTCATTGTTAACTTCGATATTTGAGCTGATTTCATTTTACTCTTTCTGAAGATAAAATGTATTTACTATTTGTTGAAATTCCTCTTATATAATTCAATTCAAATCCAAGTTACGAACAGTGCTTTACGTAACCAAGCCGAAAAAATATTAAATTTTACTTTTAAAACATATTTTACATTGAAAATCTGATATTCAAACCACAAAATTTGTTATTTGCTCCAATTTATCTTCACTTCTGTTAAATTTGCAAAAACAAAACAGCGTTCTGTTGAGAACAAGCCGACATTTGAATATCATCAAATTACACAATATAATGTATAATAGTATTATTCTTCTCTACTACAGTACGTAACAATATTTGAAATTCTGGAACCCCTCAATATTTTATTTTGAACGATATGATGCATTTTCGATTTGGACTATATATCAACAGCGAGAAATGACGTTCCCGAGATGACTATTCAATTACCAAAGTGATATTTGTTATAACTATTGACACAATATAATGTACAACAGTTTCACTATTACTCTTTATAAAACGTTTAAAAACAATATTCTTTCATGCAAAACACTTTTTGTTAAACACCTTTATATATTATTAAAATTGACATTATGTTTTCAATTATATTTCATTTCTCCGAGCAAATCTTGTTCATATTTTTTATATATTTCCTGAGAAGACTATTTCAAATACTGGTTGAGCTAAATAAATACAGGGTGTTAATACTAAGCTGTAGCACTCAGCAATGGCAGTTAGAACTCATAAAAACAAACATGTTTTCTAAGTTCAGATTTTTGATTTGGAGCCCCAGACTATAGTTATTGGCGTTTTTTGTTTTTCGAAAAATCATCATTAATCCCTTATTTCAAGGAATATTTTAAAAATACAGAAACTTTTAGCATTTGTTTTCGGTTCTCTAAGACATTTATATTAACAATTATCTTCTATTTAATTAAATAACAAAATGGCGACCGATCAAAAATTTCAAAACAAGATATTTTGAAAACCACTCGATCGATTTTTGAAAATAAAATATTTACTAAGTCGAAGAATAAAAAAACACCAATTAGTTCTGCCATTTTTAAGTGTTAGTAGTAAAATCTTGAATATTTAATTAATTTTTTTCAACTCTTAATTAAAGGGTGCAGTCATTCGCTAACTACTGAATAAATAAAAATAACTCACTTTTTGGCTTTGGAAGCTGCTACGGAATCACAATCACGTTTTGCATCTTCTTCAAATAATTTTTTTTAACAGCGACTGATCCACTTTCGTTTATAATGAAAATACTCCATTTATACCTCATGAACAATCTGCAAATACACAAATAAATAGAAATAATGTTAAGTTACATGAAACAAAAGCATTGAAAAAATAAGTATTTTTGTGATCTGAATTTGTTGCACAAGTTACTTGCATGATTTCAAAGTGATAAGACTATTTCAATGTGTATCAAATATATAAATGAATAAAATCGAAACAAATAATTGAAGCTCTTTTATTCACATAAATCATTCTCATTTCAACTATATAAAGTAGAATTTAATTCTTTAGTGGATTAAAGTAATTTTTTTGACAGTTTTTAATGAATTTGCAGGAAGTATATAGGTGCTATAATTGAGGATCACAATCTACCGTGCCGTTTAATGGTTGTGATTTCAGCAAAATTGTTGAAATGCGTCTTAAACAGTAGCCACTGTAAATTTCCGCAGCTTTTGAAGACACTTTTGACAATGAATTGATTTCAACAACCTGTAGAGTTCATCGCAAAAAGAATATATTGTGTGACAACATCTCCGCATCAATGATAGAAAATTATTTCTTAATAATGGCAAACTTATGAGAAATTGAAACAATTAAATATGATCCTGTACATCAATTTTCAACTTCTATAAATACCTGTGATGCCCATTGTTAGTACAATCTAAAATAATTCAAAATTTATACCGGATATTATATAAAAATGAGAGTTATACCTTAATCATCAAATATTGTTCGTTAGGAGCTGCCTTCAAAAAATGTTCGATTGATTCTTTCGATTTGTGTCCTTTAGACTCTTGAAATAAAATATCAGCTTGCCATATTTTGGAATATTTATACTTTCGTTCACTTTTATAGTCGCTTCGTCCACATTTACTTTTTCTTGATATTCGAGAACTTCTTTATTTATTGTCCTCATTCTCTGTTGTCCTTTCCAATCAGTAAAGTGTCTGGCAATAAATGCAGAATTGCTTCTTGAACTTTCTCAATAATTCCTGCAGGAATCAAATAATTATTATTTTATCAACAAATCTAAGTAACCAGTCACGGCTTCTAGGTTTTACCAGGTTTAACTGTTACAACTGAATTTGTGAACACAAAGATTACACGAGAAAATCTGTTTACTATTTAATTCAATTCATGCACAATATTATTCAATAATAACTAACCTAACCTGAGTTTTAATCTGTTCGTCTTATTTGGTTATTCTTTTATATTAAAGAATGGTTCAATTATACTTACAGTTTTTTTTCGTTGAATAGAGGTCTATATTCTTGAATATCATGCAAAACCGAGCAATACATTTATTCTTTCTTCACAGGATTTAAAGTTAGTTCTTCTGGCTAGAGATATTGGTATTGCCTTCGAACGTTCTTCAAAGCTCCATTAGCACCGTGTATCTAGATAAAAACATCTCTTATTTAATTGATTTGACAAAGGTATCAATAGAATAGTGCAATGCATGAGAACATGCATATCAGTTTTTAAGATCCATGCTTGCAAGATGTTATGTAATTACAGCCACATATTTACACTTGTAAAATCAGAAAATTTAAATAATACACATTATTTCAACTTTGAATGTACCTAATCTCAACACATTTTTCTTCATATTGCCATATTTTCTTACAAAACTACAACATAAAACTTCCTCATCATCAAATGTCAAGTATGTTTGTTAACGACTTAACCTAGCAAATGAATTATTGAAATTTCGGCTACTCACAGCAAAAAAATGTGCAAACTCAATAAAAGTGTAGCTTGAACATTTAAAAACTTCACACAAATTTCTATTTCGTATTTAAATTGGCGGTTTATAATTATTTTGATTAATTTCCATAAGGTTCAAAATCGCATTAAATAGATCATTGAGTAGACCCCCAGATAGACAGGCAACTAACATCAAAAAGTTGAAGCAAAAATTAGTGTTGCTAGTGGATGGAAATATAACTAAAATGCTCATCTCGCGGATGGAAATGTAACTAAATTTCATTCACTATAATGGAAAGTAGTTGCCATGTCCCTACTGTCAAATTTATCTATGGGCACAATAAATAATAAGAAATTCTGTTTTTCAATGACAGTTATTTGCATGTAGCTGCGATTTATTGAATGAAATATTAATATTAAACTTTGATAGCTGCGATAACGAAGATATAAGGTTAGTTAATTTATAGGTTATATTGATATTCAATAAATTAAGTTTGTAGTACAAAATTGGAAGAAATGAAGGACTTACAGATATTACGAAGAAGGCCTGATGGTGTTAGTATTGGCGTAGCCCTGGAATCTAAAGGTTCAGACGATGAAGCTTCCAGCGATGTATGTAGCAATTTTTTATTATATCAAAGTATTTATCCAGTAATTACAGAAGGATCCACTCAAAACGAAACTAGGTGGAAGATGGATATGGCAGCTCCAAAAAGCGGCAAACTCAAAAAAATTGATGCGTACGACACAGGAAGCGGCAAACAATTATCAGTAGAAACCAATAAAAGAAACGAAGACGAAGAAATGATGAAATACATTGAAGAACAATTATGTAGACGAAAAGAAAATGAAGCTGCAGACAACGAAACTGAACCGAACATCATAGAATCAAAATCTAAATATTGTACACCTGAAGAAGCCGCCTTGCAGGCAGTTTCAAGTTAAGTTAAGGAAATCTTCTACGCAGAGATCTGAAGAAATGTTGTCTTATAAAATGTTAAGCGGTATAATGTATAAAATTAAAAATATTAAGGCTACTAAAGAAGCTAAATTGAGATTATTGTTGGAGAAGCACAACAAGAGCGCAACGCGCAATGTGTTGCTTGATTTTTTTGATCGCATAAGATATAATAAAAACAATTAGCCACGGAGAATAAGCTTCACAGAAGGCTTATTTTTCGACACAACGAAATTATTTAATTAAAAAAAGGAATATTGCAACCGAAAAAAAATATGGAGGATTGAATTTATAGCTGAGTAATATGAAGGTATAGCAACCCTATTATAATTATATTGATTTCGAGAATGATTTCCAATGATCTATATATCAAAAAAAGTCAGGAGTAAAGTTAAAAAATTAAAGACAGGTGCAATTACCTCTAAAACTATAATTTTAAGAAAATGAGTAACGGATGGCTCTGTACTGACCTAAATTGTTATAAAAACAAAAGTTCAATTCATTCTGATACTAACACCGAAAACCGCATGTCAATATCTTGTGTAATTCGTGAGATATTGAGATAAATAGTTTCTACTCTAAAATGGGTACTTATTCATATCAGTTCGAAATTTACAGTATATTATTTAATTACTGACATATCGCTGATTCTGTGCAGCAATTTTCAGATTTTGCATAGTTCAGCAGTAATTACCTCTTGAATTTTTCTACTCAAAGCTGGGTGTATGAATAAAAAAAATCAAGCAGTTTGTGCAAGCCTATAAAATAAAAGCTTTCATTTAGTACCTGATTTAGTCAATGAATGCTTCCGAAAAAGTCTCTGGAAAATAAAAGATTATTTCTCATTTGAATCGTTCAAAAATATCAAATTTCATTGAAATTATATATTTATAAGCTTTTAATTAATATGCCAAATACTCACTATTTTTTAACATTCATAAAAACTGTTTCTAGAAGATGTTAGGTGCTGCCACCTTCAAATGAATAGCTGAACTAGCTGGTTATTTGTTGAGCGACTATAAAGTATTATATTATTTTGCCTCCTGTAAGAGTAAAAGAAGAAGGAGAATTAAAGATTGAACATAAAAACAATTTTAGTTTTCTTTCAGTTATTATTATTAGAAAATATAAGCTTTCTATTGGAAATTAACTTTTTAATGTACGGTTATCTGTTGAGCAAATGTATGTACCTAAGTGTCAGCTGACAGATTCTTGTAATATTTGACTCTCATTCAAATAAAAAGTGTTAGATCTGGTTTTCAAATGTATAAAACAGTAAAAACTTTCTACTAGGGGCTGATTTATTGCATTTATATCAATGAAACTAAATTATCTTGTTTTCTTTGGAGGTTATAATTGTAAATAATTTGCTACTGGGAAGATGGATCTAAGTTTTGGATTATCAGTCTAGAGAGTTTATTTTGTCCAAGATATTAAGACAACATCTCTTATTACATCATATCCAATTATGTAGAATATTATATATTTTGAAAATATGACTTTTTTAAAGCGAAAATGTGCTTTTTTTTCGGATTTTTTCAGATTAGGTTTTCAGCCTCCAAGCTCCAAATTAATTACGAATAATGCAAGAACTAGAGCCCATATTTAAATTTAAATACACATATTCTGGAAACAATTGATAAATTTGAATTTATCTAAAGAAGAAATCACATATATAATAATTTCAAACAAAAAATTGTGAAATAATGTGAAGTGCTATGGAACATTCAAAAAATGAATAATTCTAACAAAGAATATTTCCATAGAAATTTCAAACCTAAGAGTCGGGGCTAAAGCCACCATCATCTTAGATCGGGGATGCAACTGTTTATCTGTTCATATTGATTCAATGAGCCTTAATCTATACAAAAATATACTTTGCATCAGAGAGTCAAATAAATTAATAAATATGTCACGGAATTGATTTAAAATCGCCAAAAAAAAAGCGAATTGTGCAAGAACTAGAGCCCCTATTCAAATTTAGATTGCAGATTCAGATTCACGAAATTGGCAGTGAAATTAAATTAAATAAATTATAATAAAAACCAATAGGGGCACTGATCAAAAGTAATAAGACTGAACAAACAATTCTATAAATCATAATAAAAATCAAAAGGGTTGCATTCTGACTAATCTATCAAAAAAGAAAAAAGAATCACTGAAATTGGTTCAGAATTGTGAACTGTAATGAGTCATACGTACAGGTGAAAAAAATTTAATTTGTCATTCTTTATAGTCACCAATCACGAAATTAGCAATAAAAATAAAACTATTAAACAAATCCTAACAAAAATCAATAGGGTTCTATTCGAACTGATTAAAAAAGAATTGCCAAAATCGGTTTAAACTAAAATCTAATTTTTTAAAGGTAAATTTATGTCAATAAATATTTCATTTTGTGGAGGAAAATCTTCTATATCATTTTTTCTAGTCAATACACTATGTGCAGATCTTATTTCTACAGCAGTCAATGATCGTTTATGCTTCTTTTTCTGCATATTTTCTTTTGAAAATTAGATATAATCATAAATTTCTATTATTGTACTAACCTTTATTCAAGAATGTTTCATTAATCCTTTTCTTATGAACTTAAAAACTAGAAATTGTCCAAATATTCAATTATAATGCACCCTGTATCATCTATAAGATTAATTTGTAATATATTTCAACGTTTCCACTTCTTAATGTATTTAAATCGTACTTCCGATCGTGATTGGAACAGGGAGAAAAATCCTATCGCTTGGAAAATGTTCCAGTTATCCGTCCCGTAATTTTCTGTAAATATTTAACAATTTTTTTAAGTAAATATTATCAATAAATCAATTTAACATTCAATATTTTTTTGTTCAATCAGGTTTTACAAAATCGACCATTGCCTAAAAAAAAAATTGGACATAGGTTCCCCGTCTCCGGGAGGGTTATTAATTAAGCCCCCTTCCTCTTGGAAGGTAGGCTTACTAATAAATCTCCAAAATACTATTCAGCTATAAAAACAATAAAACAATTAAATATTAAACGCCTGAAAGAAATATTACACATAAATAAATGATTGTGGAGCTCTTGGTTCTCAACTTTGAATTAGGGGAGTTGATTAAGCCCTATCACCTCGACAAGGTGTCTCCACTCGATAGGGGGGGGCCTGCGCAGGCGGAAAAGGGTGGAAAGGAACTAAAATTCTATCATACCCTGAAAAACAAAAATAATTAAAGCACACACTCAAACATTCAGGTGGCCACCTTTCATACTACACATACACACACTGTCGCGACGCTGGCACTCTCAGCTCCTGAAAAGAAACAATAAACCAAAATTAATCTCAATATCAATAGAACACAATATTCAATAATCATTTCTTAACAATATTTTCATGAAAATCAATAATGTCTACATAGAAAATTGTTTTAATAATTGTATATTAGGAAATATTAAGGCAATAGAAAGAATTTTCATTTAAAGTATTTTCATTTAAATAATTGGAGCATTTTCATTACTTTAAAATAGAGTTCGTATAATAAGTCAATATTTTTATTAATTATTCAACGAAAAAAAAGTATTTTCAGTTTAAACTAATTCTAAAATCAATTAAAATTTCATGAAAATATTGTTCGAAATCTATTTATTAATCATTCTAAAGTTTGTTTCAAATTTTGATTATTTTGAAATAAAATCAAGTTCAAATTAATAATTTGTTACTGTATTTATTAAAACTAAATTCAAAATTTAAAGTTCATGGAAAATGAAAAAATAAAAAAATATGTTGGGGCAGCTATTTCAATTGATGTATTTGAAAAATTATAATTTTTTTTGTAAGTTAGGGGAGTAACTAGTAAAATAAATAAGTCTGACTTACTATTAAAGAACTGAAGGTGCATCAGTCTGTCTTGGCTTCGCTCTTCTTCGGACTTGGGTCTCCCTTCTCCTGCAGGCTTGGATATCGGTCAGAAAGTAACGTCCTCCTATAAAATCAAAGAAAAACATTCAAAATTAATTAATAAAGTAGCGCAATTGGCAAAAAAAGTCATGCATTAATTTTGAAAGCATATTATTTTATATTTAATTTTTAATATTTTAAAATGAAAATATTTATAATAACTTGCCAGTAAAACTGAAAGACGCCTCTATCTGACCGCCTACTAAGCCCCTTGACTGGTGGACCTAGGGCTAGGCTGCTTGGCAGGACTGCTTGGTGGGACTGCTTGGCGGAACAGCTTGGCTCATCAACTTCACGTTAGGGCTCAACAATTGCCAGATAAAACTGTACAATGAGTACTCTCACAGTGTGGTTTAGAACGACCAAACAATAAAAGCCTAGTTTGGAATGGACCAAACTCGCAATCATTTGGAATGAACCAAATAGCGGCTCTCACTACCCAATCTGATCCGCCCCACATTGCGATACTGCAATAACGGTTTCGTAAAAATACACTAGTTCAACTAGTTCCGTAAAAATCACCGATAAAGCGTTCCCCATTGCACAATCGTCTCCGATCAAAAGATCGCCCCAACGACCCTTGTTTGCTCATTGCTACCGTATTAACGGGACAGAACTACTAATTATAGTAGCTACTCGAAAAGTACCATGCCCTCATGCCTGTATCATGCAAGTCTCAGAACTTGTGTCGGGGCCCACAACACGCATTCCTGCGACTCTACCAATCATACGCCAGTGATCACCTCAAAGTGGTTAGCTAAGCCACTCCATGCAACCGCTATTATGTATGAAAGATTCGACACAGGCTCAAGAGCACGCCTATCCGCAACGAACAAACAAGGTAAGTGCATTCGGATTGAATACACTATTTCAATTCCCTGGACTGCTACCCCCTCTGGAATGGACTGCTACTTCCTTCCAGTATTCCTCTTCCATAATTTGTTTGTGTGTATGTGCATTCAATCCAATATCAAACACAATTCACATAAAGAATCATTCAAACACACATCTAATTAGGTTTAGGAATAAGAGAAAGGATTTGATGATCCATTGGAAACCTGAAACAGAAAAAAAAAATCCAGACTGCGCCCATCCATCCTGCATGAATTTGAACTCGGGTGTCATCTAATTGGACTGCAACTCCTTTGAATTATTTATCCAGACTATGGTCATCATCTTGAACGAATTTGAATTCGGGTTGTGATGTAATTAGATTGCAATTCCTTTGAATGGTTATTTTTTTAGATTGCGGCCATCATCCTGCTCCAAATTAAACTTGGATTGCCATCTAATTGGACTCCTTTGAATTATTTATTTAGACTGCGCTCGTCATCTTGTACGAATTTGAATCCAGATTGTTTTCTAATTAAGCTGCAACACCTTTGAATTATTTTGTCTGTCCATAATATTTTCTAAAACAAAATTTTAAGTATTTAAAATAGAATAAAACATTTAAAACTTCTTTTAAAACTTGTACTATAACGTACAAAATCAATAAAAAAATTAATTATTAAACATTCTTTAATCAATTAGTTGACGCAAAAGGCAAGAAAGAACGAAAAATAATTACGTAACACATCACGCCATATATACAAAAACTCAAAAATTCGATTTTAGTGTAAAAAAACAGCCCAAATAATCCTTTAAATAATATATTTCAATTCAAAATGTGAATTTCAGGTTTTAAATTTGGATCAATTTCATATTAGAAAAGTTTAAAATATAATAATTGCATACAATTCAAAATTTTGCTATAAATAATATAATTTGAAAGCTTAAAAGCTTATAATAAATGAAATAAGTAAAATCAAAGCATTTAACTTCTGATAAATTGTAAAAAAAAAATCCATTTACATCTCAAAAATTTTCTATTTTATTATAATTGAATGAAATTAATTTCTGGTTAAAATATACACTTACTTTGAACAAATTTGTTGATTCAATTCAAGCTATGTTTCCAAAAACAATTCTTTTCTTCAAGGTACGCTATCAGGGGACGCCAACCAATTAAGTATCAATTAAGCAGCACTCTATTGTTTAAACGTCCGATTTGTTCGACTACTGGCTTGTAAATGATCGTTTCAATGCGAATAATGGCGTCAGAAGCAGTCGAATCCTGGCCGGAAACATCACCTTACAACTGAAAACCAATCGTAAACTAATTAAATTATTATTACCAATAAGCAATAAGAATCTTGGCGCGTTACTATTTCAACAGGAAACTACAGTAAATGACATATTGGCATCATATTTAAAAATTGTACGAGATTAAAATTTCGGGTAAAATGGATCTGTTCTAAAAATATTAGGGCCGTTTGACCAGTGCATTAAATGTTGCATTTTGCTTTACAATGCAAAAATTTTGTGCAATAAACTCTGATTTTATGTATTTTTGCATTAAAATGCAAGGAAAAATACATACGTGTGTATTGTATATTACTATGTCAGGAACTTTCACGTAAACGCTAACAACAATTGTTCAAAAATTCAACTCAATCGGATGAGCGATGCACAAACGAACAAATACGACTCGTGTGCCACTTTGTACGTTAATTTTACTGTCAAAAACCTTCAAAGAGCCAACAATAACAATATAAAATTTCAATTTAATCGGTCAATAGGAATCGAAATTTATCAATCTTAGATATATACAGGATGTTTAATTTAAGCGGCATACTATTGTTATCTCAAGAACTATAATACATTTAAAGTTGGTTAAACGAACAAACAATTGCTATATTCTAACGATACAAGTACAAGATATTTTAGATCAGTGGCTCTCAAAATACTTTTATTCGACTTTGTTTTTTTTTCTGAATTCAACGATATATCATTTTTATGCACTCACATAACGAAAAATTAAATAAATTTCAAATGAAGATTGTATTTCTGAATTAACTGATGCTATAATATGAAAATTGTTTACTTATTTTATCTATTTCTATCTGATAATTCTCGAAATAGTAATGGTGCTCGACTTGAATTGGACATTCTTTATTATTTTATTATACTGTTTCACAATGAAGTGCAACATAAAAATTTCTATTTAATTTCAATTGAAAAATAGTTGAGAGCCTTTTCTCTTCGTTGCTCCAGATTCTTCATACTTTTAAATACAACCCTGAATATTTGACATTTGGACACAACCATGAGTATGAGTATTTCTGTGGAAAATTATTTCTATTCTTGGCGTCTTCCATTCACACTTTTCTCTACTTGTTAAACAATCTACTATTTTTACGGTCATGTGTAAAATAGGTTTTTTTCCGCACCATAAACGATACGAAAAGTAAGGCTTTTTCGCGTCTCAGCTTCAACATTATTTAAACTAACAGAAGTTAAATTTCTGTGAACGAATTGATCCATTTGTTGGGATATATCTTAAATCTAAATGTCATTCTGTCTTTCTGGCTCTCTTGCTATATATTTAATAATTATCAAAATATGGAATTTTAAAACTGTAGAAAATAGTAATTTATGCAACAAGAGTATAAAGTTAAGCATTATAATATGAGACCAGGTATTTGGTGAAGAGACTTGCAGAGTCACTAAAATTATGTTATGTTATCACGTGAACGTCATTCCGGAAACGCTCTTTAAATGTCATAGTGCTTGCTTACACTCGTATTGCGTATAAGTTTTTATTCTACGGCTCTCAATTTTAATATTTCAATATTTTAACAATATTAAACAGAAAGCAAAGAATCCCAAAGTACAATCTGACATTTAGATTCAATAAATATCTTAACAAACGGAACAGTGAAAGAAGCTACAAACATAAATTCATCGAAATTTAATTGCTATGCATTTAAATGATGATGAAACTAGGACACAAAAAGATTCACTTTACACATCATTTGCGATGCGTAAAATAAATACTTTACATATGCCCCTAGAACAAATTTTTATGCAATACGGATGTAAACAATCAATGTGACATTTCGCTAATAATTTTAATGACGAGGCTTGGCTTCATATTACTTTTGTTGCATGAATTACTATTCTTAGTCTAATCGATTTTATTTCAAGAACTACTATTATTTGCGCTATTACAAACTTTGACCGATATAAATATTAGTTTTTAGAATAATTGAATTTAGAAACGTGGAACTGTTAGTCACCATCACCAAAAAGTGATGGCCAAGCCCTACCACCACGACAAGGTCGTTCCACTTCGGCAGGGGGCCCGACCTCAGTTCTAAACTGAAGTAGAACCACTTTGCACCCTTTAATCGGGTACAAAGTGCCTCCCTATTACAATCTAAGCAAATGACTTAAAATAATAGGAATATAAAAGGAGAAAGGTAATATTTATAATGTAAATATTCTTAACTTTGTGAACTTTCCGGATGATTCACAATGAAAAGATTCACTATATTACTATGATATTTGAAAAAAATAATGTTTAAATATATTTAACATAAATAAAGTAGATGTCACAAATTATTTGTAACAAGTTTATGCTGTGGAACAATTAGAATAAAAATAAAAAATTCTGAAACGTTTTATATTTAACATAAACTATGCATAGTTTTTTGAGTCAATTCTTAATCATTATTTGTATTTTTTTGAACCTGACGAATCAATACAGTTATGGAATTTTGTAGCCCTACCTAATTTTATTCCACTCAATACTAAAACTATATTTTTGAAAACAAATAAGAAAGAAACATCTCATATGCTTTCAATCCGTAATGTCAAGTCCTTAAAACCTTAATAACTAATATTAAATCTTACTCCTGTTAATCAATCGCAGAAACAATTTATGCAACCTCAAAACGCAGAAATAAAACCACATCAAGCCATTTTTTCTTTCATTTAAGTCTAGAACCAGATTCTGGCTAATAAATCGCAGGAACCTCTTATGCAATAATAAGCCACAATTTCAAGACATCAAAAATAAAACCATTTCTACAAGCTTCCATGTATTTTCTTTTTGTTTAAACCTACAACCATTTTTCAATCAATCGTAAATACATTTTTCATAATATCAAGACCGCAATTTCAAAAGCGCAACAATAAATAACAAACCTTATTTCTCTTAAAACTAAAAACATTTTTTATTTGATCATTTGTAGTAAAACACCTCATGTGTTTTTATGCCTAATATTTAAAACCACAATCATGAAATCAAGCGCAATTTTAAGATCTTAAAAATGGTTCAATCTGAACTATATATATATCAAATAGTTCGCAAGCGTAAGGAGCTCCTTATTATGATACAAATTATAAATAGGCCACAATACTAGTATTTATATATTTTTTTAAAATTAGATGAATCTTGTAGAACTGGAAGATCTCTCGGCACAGCAGTGGAGTTTTGTAGCCCTATCTAGTTTTATTCCACTTAAAACTGAAATCATATTTTCAATAATAAATCGGAAAGAAGCATCTCATATGCTTTCAATCCGTAATTTCAAGTCTTCAAAAACTCAGTCACTAATACCAAACCTTATTCAATTCAATCAAACGCAGAAACACTTTTTGCAACCTCAGTACACAAAAATTAAACCACATCAAATTCGTTTTCCTTTCACTTAAATCTAAAACCATACTTTGTATGATAAATCGCAGAAACCCTTTATGTAACAACGAGCTACAATTTCAGGACAACAGGAATAACACTCTATCGAACTCTTCCTATGAACCTTATGTATGTTCATGTCCTTTAAACCTTAAATTATTTTTTTAGCCAATATATCGCAGATATATTTCAACTAATATCAAGCCGCAATTTTAAGACCGCTATTAAAACTAAAACAATTTTTCATTTAATCATTTGCAGCAAAACACCTCATGTGTTATTATGCCACAATTTCAAAAGTACAATCATAAAATCATATTAAATTGTACAGAGAAACACCTTATGTGCACTCAAACACATTAACAATTATAACACATAAATCACAATCAAAAATACGTCACAATACCAGTATTTTCGAAGAGCTCCATCTTTTCGTCCTGCTTGTACCCAAACTCATTCTCAAATTACTGGATTTGCACCCAATTTGTCTCACAAATCTAAAACAGAAAAATAATTAATGCATCCTAATTTCTTCGGTTTTTTTGTAGTTCAACACTTGAGTCGCACTACACTTTCACTAACACTTTTTTTAATTCGTTGCACTATATTTGCACTAAATTAACACTTGTTTTAACACTTGTTTAAAAACCCGTATTTCACTATTTTTTATTTAATAAAAATTGAGATCTCAATTTCAAAGTAAAAAACAAGTTTGAATTGAATTGAATAGACTATTTCAACTAAAGAAAAACCATCCTACAAGAAATCAATTTATGAATTTTCAATGATTTTAAAAATACTATAAGTTGGCCAATCTTATAGCTTGAATTTGATGGATTAAAAATTTATTTGAACCTTTCTTCTCATTTGAAATCTTTTAATGAAAAACTGATGGAAAATTCAATACCGTAAAAATTGAAATTATGAATTTAGGTCTAGCTGTGCATAATAAATCAAAGGATTCTATTGAAAACAAGAATGAATAAAATATAAAAATTAACAACGATTTGCAGCTCGTTGCCAATTTTTTTTCTAACTATGAGCAAAGATCTGCAGCTCTTAGCTAATAGTTTCTGTTACCATTGCAAAGGTCTGCAGCCCATTTTCAATCGTAACAGTTCAACAATTAAGGTTTATAGGCTTTCACGGCGGGCGATATTATTTAACAATTGATTAAATATTGACTTGACAGTTTTAAAAGAGTACACAGCAAACCCTAATTTCATATTAAATTATAATAATGATCGCGGTTTAATGCTGAAAAACGGCTCAAACAAATTTGATTCTAAAATGAATTTTAAAGCTGTATTTGTTCTTCTTTAAATCAATAAGTTATCTGCTATTTTAAATTTGATTCTTGTAAAATAGTTTTCAGTTATTAAAAACAAAAATTGATAACTTGTTCTGTACATATCTAAAAATTTAGCGGCTAGTGTTTACTGTACAAGGTTCAATTGACGACTGACTGTAGCATTGAGTATTGTTCAAATAAATTGAGAGAAATAATCATGTTACCCAATCATATTTTAACCTCCTACTAAACATTACACCATCTGGTGGCAAGAAGCGACACTAATGCTAACGTTAACAAATAAACTTGACCACTAGATGGTGTAACGATTAGAAAGACGTAACTATTATTAAATGAATAAAATATAATTATTTATTTCAAATAATACGCAATGCTCTAATCAGTCAGTGTTTGAATCTCATAGAGTAAAGACGTGCCGTTGAATATTTAGATATGTAAAAAACAAGTTATCAGTTTTTATTTTTAATAACTTGAAATCATTTTACAAGAATGAAATTTGAAATAAATTTAAAGAGAAACAAATAAAGCTTTAATATTCATTTTAGAATCAAATTCGTTGAAATTTGTTTGAGCCGATTTTCAACATCAAGCCGCAATCATTATTAAAATTTTATATGAAATTAGGGCATGCTGTGTACATTTTTAAGACTGTCAAATCAATATTTAATTTGAATAATATCGCCGGCCGTAGAAGCCATCAAATCTTAGTTGTTGAACTGTTACGATTGAAAATGGGCTGCAGACCTTTGCAATGGTAACAGAAACTATAAGCCAAGAGCTGCAGATCTTTGCTCATAGTTAGAAAAAAAATTGGCAACGAGCTGCAAATCGTTGTTAGTTTTTATATTTTATTTATTCTTGTTTTCAATAGAATCTTTTGATTTATTACGCACAGCTATACCTAAATTCATAATTTAAATTTTTACGGTATTATTTTTCCATCAGTTTTTCATTAAGAGATTTCAGATAAGAAGAAAGGTTCAAATAAGTTTTTAATCCATCAAATTCAAGCTATAAGATTGGCCAACTTATAGTATTTTTAAAATCATTGAAAATTCATAAATTGATTTCCTGTAGGATGGGTTTTCTTTAGTAGAAATATTCAATTCAATTATGTTGAACAACTTGTTTTTTGCTTAAAAATTGAGATCTCAATTTTTATTAAATAAATAACAGTAAAATACAGGCTTTTAAACATATGTTAAAACAAGTGTCTGTGTTAATCTAGTGCAAATATAGTGCAACGAATTAAAAAAAGTGTTAGTGGAAGTGTAGTGCGACTCAAGTGTTAAACTACAAAAAAATCAAAGAAATTAGGATGCATTAATTATTTTTCTGTTTTAGAGTTGTGAGACAAATTGGGTGCAAATTCAGTAATTTGAGAATGAGTTTGGATGCAAGCAGGACGAAAAGATGGAGCCCTTCGAAAATACTGGTATTATGACCTATTTTTGAATATGATTTTATGTGTTATAATTGTTAATGTGTTTCTTTATACAATTTAATATGATTTTATGATTTTACTTTTGAAATTGTGGCATAATAACACATGAGGTGTTTTGCTGCAAATGATTTAATGAAAAATTGTTTTAGTTTTAATAGCGGTCTTAAAATTGCGGCTTAATATTATATAAAATATATCTGCGATTTATTTGCTAAAAAAATAATTTAAAGTTTATAGGAAGAGTTCGATATGGTGTTATTCTTGTTGTCTTGAAATTATGGCTTGTTGCTGCATAAAGGGTTCCTGCGATTTATTATACAAAGTATGGTATTAGATTTAAGTGAAAGAAAAACGAATTTGATGTAGTTTTATTTTTGTGTCTTGGGGTTGCAAAAAGTGTTTCTGCGTTTGATTGAATTGAATAAGGTTTGGTATTAGTGATTGAGTTTTTGAGGACTTGAAATAACGGATTGAAAGCATATGAGATGCTTCTTTCCGATTTGTTATTGAAAATATGATTTTAGTTTTAAGTGAAATAAAATTAGGTAGAACCCCGCTGCTGTACTGAGAGATCTTTCAGTTCTTCAGGATTCATCTAATTTAAAAAAATATATACAAACACTAGTATTGTGGCCTATTTATAATTTGTATCAAAGTAAGGAGCTCCTTAAGCTTGCAAATTATTTGATATATAGTTCATATTAAACCATTTTTAAGGACTTAAAATTGCGCTTGAGAGCACATAACGTGTTTCCCTAAACAAGTTTCTATGATTTTATGATTATGGTTTTGAATATGAGGCATAAAAACACATAAGGTTTTCTACTACAAATGATCAAATGAAAAATGGTTTAGTTTTAAGACAAATAAGGTTTGGTATTTATTATTGCGGTCTTGATATTATGAAAAATGTATTTACGATTGGTTGAAAAATGGTTGTAGGCTTAAACAAAAAGAGAATACATGAAAGCTTGTAGAAATGGTTTTATTTTTGATGTCTTGAATTTGTGGCTTATTATTGCATAAGAGATTCCTGCGATTTATCAAACAGAATATGGTTTTAGATATAAGCGGAAGAGAAAATTGCTTGATGTGGTTTTATTTCCGCGTTTTGAGGTTGCATAAAGTGTTTCTGTGATAAGGTTTGATATTAGTTATCACGGTTTTGAGGATTTGAAATAACGGACTGCAAGCATATGAGACGATTCTTTCCGATTTATCACTGAAAATATGATTTTAGTATTGAGTGGAATAAAATTAGGTAGGACTGCAAAACTCCACTGCTGTAATGAGAGCTCTCGATCAAATGAAAAATGGTTTTAGTTTTAAGAAGAATAAGGTTTGGTATTTTTTGTTGCGGCTTGAAAAATGAATCTGCGATTTATTGAAGGAAAAATAGTTGAAGTTTTAAACGGAATCTCCGATTTATTAAAAAGAATATGGTTTTAATTTAAGTGAAAGAAAAAAAGTTTTAACATGGATTTATTTCAGCGTCTTGATGTTGAGAAAATTGTTTTTACGTTAAATATAATAAGATTTGATACTAGTCATCATGGTTTTGAGGACATAAAATTACGAATTGAAAGCATATGAGATGCTTCTTTCCGATTTATTAATGAAAATATGATTTTAGAATTAGATAGAAAAGAATTAGGTAGAGCTGCTGTATTGGGAGATCTCCAAGTATAACAGAACTCATCAGATTGAAAAATACAATTAATTATAAAAGTTGACTTGAAAAACTATGCATAGTTCATGTTAAATATATATAATCCTAATTTTTTTCAAATATTATAGTAATATAGTGGATATTTTCATTGTAAATCATCCGGAAGGTTTACAAAGTTAAGAGAAGTTATATTACATAACATTTATAACTTTGTACTATCCTTTTTCCTTTAATGTTCGTATTAGCTTAATTTATTTGATCAAATTGTAATAGGGAGGTACTTTGTACCCGATTAAAGGGTGCAAAGTGGTTCTACCTTAGTTAAGAACTGAGGTCGGGCCCCCTGCCGAAGTGGAACGACCTTGTCGTGGTGGCAGGGCTTAGCCATCACTTTTTGGTGATGGTGACTAACAGTTCCACATCTCTAAATTCAATTACTCTAAAAACTAATATTTTTTTATCTATCAAAGTTTGTAATATTCAATAACTTTAAGATATTACCATAAAATCGCACTAAATTAGAACAAAGATTGTTTATTTAGAGTTGGAAGCTGCGTCATACTCAAAATTTGAGGTTTGTGGGAAGATCAGTTTTGAAACAGATTGAGAATGGTTCTTTTGCCTTTCGCCTGTGTCATTTCTTCCATCTGAAGCTTGTAAGATGATTATCAATACCTAGAAAACGACAGAAATTGTCACAATAAGTTGTTCGATGCTGACAAATTATCTAAAATATACATAGAAAGCTATGTTATTTTCCAAATTTATTCATATACTAGCCGAGTACTTGAATATTATGATTATTTGTCCAAATGCTCGTTTGATAAATTAAGTTTGAAACATTAAAATGGAGGAGCATTATTTTCACAATGCTTCGTCTCCATCTTTTCCGACCAAATTTTAACCCAAATTAATCAGTAATTTACAATTGAATATTGAAATGTTCAAAAGAAAGTTTTAATTATCTGTTTACTAAATAAAAATGAAATAGCACTTTCTGACTGAACCACTGTTTTAAATAGTTTCAAACTAGACGATATGATATATACAAGTACTAACCTTAATAGCTTGTTCTGTAAACTATTACAGTCCCGAAGACCCTTCATGTGCGACAGAGGCTGATCATGGCTTGGTGGTACGACTTCACGACTATGAAGATGCAAAATAAAGGCTTAAAAAAAGGACTAGTTTTCTGATCGACAATTGTACTTTTCATTGCAACATAATATATAAGCTGGGATGCAGTAGATATTACAGCTGTAGTAGCTATCATTAGGGCGTCCGAAAGGAAGTTTTTTTTTGGGCTGAGAACTTTGTACGATGTTCTGAAAAGATACTAATGTTATTTGTGATTAAACAGAAAATTTTGAAGCGGTTCAAATTATAAATATTAGAGGTATATGATATTTTCAAATAACCTTTAAATCATTTCAATCGCTTCTGCATTTCATATTGATCAACATTTCAATGTTAAATTTTGTCAATCTTGAAACGATTTGCACCATCAAATACTGTACTGAATGATAAATATTGTATTCCAGACTGTGTTCAATATTCCTGATTTTACGCATTCGTGTTTATATATTACTACTAAACCAAACCGTTTTATTAGTCGTAACTTACAGAACAAATCAGTCAGTCTCGATTTCGTTTGCTTGCATAATGAAAATCAACACCATTTTATCAAATACATTCCTGTATATCAATCAAAAACACTATCATTATTTAATTACATTTTTGTAGCGAATACATCTGTAATTCTTAAATTTGTAGATCTTAATCACAATATTTCAATTTGTTTCGTTCACCGACTTTGACATTTTCAGCATGTACCTGGAATCCCTGGAATTAACAAATCACTGATGGTATAGAAAAGATAAACGATGCTTTCGTATTTTCAACTACGGCTCGAGGTTTGCGTCCAAGCTAAAAGTATATTGCTATCTCGCTTTCACTCATGAGGCTATACGAGTGTTCCACTTTTTTATTAATGTTTGATTATCTGTTTTATGTATATCTATGGGTTATGTCTGCCACCTATTAGTAAATAGCTTAAGCGCAACAAATTTGTACATGACTTGTGTGCTGATTTAAAAAAAATAAGTGGGCAGAAAAATTACATTTTTCCACTTGTGTCAATTTATAAAGTCTTTCGGGCGAAAAAAATTGTTGGTAATAATATAATTAGTGGAAATATAACAAACTGGTTCAAATTTCAAGCATATAAATCAGTAATATTAATAGAAATCGTTTTGCGGATGTCTCGTCCAATTGCCACGATTGCTTGCTGATATATTATATGTACAAAATGATGAGTCGTCAGTGTCGGATTATTTACATCAAAATATCACTTGCTGGAGGATTTATTTAAAAAAATAGATCGAAATATATGAAATGGAATTCATTAAAATTTTCATAAATTGCTGATCCAATTCAATGGCTTCAGACTTTTCTACTAAGAAACTAATTTTCTCTAAAATTTGAAACTTGTTCTCAGATCTCTACAAAGAATTAGGTTCATTCTGATAATAAAAAAAATACTTTTGTTGTTAATAAATAGATCAATGTATTTACTGTAATTAAAGTAATGTAGACTACTCAAGTGCAGATGGGTGGAATTTCATACTATTACTTTAAATGCATATTCGTAACCTGAAACGCAAATCCTCTGCAAATCTACGTCCGAGTGCCACTAACCCACATTCAAAATTCGTCCAAGGTCGGGAGTTCAAATCCGGGAGAAGTAGGGCACTGTATAGTTCTCTTCCTCTTTGCACCCTTGTATTGCCGTGTCGTAATTTGGTACTCGGGAAATGATTACCATTTTTGGTGGATTTTCTTTCAAGTTTTTTTTTGTAATTTTCGCCAGAATGTTTGTTGATAAAGAATGAAAGAACATGGAAAATGTAGTAAATTCGATTCAGTTTGTAAAGGGTTATAAAATAAAAGTCTATCCTTCCATCTATTGTGTACATCCTTCTTTCTTAATTCCTTGGAATAACTAAGGAATTGGTTAGTGATAATAATTTTGCTTTGATAATTTGTATAACTATTGAACTATTAAATGTATCCATAACAGTACTTGACGATTGAATATCAATAAAAATCGTTCATTCTAACATGATAGAAATGTCATTTTATGGTCGAGAAAAAGAAAAATTTCTGCAGCTCTTGAAAATGTGTAGGCAGTTTATCTCACATCGGTAAGTTCAAGGTCGGCACGAAGTGTATCATTGCTATTCCCAGGACGGCCCTAACCAAATCCAGGTTTCCGGACAATATAGTTCTGGAGCGAGACCTCTTGTACATCATTTGATATATTTTTTTGCATGTAATAATACGATAGTTAAACAAAATTCCATCGTTCCACGGCTAATTGCTTTGGATTTATCCAAAAATAAATCTAAAAATTTATCAAGTAAAGGGCGAATTCGGCCCAGTCGGTTGCTATGAAAAAAGTAGGTCATCATTCTTGCTACAACATTCCTAAATACTGACTTCAAGATTCTACGGCCTAACAGTTCTGAATTTATGCGCAAAATTCAAACAAAAATTCCAACTGAAGTGCACTTCCGGTTTAGTTTATTGTTATAAGAATAATAAGCAATCATTCAGATACTACAGCAGACTGAAGTACTAAATTTCAATACTCTTCAGCCGATCGTTTCGAACCTATGCGAAAAATTTCAAATGACTGTCAAGTGAAGTGTATTTTCGGCTCAGTCGATCTTAAGGAAAATAGGATATGAGTATCTAGATTAGATGGTACAATCGTCTTAAATACTGAATTCTAGCATTCTACGTTCAAACGTCTTGAATTTATGCGAAAAATTCAAAAAATGTTTTCAATAAAGTGCACTTCCGGTGCCAACTAACTTTTACTTTGTACAAGTAAAAAACTATCATTAATAGATATTTTCATAAAAAAGTATAATTTGAAAAGAATACCACTTTCTCACGTCATCTTGCACTATATCTCTTTTTCATCTTCTTTCAGTCATAACATCACTTCCATAAAATTTGCTACCTTACTACCTGTTTGCAGTATTTCTCTTGTTCCCATTTACATCCAGTGACGTCACGGGCTGCTGCTGCGACCCAATAGCCATGACCTGGATAAGAAGGAACGCACGAGGCAGCATGTAAAATATATGACCAGTACAGTGGTTATGGACAGGGAAAGGCTGTACAAGTGAAATAATTTGGAAATTAGCCCTAAATTTGATCCATCCATTACCTACAAAGGCTGTAATAATATCAAAATAATTTGTTGATCAGTTGACCTTTAACTTTATAATTTAGCACACAGCAAGTGAGCCCAGTGTACCTACAACTAAAAAAAATTAATCAGTGAGAGGTGCATGAATTCATAGGAAAACGTTCACTTTACGCATAGTCCTGTGAAGCCAAATTCAATTTTAATTAAAATTATCGCACTTTGAAGTTGATGTCTCATGTTCTATTTCTCTGTGAACATCCTGTGTTATTGAATTTAGAAGTTAATTAAATCCTCAAGTATAAAGATTTTCACAATCAACCGTAGAAGTAAAATAAACAACATTCTTGATAAGCGAGATTCGTATCTTCTTGTTGTGGTATGCAGCACGTCTGTCGTAGTCGTTGCAGATCCCATGGAACTCAGTGGCTGCTTTCCCGACTCTCCTGCGTCCCGGCCTCAAAGTTGAGATCGATAGAGGTGCCTGGCATCCCGCCGACCCGCACCGCGGGATGTAACAGGAGTAGGAATAACGCCTCCGTCGCTGGAAACTCAAAGATAAAAGGAAATGAGAAATGTTTGTAAATAAAATCGTGGTTGTCCTCAAGAAGTTCATAATATATTGTTATAAGACATAATTCAAGAGCATATTGCTTGGTAACAGCCCTAAGTCGCGCGGAGAACTTGAAGATATTTGATAAAAAAATGTTTTGGCTGATATAATTTAGTGATATATTTGTACAATTGATAAAGATTTGAATTAAATAATAATCTATACAATTTTCAGAATTTTATTGAATAAAAACGACTTTTGATTTTAAATTCTGTATATTTATTTGAAACTTTGACGTTTTTTATTGAATTAGAAACATTTTGATGTTTTAAAATTTTATATCTACTTTATAATCTTTCAATCATACTTCAGGATCTACAATCTTTAGAATTAATTTCCCTTCGCCATTGACATCTAACACCCAATACGAAAAACACATTAGATTACGTCGTGCAAACAGCCGCTTCCGGCAGTCCGACATCCGTTTACACACTATCCCATCGATAAGGCACTGGCAAAAAGAGAAGGGTAGATGCAATGTGCAACAGAAAAATTGAGATGGAATAGTAGATAGAGAGTGATAAAGTACGTTGTTTTCAAAGTGAAGTTTGTACATTGTGCTTGTTGAAGTTGATGAGGTAGAAAGCTGGGCTGACAAAGAGTGAATGCATTTAGAGTAACATTCTACGAATTATCGAAGAAGACTGCAGTGTACTATAGATCTAAGAAAGAATCAATTCTTGTAATAATTTTGTTTTTTTTTATTCATTCCTTTCTGAAATATTTGAAACCAGAGATATGATGAAAAGATCACTAAATGAACTGTCGAAAAATAATGTGTTTTCTGAAATTTTTAATACATTCCAAGTTCGTGTCTTATTCTTCACGAAAAACAATTTTCTCATGACGTAGCATCTCTGTAGATGACGTCATCACAAATCCAATAATCTAAAACCGTATCCTCGGACTCAGTGAAGCATTACGGTTTTATCTCAGTTTTTCACTTGGTTGGCTACGACTCCGACAGCAGGCGCTAGTGTTGCTTCCAGGAGAGTGCAAATACGGAATAAAATAGGTGTCTTATTTTGAATCCGTAGAAACATCTTAAATATTTGTAGAATCTCTTTAGCTGTAATTTTTGTGGTCTTAGTAAGAGAAGTTCTTAGAACCAAATATCGGAGTTAATAAATGAAGACCAATGTTGAATGTAGGCATGTGGTGTTCAAGGATTTTGTAATAAATTATATGAATTATTTTGGTGCAACACTGGTCGATTTTTTGCTGTATCCAGTGTTATGGCGTCGTAGGCACCGCCGTCGGAATTATCATCATCACGTAAGGCGTCGTTTAACGAGCAACCTAGAGAAGAAGCGAAGAAGTTATAGCTTGGCGCAGAGCCCGCCAACTTCTAATGAATCGTTTCAGGGCTTTTATTTTGTAATAGCTGTTACTTACTTTGGAGTATATTGTCGTAATTGCGTCTGTTCTAGAAGGAAAATGATGCTGTTCTTATAATCACAATCTCCTATTTTACTCTATTTCAAAATATATATATATATCAAGTATTTTGTATGAGGACAACGTAGCGCAGATATAAATCAGAGATTTATGAATATCTTATTCGCAATTTGTATAAATTTTCAGTTCAACTTGTGCTTGGAAATAGAGGACAAAATTTATTTTACTTCAAACTTAAGTCCATAAATTGTAATATACGTACGTGAATCGGACAGAAATAATCTCCATAAATTTTAGCCAGATTAAACTTTTATCATTTGCTCAAATTCAAATAAATCTAGTATGATGTTATCGGATAGTTTGTCTGTTGCTTATAATAATAAATTATAGCATATGAATAACTTGAAGATGTTATGAGTTGGGGCTTATTTTTAGTGCAAAAACTTGAGGTGCATAGTTCACCAGTGAGGTGGTTTGTATAACACAATATCATTTAGATAATTTACTCAATTAATTTATATCTAGTAGGATTAAGTTTAACCACCTCATTTATCAATTTACAAATCATTCAATAACTACCGTTCAAATCACCTGGGGCTTCACGTTCTTCAAACGTTCGACAAAGCCATTAAGATGCCAGGGTTAGGATTAAATAAAGACTAGAGTTCCTCAGATTCTCATTAAATGATCTAGAAATGACAGAGAGGCCAGGAGATTGAGAGAAATGTAGGGAACGTTTTGCACAAAACCACGAATTTACATAAAGCAGTTTAAGTTTGGAAATTGGGACCGTATTGTCGGTTTGGTTGAAAAGGGTTTGATTAAAATGTTAATTGGGTTTGAGGTTGGATTAATTCAGTTGGTTGAACTAGAAACATGACCTATATGATATGAAATTCAATAATGATTTATACTCAAAGGCCATAAGGTACCTTTTCAATTTTAGAATCGAGATATGTAAAACCCTTAAAAGAAACAAAATTCTGAATTGCTCACGTTAAAGTGTTTAGGGGAGCATATAAAATTTTTAAAGTTTTCACCGGATCATATTATGTGTAAAACATTTCCAACTTTCAATACATCATAAAAGCAGCCAACTCAATAATTCCTGTTATAATATCATTTATTTCTCTTGCAAGCAATAATGCATGTAAATAGAAATTCAATATTTGGTATTCATTGTATATAACCGCCAACTGGGATTATAGAACGCCTTATTACATTCCGTAACATTGAATTCAAATTCAGTCTTCATCCAGGACGCGAGAGAGACTCAATCACTTCAACAATGAGACAGAAAAAAAAAAAATTAAAAAAGTATGCATATTGCGCCTAATAGTTTCGTAATAAATTCGGAACAAGGAAGGATGTATAGAATGACGTGGAAGTCTGAAAATGGTGAAAATAGTGTGGCTACTTTTATATTCGAAGTCGTATTTTTGTCATTCAGCTGGATTTAATTTTTACTGTTCTTTGTGAAACATAAAAAGATCGTAAATTCTCTGAATCATGCAATACAATACAATAAATGATACTTATTTTAGCAAACTGACTCTAAGTTGAAGAACGCTGGAAAGCCAACTTTTAGGCTGAGGCATCTTGAAGATTATATGCGATTCTATTGAATAAGTTTTGGAGCATATCTTTCTGATAATTTTATATTCTGATCTGTTTATTTTATGAATTAAGCCCAGTAAAATAAAATATTGCTAATATTTTAAGCCATAGGCCATAGATTCCTGAGAGAAAAATTTAATTTCCTTATAATTTAAATAAACTGACTGTAAAAATAATTACTCCCACTAAAAACAAAAACTCCTTTTTTTGTTAGATAAAAGAAAACAAAGCACGGCGGGAACAAAAGAAAAAAAAACAACTGAAAACAAATTCTGATCACGCTGCCTTTTCTCCCATCCTTTGATCGCGTTGTATTTGTGCGATTATTGGGAACTAGGGAAAATATTTTGGCCAGGTTCCAATTAGATTTTGTCGGTTTATGTGTGGGATCGTGGCATTAATTCTCGTGAAAGAGGATATAAAGGACTTGGCGGGTAAAACATGCTCTAGGATCAAGAGAAGTTTTGCTATTAAACGCAGAGAAAAGCAAATATTACAGATTTATAATAAAATAAGGTTGAGTTGAATTATTAGCCAAATATCAGACCTATTTGAATAAAGAAATTCGTCGGTCATATTCACATCAAATTGCTTCGCCTGTTCCTCTTCCTATTCCAGAAAGTATTCTCTCTTTTGTAACACGTAAATACCAGGAACGTTCACAGGATAACAGTAAGGCTATACTACCGCAGTACTCTCTCGGGAACGTATCACAGAATCACAGATCTCTGTAAGTAGGCTTTGAAGGACTAGCGAAGTTTTTCTGCTTAGTTGGCGAATTTATAAAATGAATTCTTTTGAATTTTATTGGGAGAATTTGTTTCTTGGAATCTGCAATCTTTTGATAAACGGCATGAGTTTATGTTTTGTTACAATGTCTTTACAGAATAGACTTCCATTGCAACAAAGATGTTAAACAAGTGGTGGACGTAAGCTGTATGACTGACGCAATCAACTGATATGTGTCAAGAACGAATGACGTTAGACCGAGTGGAAATTTCTGGTAATCGAAAATTGTTAACCCAGCTTTGGAAGGTTGCATGAGGGAAAAAAGAAATGTTTTCCAATAAAACCTGATTTTTTTTGTGTCAAATGAGACTCATGTTAACCTCATGTGATAAGAGGTATCTAAAAGTATTTATGTATACAATAATTTGAAATTTTTCAAGTAATGATATTTTAAAATTTTTTTCCGAACTTTATTCCTTTCTCATTGATAAACAATGAAAATAAAATCAATTCTATCCAAATGACAGTTCCTCATCAGTTCAAGAGAATTTTCCTGCATTAATTTACCAATAACTTGCTCTATCATTAATCACAATTATACAAATACCCAATTATTCACGTTCCAGAACACCTGTAGCGCAGTAGCTACTCCAGCACGAAGTAATTTCAACGAGTTGTGTTCTTGCGTTATTTATCCGTCTTGCGGCTAGGACTTCGAGATGTTGGCTTTCACCTTGGCCTACTTCCACAGGCGCGAACCAAAGAACCAAAGTCGGTGAGGGAAATGCATCGATCCAACTTAAGACTTGGAGATGGTTTCCGAAAAACGAAAAAGAAGAAAAATTCGAGATGAAAGAAAGGGAGCGGAATATATTATAAGGGTTAGAAATTAAATGGGCTCATCACGAGACTTGAAGAAAGCCGAATACAGAAGAGGCTACGATTTTTAATTGCATTCATGTCCATTTTAGCTTATAAATGATTGCTTTATCTTATAGGGCTTCTACTTTATTCTTCTTCCACATTTATTCATATTGTTACTGCGAATGAAAAAGCATAGTTTTGTCTTTGTATGAAAATTGAAGCAATTATATTAAGAGAGACAGTATTGTTAGCTTCCATTCTCTCGAACGTCATTCACTTGTTTTCACGGCCTAGGCACAGCGAATGAACAACCGTCCGAAATAATATTGACCGTTAAGAGTCCTGGACCAGTACGCAGCAGCATCAGGGTGTCCGTGACGTCCCGGCACTTGATGACGTCACGAGGTATTGTAACCCTCGCAAAAATACGCATGCGCCAACATTCACGGTCGTGCTCATCGACTCCGGCTCTGGCTAGCCGCCCAGTAGCTATTCCGCGCGCGAAGTAATCTGTGTGCCATATTCCATTGTTCTAAACAATTTTTTGTCTATTGAATACCGTCAAAGGACTCTATTTGGTTGATGATTCTGCTGAAATATGATTGTTAGAACTGTGAAAAATTGAAAACGGAGGTTGGAGTGAAGAAGTGCTCGTGTTCGGGGCGGTTGTCAACATCAGAAGGTTTGAGCTTAATGACAACGTTCCAGATATTATATTATGTTTTGTTATTGCTTTGTATTTATTTTGCATTTATTTTGAAATATATCATTTTGATCATTTTGTTGTTTTACTGCACCTGAATAATTTTATTGAATATACACATAGAGCTAACTCATCATAAGGTCTATGATATACACTAATTTTTGGGGTTTAAATGAATTAACCGTCTTTTCATTCTATTTTATTTCCATCAACTAAATAGGAATTATGTACTTTACTTCCATGTTTTTCTATGATAGTAAAGTATGTGAAATATCAAAAAGTTTTTCAAGTCTAAGCTGAATCCAAAGATTATGATACCTTAGCCGTGGAATTGAGTTTTAGATCTGGGTAAAGCCGTATAAGACTTTCTTATATATTTTTACAATCTGGCATGGTTTACATGTTTTAAACCAAAAATTGTAAAATATATCGAAAAATTTTGGGGTTGTGTACTTTCTTAAATATCATTTGATTCAAGTTGTTGATATTTGTTTCAAAAGAATCCTCAATTTAAAGTATTACAAATTGGGTGGTCGTAATACTATTTAACATTTTAATTTCAAGTCAAGTGTCGTACCGATTTTTTAGAGTGATTGTCGTTTTTGAATATTTTGATCTATTCAAGGGGGGTTGTTTTCAACTAATACCTTCGTTTTTGAAACGGATGAAAAGATGAGCTCTTAATCGTAGTTTGCCATAATTTTCATCCAACCGGAAAAGCAAAACCATTATCGTGTTCTAGTCCAACAATTCCACTGTAAAACTGTACTCCTTTCAGGAAAGAAAGACCAACCAATTATACCCAAATGACATTGTCTCTTTCTAACCGTTTTTCTTATTCCTTTTTTTATACCTAATCTCCACAGCAGAAAGCTGGCTGCCTCGATAGAACTTTGAAAATTAGTCTCCAGGATAATCTACAAATAAGGAGACAAACTTTGTGAAAATAATTGAAAAATGTATTTCGTGATGAAAATACAAACCAATTTTCAAATTGATAATTCGCTTTATTTTCTGAAGCTTCACTCAGTGTCATCCTGTCATAATATGACGAAACTTCAACTCTCTTCTAGGGTTGTCACTCAACGGATTGTCAACAACTGTCTCTCATTTCCTGCATTACTTACAGAAAATTTTCGGAGATAGAAATTATTAGTGAGTGCAAAAGATTCTGGAATGATTTCAAATTGATTACCATTCAAATTAATAGAATGTAAAACACATATTGTTCGCATTAAGCTTACATAAATATTTAAAGATAAATCTTGTTTGTTACAATGCCAGATAGATTATCTTTCAGCTCATTAGTAAAGTGATTATGCTTTGTGAATTCTATTTATCAAACTATTGTTCCAAGTCTTCAGTGAGCCAAACTATTGTTTTATTGATATTTATAGCCGTTAAGAGTGCCAAGCACACAACGTGCTTAAAATGATGTTATCGCAAACTTCCAAATCGACAAATGGACTCTAGAAAAGATTTTAAGAGATATTAAATTTTATAGTTACAATCTGAACTGAAATGAGAAAATTGAAGGCATTATACTTACAAACACTAGTTTATTGTGATATTTCTTATTAATGATGAATACATCAAAACTAATTTATCCACAGTTTTTGACTTCTCTTAGTTCCAAGCGTCTTTGCCCTTTGATTTCCGGTCTTCCTACTCTGGCTCTAAATTCGTTATTGTTTGTCTACCGCTTGTGTGCATTTGCACTTTCAGAGCCACTTGGATTGTTAGGCCCTAAGGAAACATTAAGTAAATACGAATCCAGTATGCAGTGTTCTGACAATATTATAACCTGATTTCATTTTGGAGTTGAATATTTGTTGAGCCATCACTAAATACAGGTAGTTTCGATGGTACCACACCTCTCAAACATTGGGATCCTGAAGTTTGTTGAAAATTCTGGAGCCATACACTTTGTAAAAGCCTCATATCATACGCCAATGGATACACCTGAGCATCTGCAATTCAAACTCCAGTATATCAGTCTTTTAGAGCAAAAAATTAGCAAAAAAAATATCTCTTCTAAGGCTAGGTACAAAAAATAGAGAAAAGCCTTTACAACTACCTGAAGATAAAACACAAGACAGACAAATTAACTGAAAGTAGACACGTTTATCCGTTAAGCTCTATTTCACTTGAAAGCAAAACGTTGTAGGATGTGGATGGATTCTAAAAGTAAAAAAAAAACTTTGTCGCTTTTGTTCAAATATTTTCTGAAGATATTCTCTGAGGAATAATTAAAAATCTCTTGTTTAAAGAGTCAATTTCCTTCTGATGGACATTATTTTAGTGAATGATGATAACTTCGAAGAGCCAAGTAAAAAAAGCTTGCAGAAGAATTTGAATATTTGGAAGTAAATACACAACGCATCGAGTTATAAAATAGTTGTAAATGAAGTCTATATTGTGAGAATTAAATCATTTGGTTCCAAGAATCGGTTCTTTGATTTTTGACGATAGTCTCGCCTTATTTGTTTATATATAGCAGAAGTGTGATATTTATATATCGCAAATATTGGCTCGTATTTTACGCGAGCATTACATTCCATAGTAAATTATATTTAGATGTCTAGTCACATTTGCAATGCAAAATTCAAGCTCAAAAATGATTAATCAGCCAAATTCAACGAGACACTTATCAGATTATTAAGTAACCGAAAATTCGAATACTGTTAGCCATCTGGCGCGATATCCACCTGGCAACTTTCCTAGACGATGTAATTATTTCATTTGTAGAATCGTTATGTCAAAATTAATTTCCCAATAAAGTTAATAGCTTCATTTCAACGCTGTTGTCTTAAAAATCAATTCTGGCCATCACCCTAAATTGATTCTAAATCTGAATGATAACCGGAAGAGAGGTTTACAACATTAGGACTATGGTAAGAGCAGCAGTTGTCGCATCTCAAGCCATGTAGAGTCATCAAGCATTAATTTCCGGCTTCGAAAAACCGGAGCCTAGCGTTGAAACTTCACTGTAAGTTTCAGTAAGGGCTGAGCAGTTCAGTAGGCTATAGAATAAAGTGCTAATTGAATTAGAGAGTTTGGGGTATTATTAGAACTCCATGAATAAACTTCTGGCGTGAAATCCGTTCACAAATTATTCCATTCAAAATTTGTTGATAACGAAGGTATCTTTATGCCAAATGATTGAATTTAACGAATGAAGAATACGTATTAGATTCATTAGAAATTGAAATACAGTGATTCTGAACAGTGCATATATGTTTGAAACTAATTTGCATTTGTGATGCTCATAGTAGCTGTGTAGGTAGTTAGTATGGTAATTTTGCTAAACTAACTGTGAATTAATGAGATCATTTCGTATACAGAGTATCTAATGAATAGGGGAATGTTTGTGACATCTTCGCGATCATTTTGCTCATCAACATTCAACAAAATTTTATCCCAAACAAAGATGAGAAGCAAATGTTTAGAATAAAAAAATTATAATGGGCATATTATTCAAGACTGCTAAAAGATAGGTAACAATCATTTTTGCTTTCTTTAATTATTTATCAATAAACCATGAAAACGCAAGATGATACGAAAAAAGCAAGTGAATTATGGAGAATATGATTCTTAAAGTTCTTATATTATTAGCACTATTTGTACTAGGAACACATTAAATTCAAAGATTAAATACTGGCGAAGAGCTCATAAGATTTAATTAAAAATTAAACAAATATACATCTTTCTTCAACTAATAAAGACAAGAGTTTCTTATTGATCATAAATAACAAAATCTATTGTTAGAATTTCGCGTGCGTGTTCCACTGGCAATTGTTTCTCCTACCCTCTAAATCAACTAATTATCACTCTACGTCATCTGAAATCTTCCTGTGATGTCACGTATGCGTTTGCTCCCAAAAAATGGAAGTAATTAAAATTGATATATTCAGAGCCGGCTGTACTGTACTGAATATCAATAAAGTTAACATCTCAATTAGTGTAACGATCAATGCCCCTGCAGAGTAGACTTCCGTAGCAACAAGGATATTAAGTGACTGGTGACTGACGCAACCAACTGATATGTGTCAAGGACGAATGATGTCCGACCATTCGAAATTTCTGTAAATGTCAAGAAATAGCGGCCGCAGGTATATTATCCGGGGGACAAAGTCGAATAGTAGATAGACAGTGAGTGAGTAAGGAACCAGGAGGAGAAATTGGAGTGCGTAAAAGTAATATTGGTTGGTTACGGAAGCGCGCAAAAATGATCTAAGCGAAGTGAACATGTGGAAATAAATAAGAAGACAGTGCTCGGTGCAAATAATCAATAAGTGTGGTCTTAATGACTTATTCAAGTGTCGATAATAAGCAGAAATATTAAATAGTGGATAATTTTAGTTAAATAAGTGTAGCCTAGCCTGTGAGTTTAAATTTCGTTACAATTCATTCCTTTCCATTGTTTCTTAGCAGAGAGTGCGATATTCTATATTAATAAAGTAGTAAATAATTGTAATGTAATATTTTTAGGGCTCATGATGATAAACAATACATTATTATTTGAAAATAAATCTAAAGCTAGGGCGGAAATGGCAAAGTAATTAATAACGCATTATAAACTATTTTTATACTTGAGCCATTGAAATTTTATTCGTAGAGTGTAGTTTAGTTATAACAACGATTTTGCATGTCTATTACTATAGAAAAAAAAATTGTGCTACAAATTCCAAACTTGCACGAAATGTAAGTCTTTCTAAATTTTTTGCAAAAAAAAAATATGTATTTGATTCTAGAATAAACCTTTAACAATCCCAAGTTTTCATAATCAGTGGATAGTATGCAATAGAATTCCCAGACATTTTATCGAGAAAAATATATCAGCCCTATAAAGTATAAATACATCACTGATTAGGCTCGTAGCGATAAAATCGCGTGTTTATCGTGAAATTAGCAGCGTAAATCAACGTTATGTGATGAAATTGAAGTGTGAACACAACCACGAATAAGGAACGAGTGAAAAAGGTTTTAGAAAGGAAATTAGCGGACTTTGTTTGAATTTTAGAAGCGCTGCAGCATTTGATGACTTGAAGTTTGTTGTTTGAAACTGTTGGAGTAGTGGATTCTTGTTTATATTTACGTTTCTCAGCAAAGTTAAATTAACTTGGTAAATGTTATTGAGGTCTTCATTAGCTTTCATTTGTATGGAGTGTTATAAGAGATGGAAAAATGAAAAACTTTATTTTTGAAAAGCTGAGTATTTTCTGCTTTAATGTAAGATCTCGGTTTTCTATCGACATCTGGAAGTGAAAATCAAAGAATAAAATCTTTAGTACCCCAGATTTATATGTCGCCACCCCTATCACACACTTGCAAAGAAGAATAAAGTATTTTATGTCCAGCATTTCCTTTTACTATTGAAGCCTGCGAGGACCATAAAAATAAAAGAAATCTCTTTCCCAGACAAAATATTACAGAGTCAAAACATTTGTCACAGTGACGTACTAGGCGTGGTATTTGAATAGGTTAATATATCCAGACATTTCTCGAATGTAATGTTACCTATTCGTCTTCTTTTCAATGCTGAAAAATTGAATTGGGGCTTTTTTCAGTGTGAAATTCCGCAGGGAAATTGTTTATGAGTAAATATAAATTGAAATTGAGACGCACTGGAGAATATTGTATGAATGATTTTAATATTTGATGGAAACTAAATAAGAACTTTTGAATAAATTTGTTTTGGGAGTAGTTTGTACATTCATATTTGATTTGCATGTTTATCTAAATGGATTCAAACTAAACTAGCTTTACTAGTGTTTTACACTGAGTAAATATCTAAAGTATAATTACTGTAGTAACCTAGTTCAAATATACTTTATAATTAATTGAATGTTACAAGTATTATCCAATTTAGGATCCGCATCATTTTACCAGATACACAGTCGACTATTGTGGAAATATTATTATTCTCCGGAATATATTGATAATAATGGACGTCATTAATTACCTTTTCAGTGATATTTTGGCATACTGAAAATGGACAAATGAATATAAATTGAATTATATTTACATGTCTGACGTATATTTGAGAAATATTTCAACAGGGAAAAAGTATTGATTGTCCTTTTCAAGAGCATGGCCTAATCTTTTGTTGAGGCACTTACAATAAAGCAAATAAGTAATAAGGATATAATTTGCAAGAAATACTTCATCTAAAATTAGGTGACATTCAAGATAACACTGTTCAAATGTTTTTTTTTTCTTTTCTGAAAGGCCAAATTGCTACCTCGTTGAAGCTAAACTAAAAATATAATAAAATCCACACCATTGAATACCTGCGGATTTTTGAGGCAGCGGACATTCGACGGTGCGGTACGCTGTACGCACTCAGTTCACATAGGGCGAATACTAAGAGTTACAGAAAAATTTGTTAAACGTAAAAAATCAAGTTAATTGGCAATCTCTTTTAGGAGTATTACTATGCAAATTTCATGTTAATCTTTATAAATATACTTCGCTGTTTATAATGTTCCAGGTATCAGATTTGAAGTTGTTTAGTCAGAATAATTATGTATCCTGATTAACATTGTATTTACATAAAATTAGTATAATTCAACCATAAATTGTTTTTATAGCTTTCGGAAAATTGCACTAATTTTTATGAAAGATGAGAAGTATATTAATTTAGAACAAAAATTAGCAATTGCATGGAAATTTGTTATCGTCTTAAAATTACATTCAGATTATCTGACATTGAATAAATATAAGATATTTAGAGCACAAATAATAAATAATATACATGGTGCAAAATTACGTATAAAGATTGTTAACTTCAGTTTTTGTATTGTAAAGGATTTCTTTTATTAAAGTCTAAAAGATTTCAAGATAAATTATTCAAGCATTATCTTCCATGTCAAAATAGGTTCAGATCTTTAATGCTTATACAAGGTGTTAATACTGAGTTATAATACCCGAAAATGGCAATTAGAACTCGTTGAATCAAACAACTTTTCTATATTCAAATTTTTTATTTGAAGCCCCAGTTTATAGATATTGATATTCTTCTAAAAATTGTCTGAAACATTTTTTTCGATCTGTCCAAGAAGTTTTTATTCAAGAAGTGAAAGCATACATTTTTGAGGAAAAAAAAACAAACTATGGCCTGGTTGCATGAACGTGCATTAACTAAAGAGTTCTTCAAAAATGAACAGTATCAAATCGAATATATTCGTCAAATCAGTTGCTTAGCATTGCTGTTAAAAACTCGATTTGATATTGTTCATTTTTGAAGAACTGTTTAGCTAATGAACGTTCATGCAATCGGGCATGTGTGTGTTAAATTACAATTAGAAATTCTCATCTCATGTATCGGAATTAATCATTATATACTCTGCCTTATGAACAGAAGTCCAATTTCATGAATGTCGAATGTCAATCCCTATTTTTTCTCGCTTCTCACTCACTTCAGCTGCTCATTTCTCGTCTGTAAAATGTACCGTGTTTAACATATTTTATGGATTGTGAAATTGTGTTATAAGTAGGGAATTTTTCACGCTGACAAATGAAAAGCAAAATGTTGAATAAGTATGGGTAATGGGTTTGTTACAATCGTGACAATGGAAATAAAAAGTAGGATTAAAAGTTTGTTTGTTTGTTGATAGGGGATGGGTAATTAGGAAGATCAAAATAAATTGGCTATAAATAACAAAGTGATCACATTGTTTCTCCGCTGTATAAACAAGCAATTAAAAGTTTTGAGGAAGTATTTGCAAATCAAATTAAATTAAAAATAATTTATTTTGAGTATCGCCCTGTTTTCATTGAAAATATGATTTATATTTTTGATAATAGTGAATATTTCAGTTACGTCTCTGCTTCTATGTAATCGGTGTCACCGATGGCGATAGCCTGACCTAGACTAAAGCACAATTTACCCGTGTTTTAATTAAAAACTTTTTTTTTTATTGAGTCTAGTATGGCATGCAAGCGACAGCTTCGCCAACATTGTCGCTCTTTTATTTGTTCTGAAAATGTTGAAGCGGAAATTTAGTTTTTGTAATGAGAAAAGAATGCTTCCTGTGTCTCCTGCTGCCATCTAGTCGGTGCTTTTTATAGCTTCTCTGACGGTGACAGCGAGGCTAGATGTCATGTTTATTTTTGTGTCTGCGAATTTAAGGAGTAATTAGGATTGCAATGTTTTATGTTACGAAGATAAGGCGCAAGACAAATGAGAAACTGAACGACAAGAATTTACTGCTGCAGAAAATTGAGTTTAAAATAGAACTGCTATACAACATAAATACATCTATCATTATAAAATACCACACACTTAGAAAGTAACTAATTATCGCAATGGTCTTTAGCGCCACCTTGATAATTAATCAATCATTAAGCGTCACCAGAGCCTCCTGTAATTATTCTCTACCATAAAGTGATAATTTCTCTTGTTTTAACCTAGCGTTATTCGCTTGTTTGCCGTCCAGAACACCCTCTGATTATCCTTCTGAATAATTAGTTACTCGTGGTCTGCGTAGAGGCGCCACTTGACACGCGTAATACAATTAGATGGATGACGGGACGTTTACTTTATGCTTTGTATGAGATATGTTCCCTAGAGAATGTGAATAGATAATTTTATAGAAAAGAATTTTTAAATAATTATTTAGGTCAAAAATGAATCAGATTTCAACAACTTATTTTCTCCTTTATTGATTAGACCGACGACTGTTTTTTTCAACATCAATCTTTAAGCCTGTGAAATGACAGATGATCTGTCAGCGTTTTGACTTGCACCACAACTTCTTTCCTCCCTGTTCCTTTTCATAAATAAATCGACCGACAAAGTGATTGTTTGACAATGGCACTACCTTTGAAGTTGTGATTCTGAGGTTTTGGTAAAAGCAGGAGTCTGCAATTACTAAATGTATTGTTTGTATTGTGATGGTATATCACTCAATGAGCGTAATATTGAAATTAAGAATAAGAACCATATTGAAATACAAAGTACGATGATTTACTTATTTTTGTTTAAAATCATTAGAGTTAGCAGAATATAAACAACTAGAGCTGACAAACTAGTTTTTTGTCTAGTATGTTTAAATTTCCTCAGATTTTTCATAACTTGAATATTAAAGAGTTTATTTCATGATATTAATTTTTTCTTTTAAAAATAAAAAAATCGCTAGTTTCATTTAATTGCAGTAGGTCTAGGTTACTTATAAATAATAGCTTGAATGTTATAAACTCTCGAAAATTTATAGATTGTAATGTTGTACGTGACTACTCAAAAATTTAAACTTGACGTTACGGTTATGGTCGGGTGCCAAGTACTCGTAAAAGTACGAGCAAAATTTTCCAACAGATACCCACTCTGTTGGGAATATGGAACAGTTGTGGTATATACTCAAATAAGTTTCAAATTTTATTTATGAGAAGTTCTTGTTGAATTTTAAAATGGGATAAAAATTATCTCTTTTCAATCGGTTTACATCAAGAAATTTGACAGTTCGGTGCTGTAGAAGAATTTGCTTGCAGATAAATTATTTGAAAAATTGATTTTAGTTGAGATTTTATGGAGTTTGAGTAAGAATGTACTGTGTTTGTTTGGACAAATATCAATATTATCTGCTAAACTGAGGCTCCAATTGGAAAAACTGTAACGAAAGACCCTGATTATTTTTCAAAAATGAGCTAATTTTATTTGAAGCTTTTTTTGATTAAGGCCCTCAGTTCTGAAATAAACAGTGCTTGTATTTTTTCTAATTGAGAGATAAGTTCTCAGTTTTGTAAGAGATGGTAGCACCCAGCTCATTTTGAGTGATACGAATCTATTTTTTTGGCTAAATGATTAGCTTGAATAATCGAATAATCGGTTAGTATCCCAAATTGTAAAACGTTTATTATAATTTTTCCTACTCGACGAGTAACTTATGTTGTAAGGCTAATTTACAGTACGTAAAAAATTCGGAAAACATCTAAATAATTAAACAAATATAAAATAAAGAAAAAAATAGACTTTTTTTGTTTTAATTCTGTATATTTTATTTTATTTTTGACGTTTCGACTCTCTAACCGAAAGTTAGAGAGTCGAAACGTCAAAAATAAAATAAAATATACAGAATTAAAACCAAAAAAGTCTATTTTTATGATATAATTCTGAAAGTATGTATAGATCATAAAATAAAGAAATTTACAGATTATTTAAAATAATAAATATTTATTTTAGTTTGACAGCTGTCACTGTGAAACTAGCCAACGTCAAGTGACTTGAACCAAATTGCTCCAGTTCTTGATTTTAAAATTCACGTATTCTATTAAGAAATGTTCTTTATTAGAATATTGTTTACCAAAAAAATTATACAAATCTCGTGTGCTAAATATTACTTTGACACACTTGATTGTAAATGATTATTCAGCACAATATTTTTAAATTCCACGAGCAAGTAAATGACAGTTGTATTCAAAATGACAAATGACAATTGACTGAGATTTTCAACTAAATCTTGAATATTTGACAGCTCTCATTTCATAAAGAATTAATAATTTCTTTGAGATGGATTTGACTAAAAAGTAAATTTATATAAAATTTGGAATATAAAAATTAATTATTTTTTCATTTTGGTTTTAGTGCAAAGAAACTATTGTGGCTAGTGCTTTGGATGTGCGTATTTATTTTCACATCGTCTCTTAATCAAGTAGAGTTTATGATCAAACATGATCCATATATTCCACCAGCAATGGCATATGGAATAATCGGATTATGCAAGTATACTTCAACTTTGTTAATTGCTGGGCTTGTTCTGTATTTAGAAGTGATTGAAAATTAGAAGATTAGCTCTTTAAGGAATCATTAAAACTATAAGAAATGTATTTAAAATAGAAATAATAATTTTATGATGGAATAGATATTACCTAGTTATTTATATCATGGATACAGAGTAGTTTATAAGTGCTAATATCCAAAAGTCTTCTAAGAAGAATAAGATTTTTTGTGGTTTTCTTGGTTTTAGGAAAGCCTGTGATAGTATGAAATGTGCTCAATGCGAAAATGTAATGAACAGTGCCAACAAAGTGAACTTGTATCGCAAAAATCCACTAGAAATTTTTGGAGTCATCGAGAAGTGATAGATAGATTTATAAACCAAAAACTGAGTCAGTAAGACAGACAGCGAGTAAATAAGAAAGTAGAAAGAGAAATTGGAGCGCGTATAAATAATATTGGTTGGTTGACTGATTACGGCAATGCGCAAAAGTGAAGTGAATAAGTGGAAATAAATAATAGGCGGTTGAAATAAATTTTAAAAAACAGTGCCCGCTGCAAATAATCAAAAAGTGTAGTGTTTGTGACTAATTTAAGTATCGATAATATGAAGAAATAATAAATAGGTGATCATGAATTGCTTCCTAGTTCTGAAATGACCGCTAATACACAAAGAAGTGCTGTGACAATACAAATGAAGCTTACAGCGTATGGCGCGTTGTTTAAATGCGTATGAATTGTAACGTTCCATTATATTCTATTCCCAAATGTAATCACTCGTCGACAAATCGATATGAGATATCACAACGTTCATAAACATGAATAGTGAGCTCGTCCTGTTAATGTACATTCCTTTACAGTGACGGAGAATTATTGAATGGACACTAATTTATTCTATATTTTCATACAGGAAGAAAGCCTGATTTTTTTTTTCTTAGTAGGATTCAATCACATCTGCAAGAATATTGGGTTTCACCGCCCCAAAAGATAATTATGATTAAGTTTACGTTTCTGAATAAGGAATATGTATTCTAAGTGGAAAATATTTTTCGTACGATTCTCAAGGAGCAATTTTTCTAATACTTATATAATTGGAATTTACATACATTAACCCTAAATATGACCTGAGTTGCGTGTCTTTTCGACAAAGCAAATGTATTCACGTACCAAATATATTTCTTTCTAGAAAAAAGACACAATTGTGTTAGTTCAATGAGGTGGATATTGCAAATAATAAAAAATTGTTTTATAAATGCATTTTAAATGAATACGAGTATCAATCTTATTACGTTCAATGCATTTTTTTAAAATCTGATTCTCAAGGAATAATTCTAATATATATCCTCGAAAGTCTTTTTAAGAAATTTCACATCCCCCACATATCTTTCCTGTGAAGAACTCTCATCGTGGAAACCGTTTGTGTTACGAAACACGACGCTTCCAAAACTCTTTGCTTTGTATGACCACTTGACCTCACTAGGCGGCTAAAAGACGTCAACCCGCTGTCAGCGTCTGCTGTTAGCTTATATTGTATGTAGGGTACGTGGTCAGAATTAATGAGCGACAGGATTCACAAGCTTGATGAATGATAGAGGAGATGAAATATGAATCAGGAATAAGAAAAGAGATTATTTGGAGATTTCCATGAGGTGTTATCAGTAAATCATGATTAAGAAGAAAAAATAATAATAAATTATACAAATAAAGTTCAACAACTAGAAATGATTAGCGTGTCTGATTGGAACTCAGTATTCTGGTTTTGCTTATGGCATGTTATAAAACCGTAAATTCTAACAAAATGTTTATATATACTTTTTGACATGAAACCTTATTAGGATTGATTGTTTTCGTAGGTTGAAAGTATACTTCATCCTGAAAATATGAAAAGTAGAGTTTTGATTCAGAAAGTTAGTTTTATATTGGAACTTTCAAATTTTCATATTATTTGTGACCATATGCAAGAATAATAAATAATAATTACAAAAAGAATCGAAGGATTGCAAAATGATGCAACTTAATCTGTTCATTATTTGATATCCAAATAGAATTTATTGTCAAATCATGATTTCAAACATAACCCAAAATTATCATTAATAAATAAATAATTTAATTTTTTTTTTTTATCCACTTGTAAGGTTTTAAACTGTATCTTCCAGCAACATCATTCCCAATGAATTACTAATTCAGAAGACTTTGAAACAGTTTCAATAATTCCTTCGTTGATTGTTCACCCTGTAAGGTTTCCCACAAAATATCTCTTTTGTTTTTGTGGTTTGGCACCCTTTTCCACATCGATTTCTGTTCCAGAAGCCACGTGTTCAGCGGCTGTTGTAAATATTACATGAGAAGACAACGTTCACTAATACTAACATATAATTTTAGCAGCTGTATTTTCTCACAGATGAGAAAGAAAAGACGAAGCTGACTTCATAATTATTCAAAAATTGTTTTTTGATAGACGTTATGGACGTTTGATGTAATCTTATTTAATAGTGAAATAATAATTTCAGTTTGTTTTTAGATTTGTAAAGGGATGATTCTAATACTATAAAAATTGGACCAATTTGGTTATTGACTTTCGATTGCATTCTAAATAAAAATTTTATAAGTGGATACAAATAATTTATATTTTGTAAATCTTTTCACAAAAATAATAATAATAATAATGTGGGTACCAGCATTTTAAATTTGTTCCACTCATCCAGTAAATGAAACTGTAATACAGACAAATATGTGAATATTAAAATTCTGGAATATCGCAATAAAAAAATATAAAACAGCAACTAAATTCGCAAACGGCGGAGCGGATAATTCATCATGGTAACCGGATCACTCACGCGATATTGGCCACTGGCTTACACGACCATATTTTCCTACATAATCTCACATTGCATAGGCAGTACGTATAAGCGCTCTGATGCTACGTTCAGCGAGATAGTCACGCTAATGTGATTTTTTTTTTCAATTTAGGTATTAGATTGATACTTCATTCATTATTCACACTCTCTGACAAAATGTTATAGTTCAAATGTTCGTTATGGTAGTGAGACATCTTTTTCAATAAATTACTTTTGATTTTAAATTCTATATATTTTAATGTAGGAAAAAACTTTTCAGAGCTCATTTTTAATAAATGTTTTATTTGGATAAAATTCTGTATATAAATTATCTGAAACACAATGTTTCCACAGCAAGGATTCTTGGTCAAAGGATTGAAACGTCAAAGTTTCAAATAAAATATACAGAATTTTAAATCAAAAGTAATTTATTAAATTTATATCAGCATTTAGTGTGCATGGAATAATTTCAAGTCATTTCTAAAAATATATCACCTAAAAAGTAATGATTTTTGTATAATGTCATATTTTGTAAACAAGGTCTACAGTTAAATGATAAAAGATATAACAGTTACACGCAGTCACATGAGTGGTAACTAAAGATGACCCCTTGTAAAAAATATACATTGTGTACAGAATGAAAACACGCAGGATAGCGTGATAAAAATCAACAAAAAGGTAGTTTTTGTTGCATTTTTATGCTGCGGGTTGAATGTAGAAAATAAATTACAAATAAACTTCATCAAAATAGTAAAAATGAAGTTGGCATCCATCTGCAAAACTATCTGAAAAGTTAAGATTATAATGTGTACACTAAAAAAAATTTTGCTGATGCGAGTATCAAGCATGTTGCTTTCAAAAACTGTTTAAATTATTTCTTAATCTTATATTATAGTTGACAAAAACAGATATTTCTGGGATTCTGTTATTTGAGTAGCAATAATAAGTTCCATTTTACAAGTACCTTACTTGTTAGTCATTAGCTCACTTAAAATTCGAATAAAATTGTTATTCAAATGAACATAGACATCACTCTAAAAACTTGTAAAGTGGTTCATCGCGCAACTGTCGCCAGCAATTGCGAGAATTCTACAATATACATAACTTTGCAATGCAAATAGATTATTCACAAGCTTGTTATAAGTTCTGCGAAGAGTAGAGCTTCAAATTAGTTTTCATTTCGCTGAAGTGATATACACTGATGGATAACGCCATTAAAATCGTTTTACAATTGAGTATTGGCATGGATTTGATACATTTACGAAATAAAGAATTTTATCATTCTTACGACTAAAAGCTTTATTTAAATGGATAATTTCCAATTGAAAAAAAACGATGAATATTCCACAATCACTGATTAAAAAAAATTATATACTCAATTCCATTTATTGTACAATATTCTCTCATAACTCAAGTTTTTTCATTTGGAATGTAGAATCAATTAATATCTCATTCATTCCGTTAAGTTTTCATATCAAAATGTAATACTATATAGTAAGTTAATGCAAAGAAAAATTAGAGCTACCGTAAGTAAAGTTATTATTAGTAGTATAGATTTACCAATTTGAACGCAACACTTTTGGCTGAAAACCAATTTTATTCGATTCTGCGCATAAAACAAATATACATAGACTCAAATCCAGTAAGATTTCTGCTGGACGACGAAACGCATGTGCATGGTTTTTCCATGATTTCAATTTGTTAAATGAGAAAAAATGAAATAAAAGTGTTATAAGCATGCGACTGAAGAGAAAGGATATTTTAAAAACACCCTGCGATGTAAAGCACAAGCATATAAAATGAACATAAATTTGTATTGAACTCAATTGAAACGGAAATATTGGAAAAATATTTTATGAGTCAATGTAGTTGAACTGTGGAATAATAATAATGATTGCATGGAAAATCAATGAAAAGCCATTCACCTTTCTATTATATTCACCACGTGCACTAGTTTACAACACAATATTGTCCACGACAAAATACTTAGCATTTAGTCAATATATTTGCTTGCTTCAAACATAGGCGACGTTCGTATTTTTCGCCCAAAAATTATTTTTTTATTTATTTTTTTAAATATCCTAATTTTTCAAAGCTTTGTATAGTCTGCATAGAATTCACCCATAAACTTTTCTCGAATGACGTCGCATTTTCTAAAGTTCTGAAGTTTCCCAAAACTCATCTAAATCTCAATTTTAAATTATGCAAATTATCTCAAAATTTATGCAACAGAACTTTGTAAATATATAACCATTAATTCAAATGAAGGCAAAAACTGTTCTTTAATAACTTTAACCTTAACATTTCCGAAAGATAAATTAGTCTTTCACATGCTATCAGCATTCGATTTGCTATTCAAACCTTCAATTTCAGATTGAACCTTCAAAAATAGTTTCCATGGTATGGCGTTGTTTTTAATCTGAAAACTGTTAAATATGCAAATTATTTAGTGTTTTGAACGTTGCACGCTAAACAATGATTATGTCGTGTGGAGAACTTATCACAGATTTGATTGAATATTCTGTATAATGGTAATTAAGATAATTTTAAATACCCTTGGTAAAATTAGCGGAAGCTGAAAATTTCAAATGAATAGTTTTTTTTTCTCCCTCAAATATATCTATTCAAGTGATATCATTTGTAATGTATTATGTTTACTTTTATATTTTGTAATATGGCCTGGTGTTGTGTTTTATCTCACGAATCTTATTCTCGAAATATAAAATTTATTATTAAAACCGTAGTTTGCTGTTTGCTGTTTGCATGTCATGCAGCTATGTATTTTTATTCAAGAGAAAATTTATTGCTGTGAATATTTACTGCTCTTTTTATTCCACATTTATCAAAATATGCATCAATATTGTTCACATCACAAAGACCAATATCATGTAAATGGTACATAGAATTCATGTTGAACAAATATTGCAATGTTATTTATTGAAAATAATGGCTTGTGTTTCTATTTTTAAACTCTGCAACACATGAAATAGTAATAATAGGAATTCTGTTACCATTTTTATTATTTTGTTCCGTTCAATATTTCAATATCAAATTAATTTTGATAAAATGACAAAATTACTCGCCATTATTATTTTTATGAATAATTTTAGTGTGAACGAGAGCTTAAATTTCGCTACAAAATAATACCTCACAGATGGCAAATTTCCTTTTTGAAATGTCTGAATTTACCCATTAGTTTTCGCGTTTTGGAACTAGTTCAGATTGCTGGTAAGATAACTATGGTCTTGACCTTACTTCTTCCTAAAACTTCCCTATCCACCGTTCACGATTTATTACACAAGAAAACCGAACAAGTTAACCCAAACACGCGAAATCAGAACTAACGATTCAGTAGCGATAAAAATTGGTGAAAAGTATATAAATGGGGTGCAATTTAAATTTCGGATATAAATTTAATTGGAAACAAGAAAGAAAAATATAACGTTCGGTGAGTTTTAATAAGCAAACTTTGGTAATTTAAAATTATGAATTATTCTATACGAAAAATTTGATATAAAAATTAATTTCATATTTCTGGTCGATTTGCACCCCATTCAAATATATTATTATAAGTTTCGTTGTACAGAGTTTAAAGAATTTTCTACTGGAAATAAAGTTGTTTATAATTCATTTCTTATTCCGCATTAAAGCAAGGTAACAAAACAGTTTTTATGAAAATAATAAGTAAGAAATGGGAGAGAAAAACTTCAATGAACATTGTGGAAGAAGTACATGTCAGATACGTAGCTTATTTGCATAAAAACAAAGGAAAATATAAAACATGGCACATAGCATGCGATGATAATTGCCATAATAACACTTAGAACCTCATAAGCTTAATAACTCTCCAGCTATTCAAATATGGTTTCTTTCGATGTTTTTACTCAAAAACTATGTCGCCTGTTTTCATATAAAATAGTTTTTTTATGACCTATTCTTGAGGAATCCTTTTTAGGACACCGTGTCACGAAACTTGAATTGTATGATTTTGTACAGTTTGACGACTGGTTACCCCTTTCACGACTTAAGAAATAACAATTTGAATCACAATACAAGAATATAATTAATCAAAAGAATATTTTTTTATGATTTTTTTTTTATTTTTATAGGTTATTCCAAAAGGTTGGTGGTGCATGGTATGGACGCACCAGCTTACTATCCTGTTAATATAGTGACGTGGAGGTGATTCTACGACTCCAGTTGCTGTAGCTGAAGATGTGGACCGGCGGAGTTAGGCGGGCCGGATTATCCAGCACCGCTACCACCATAAGTACCTCCAAAGCACCTTGGGGTCCACCAAGGAGTCCGCCACCTCAATATACCTATGCCATTGGCGTGGAATACACCAACACATAGGTATGCCAACAAAGCAAAAGCATTTTTATCTGTATTCATCTTTCTCTTGACCATAAAAGATTGTTTGCAAAGCATACTCCTGTTTGAAATGTCTTCAATGCTAATTCTTCCATTCCTGTTTATTATTTAGAATTATCAGATATGAAAAGGTAAAAAAAAGATAATAATGTTGTAGTTGTATCGTATTTCATGTCTGGTTCACACAGTACTCATTCATTTCTAAATTAAAATGATCAAACTTTTTCCAAGTACATATCGTAGATCATATAAATGAGAATTTCTTGTGTGAGATGGCGAAGATGACAGCAAACCATCCCTTAAGAACACGATGCTTATTTTCACATGCCAGTTATTCTCACGTACTCGTACACATGAATTGTGTATGCCACTTGCAGGACAATTTGTTTTCCATTTTTATTACTTCTAAAGCCCGCGTGGCGCGCTACCAGTTTGTCTTCTGACATGTTTTTGCTTCTCACCCTCTTTTACAAAGACATCTAAAGTAGCATGTTCTTAAAAGTGCGGAATAAAAGATTTCAAGAAAGAAGGGTGTGTTTGTTCGTGTTTCAGGCAGAGCAGGAATTAGGAGGGTTTCATCTCAAAATGTTCATATAAATAAAAATAAAAAATTATAGTATGTTGCGTAGAACGCAGTCTTTACAAATTGCAGATACAGTTTTTTTAATTTCAATTGTCTCAAACATCAGATTCCAGTTTCTGTTGCTCTAAACTAAAGTGATGCAATTCTCATGTAATAGTGTATTATTTGAATGGTATATTTTGTTCGCAGATTTGGTTCCTGTTTGGCTCCAGCGCAAGTAACCATTCAGTGGTGGCTATAGTGAAGAACCCTTTTTTCAAAGGGAATAAAGAGTAAAGTGGGTGGATACGGAGTGTTAGTGTTGGTGGTAGGTGTAGTAGCATTGGTTGAAGGGGGGCGACGGGCCATGTTCCGTGGCCGCGACTCCACCATGATCATCCTCAGTGACAACGATGAGGACGCCGAGCTCATCATCAATCTGGAGACGCTCGCCCAGGCCGCCATCATCTTCATCATGGGCGTGGCAATCATCGTTAGTAATGTACTTATCATCGCCACGTATCTCAACTATAGAGGTATGTTATTTTCAAATTGATCAGCATATTTTAAATTATAAATATATTATAGTTATTTGTATCCCAAGGGGGAACAATATTTTTTAGATGCTTGTACAATTATTTCTAGAGCCCAAAAGCTTTGAAAATTACCGAGTTAACAGTTAAGAAGTAATGATTTTGTGTTGAATTAGTGAATTAAATATTAAGTTAATTTTCAGGGATCACTTGTATATGTACGCTGCTATGTGCATTACGATCCCAGGAACTGTAACAGCTACAACTTTATTAATCTTTAAAATCTATCTCCATAAAATAATTACAGAACAAGCTAGTATCAAAACCTTGTTTTTTGAGTGATATAATAATAATAATGCCTTCTCTTGGTATACAAATAACTATTTATCATAATTTACGTTTCGTATGCATAAAAGCAGTACTTCAAGCATATATTATTTTTATGAAATAAAAGACAAGAGCGTTAAATAAATCATAGAATGTCTGAAATGCTTCAATCTCAAGAAAAAAGTACGTCCCTCGAGTGCAAAAAATCTCAATTTAAAACAACTACGTTCCCAACGCTAGCATTTTCTCCATTCCAAAACAAAATAAAACAGAAGCATCGAGCCACCTACGTCCTATTTGTTCCTTTTTACATTACCGAAGAGCGCCGTGTTCAAGATCGAATATATATATGAGCTTTGGGCACTGCTCCTACTCCAAAGTTTCTGTTTCTGACTACTTCATAGCTATCGATTTTCAAGAGCTGAAAAATGAGAAAAAATATATCACATGACAAAACAGAAAATCAATTTCCCGAGACCGCTCCACAAAATTTCTCTCTTTTAACGTCGAATAATCAAATCACCTCAATTATTTGATATAAAAGCCACGTCCTTGAGCGAATTTTCGCGAAATGTCATGATCAATAATTCATATCCAAATCCGGGGATACGCACGGATTTGGGCGAATTTATAACAAGATCATCGGTAAGGGAGGGATGATGGATCGGGCTATTCAAGGATTTTTATGGGAAAGACAAAACGAAGTGGTAAAAAAATGTTGAACATTTTGGAAAATTGGGATGTAGGTAGTCAGAAATAATTTGAAACTATAAGTCTCTATTGTTAAAAGTAAACCCATTTCAGTAAATAGCATTCATGTGTCGATTACATCAGATATTACTTCCCATTCTTAGAGTTTAAATGAGAATAAATTGCTTAATTATTGCTTAATGGTTTCAACTTAATGTTTGTAAGGGAAACAGAATACGCGGAATACTTGTAAAGTTCAAAATAATTACTTGAAGAACTTCCCGACGGAGTTGAAATTATCTCTGTAGTTTTCTTTCAATTGGTTGAATAATTAAAAACAAAGAATTACGCGAATTCTAGTGAAAATAAATGAAACATCCATGAAGTTTCAGAATTGCCCGTATTTGTCGTAGGTGGCTGCTTTTGTGAAACTCTCAGTCGAAATTCTCTGAACCTTAAGTTTGTTCTTGTTCCACTGTTCCTAATTCGAAATGAATTTCGTTTGAAGTTTATTTTGGATTAAAAAATCTTGTACATTTTAATACTGTCTTGATCAGATTTATTGTAGCTCTATTTTGTTTTCTTGCTGCCTGTCTAGTACTGTTTACTGCACTCTTTTACTGCTTTCTGTACGACTTGTACTGCTAAGCTACTACGATTTTTTTTTAATTTCATGCACGTTTCAAATGCCAAGAACCACAACTCTAGAAAGTCCAATGTAAATATGGACGGCAACTTTAGAATCCTTCGAATATAAACATCCCATTAGGGGATCAATCAATAGAAATGCGAAAATAAAATAAATTTTATACCATTCAAGTAGCTGTATTTCTCTGTATGTCAAATGTCATTCGGATCATATCACTTTTTTTCTTTTTACAAAAACAGAGGAGCTGTTTCCGGACTTGATTGGTGAGTTCAAGAAATTAGTGAAGGAAATTTATAAGGATAAATTTTCGTCATTTATAATAGAAAAAATATTATTGCGAATGCGGCTTATGCTATTACAATTTAAATCAAAAATTATCATTCCATTTCGGTATAAACTATTAGAGTTTGCTGTTGATTAAATAGGAAGAAGAGGATCGGTTATCAGACGAATTTTTATTCACCTTCTCCTTGGCAAAGTCATGTTCACCAATATATTCAAACAAATTAGTTTACTTATGTCCTGTTGCAGTAAAGTTCGCTAATTTTGTGGCTCTTTCCAAACAATATCAAATCGAAATTTTCTCTGTAATATTGAGTAACTTGAGTAATTGAATTTAATACCTAGCTACAAATCAAATCATTTTGTTAATTAGGACGAATTGATTTGATTCATATCCGATTTGATATACGAGCTGTTAAATTAATGAGTATTCTTGCAACTGGACTGTAGTCTTTATAAATTCCAAAAGATCCTACTAGAGGTTAGATTGTAGCCTGAATAGTTTATTATTTCAAATCTTTTGTTTTCTTCTTTATCTATATAAGTTTTGGAGACAAAATTACTCCAATTATGGTAATCTTACAAATGTTCACCTAAATATAAAAATCTTTGACATTTATTGCTAATAATAAATTAAATTGACTAAAGATCAAAGTTTACAATTCAAGAAGTGAATTTTCTGGATCTAAATGCGTTTCGTTCTTATATTTGTGATTGTTTCAGGTCCCTCAGAAGTCATCAACCACTACTTGCTGTCGTTAGCGGTGGCGGACCTTCTCTGTGGACTTGTGGTTGTACCATTATCTGTATATCCCGCTATCGTACAACAATGGGTGAGTTTGAGTGAATATAAAATTACTTTTATACAATGGTTATGCTTATATCGCGAATTCATATCTGAACTAAAATATTCAATTCAAATAGAAAAAAAAACAAGAGCATAACAGCGTGAAAAAAATCGTAACGCAAACACAGTATTTATACAAACATTTAATTTGTGCTCCTTGATGCATCAGTTTTTCTATAAAAAGCGCTCGATGTCACTGTCACGTTCAATAAAAATGTCCTTGTATCAATAATATTGAAATGATTTGCAGGTGTACGGCGACATCATATGCAGACTAATAGGCTACGTAGAAGTGACTCTGTGGTCGGTATCCGTCTACACTTTCATGTGGATAAGTGTAGACCGTTACCTAGCAGTCCGAAAGCCTTTGCGATACGAAACTATCCAAACCAAAACACGATGTCAATGCTGGATGGCATTCACATGGATCTCGGGCGCCATGTTGTGTTGTCCACCACTTCTAGGTTTCAATAAACCATTATTTGATAGAGATGCTTACATCTGTATGTTAGATTGGGGCAATATGGCTGCATATTCAGCAACATTGGCAATACTTATACTTGGACCTAGCTTAATCACAATTGTCTACACTTATAGTTATATTTTTTCAATGATGAGAAAACTGAAATCGGGAGTTCCAATTCATGATAAAGAATACGCGACGGCATTGTCAGAGAATTTGGGAAATCCGAGTCATATTATGTCTTTCGTATTAGTTATGACATTTTGGTTGTCGTGGTCACCATATATTGGAGTAAGACTGTATGAATATTTTAGTGGGACTAAATTTCAAGTACCTTTCTTACATTTTGGGATTGTCTGGCTTGGAATGCTAAACTCTTTTTGGAAAAGTTTAATTTTAGTAACTTTAAGTCCGCAATTCAGGTTGGCTTTAAGGATTTTCTGTATGACAATTTGCTGTCGATATAAAGGTCGTATGCAGGCAGAATTAATAGGGATGGACGCTGATGACTGACTATTATCTAATCAAAAGCCATGGACTGTTGATATTTTAAAGAGAACAGAACTATTTTTGGGAAAAGTTGTGAAATGTGTACTGAGAAATATTTTTCGTAAAACGAAGAAAATGTTGATTGTTAAACCTCGCGCTGACTTACAAAGCACAGCGTTCTGACTGTTTTAAAGCTACATAATTAGTGATTGTTCTAAAGATGTGATAAGTGTGGATCTCTATTTAGCGATACCATCGGTTGTGTGACATGTAAATAAGTCAGTGATTGTGAAATCAAATGGAACTATTTTGCAGAAGGGTTTTGTTTCAGCGTGGAAAGTTTGATTTTTCAATGTTTCTCGATGGCAAAATAATTCTAAATTACTTAATGTAGAACATTAATCAAAGAATAATTCCAAATAGCTATTTATAAGTTCTAGTCTTCTTTTCTAGTTTATTAATATAGAAAATGTCTCCAATAAACGCAAGTTTCAATTATTTTATAAAACTCATAATTTTTGTCGAAAAATGCTGACTTCAATTTACTTATTTTTATGTAATTAATAAACCTGAAATCAACAAATAAAATCATGTCAAATATTTTTGTATATTGTTCTCATTGGAAATTTAAGCAAAAAAATTATGTGTTTTATCGAATAATAAAGTCTTGCGTTTTTATCAAAACACTAGATATAAAATCTTAGATCTTTTACATATCAAATATACCTACTTCAAATCATATTTGTAGAAGTTTCTTTTAGTCTAGCGATTAAAATTTTATGAATGTATATCAATTCAAATTTAAAGTTCAATAAATAAAATCGAAAGTTACATATTTCAAATTTTGCCTACTCAATTATTACTGATATGCAAATAACACCACCAAATTAAAAATATTCAGATGTACATATTTTCTACAAGTTTTTCGTAATATACTCGTATTAGTTTTAAAAACTTCCCAAACTTGTTTTTAAAATAACATAATATTTGTTGAATATATTGAAATAGAATAATAATAGAAAAAATTGGTGGGTTCAGGTCTCGTCTTATGTAAAACTAAAGGTACTGAATTGACCATTGCCAACTGCACCAGATCACCAAAAAAATAATTCCAAGTAAACGCAAAACATGTAAAGGGCTTTCCATTTCTCTAAATTTTAATATTTATTATACAAAATATAATCTTCGATACTTTATTTTAGTTTTGTTTTTACACGCCCCAAAATTGGCATAAATTAAGCTATTTTTTCGATCTATAAAGAATGTACTGTTTCAATATATTCACTATATAATTGCCAAATAAATCTCTCAAGAAATTCATCACAAACTGATGGTATCCTTTTTTAAAAGACTCAACATCTTTCCATATTAGCTCCAGAATTAAATCTAATATACTAGCAGCTGCATAGTTGTAGAAAATAATATAATAGGAGGCAAGATTAGAGTATTTTGTAAATTACATAAAATTAAACTTAAATGGTCAATTAAAACTGTTAGATCTTAATCGTAGGATCCCTTGAAAGGGATTATTTCAGAGCCTCGGCTTCGCTCAATACAATAACGATTTATGCTGCTATCATGCGTCGAACTTTCAAACAAGTAGTTATTTTTTTAATTTAAAACGATACTATTTTCGTCATATCTTCAAATAAAATAATATTTTTTTGAATTTCAAATGACTAAACATTTTTTTCATTCCATTTTTTCTACTAATTCTAATTTAGTGGCACTAAAAAGTGGCGGTGCTTCTATTAATCTCGACGTAGAACTTCAGAAATGTAAACAAAACTTATAAAAAATATAACGGAAAATATATATAGTAGAAAAAATATAGTCGAAGATTTATTCAATAGAAAAATTGGAGTGGAAAAATGTCTCACTACCAATTCAAATATTATCTTTGAATAAAAACAACGAAGCTTACAGTAAAACTCAATCATTTGACAGTTTATATATAAAGCCTGATTGTACATGATGTTGCCTTGTATTCTGTATATAAGAATCCTTAAATTATAAAATAGATTGTAACTGGCTAAATGCAATTACATAGCTTCATATTTGCAGGCATTTTGCTTTGAAGGAATTCAACCATTTTTAGACAAAAAGAAAATTCTTAACACGAAAATAATATAGAATTAGCACCAAATAGATCGAAAATCTTTTAAAAATATCTCTTTTGAATTTTTTATTAATATGAACATTGTTAATTATTGAATCAAAATAATATTATCATTGTACAAATCAGGTATGAAAATAATGAATAATATTTTTAAATTTGTAATTAATCCTAAATTTAATACCTAAACGTGAATATTGACTCCATTATTAAAAAAAACTAAAGTATGTTCCCGTAAGCCTGTAGAATATAGTTGAGCGAACGTACAATCAAATAATTTTGGAAAATGTCAAATTCGTTCAATAACTGTTTTATGTGTAAGCTCTATATTTATCAATAAATCTGTACAATCATCGTGAAGCCGTAGATCTGTTGTTAAATAGATGCATTGAAATAAATCAAAGCAGCTGTTATATCTCGAATATTTTTCGAATTAAATGTATAAATATTTAAAGCTGATTTAAATCAACTTTTGCTCCATTTTAAATCAAAATAGCTTATGTGCATTTCATAGTTCAAATTTAATTCATGACAGAATTAGCCAAACATTAAAAATTTTTGAGAATCAGGCTAAAAGTTCATTTATTTCCAAATGATAGTTTCTGGCATTAAAAGCAACTCACACTACAACGGCGGGTACCACGTTCATTTAAATTCTTACTTTAAAATAAATGAGGTTACCACTTTAACCATTCAACTTTTCTATTTTACCATTAATATATTTTTCCATCAATACAACACGTTTTTACAAATACAATACAATAAAGTTTTATTCAAAATTGGATGTTATGTTCTGTAACTCTTAAATGTCTTTGAAATACTCAACTTTGTTAGTTGGGTGCGAAGCACCGTCCATTGAAAATAAAAACCCCCCCTACTTCAGTAGTGGTGGAAAAAAATAGTGGTAAAAAAGAGACGATGGTAAAAATGGCAGTGAATCATTTTTTTCTTGTATTTCCGAATTTTTTTTACTTCTATACTTTGATGATTGCGACACAACATTGTATTCTGCACATTTAAATTTATAAAAAACTGTGAAATCTTATTAGCATGTATAAATATTTCCAACAATAATTTTTTGGAATGCAATTCTTGCATGATATTTTGTTACCTAATATTCTTTTTTATAAATGCAGATAAAAAACGGATTACATGCGATAATGTAAATATAATGAATACATTTTAATTCTAAATATGTAAATCGAAATGCACATACTTCGCGCAGTAATTTGTATCTTTCTATATTAATATTTAAATATTTGTGTAAAAATTGTAGCATACGCATTTTTAACGGCGCATAATTGTTGTGATAGTTTTTAGATGTGATTGTCCTATGTGTATGTATGCATTCCATTATTTTATGACACTATCATGGCAGCCTTTTAAAAATGGCGGTAAAATAAAACATCCGTAAATACCAACAATAATGTAATTATTCATAATTATGACAATGGTGATCCTTAAAAGACAATAATTAATAAAACTTTAATAAATACTGTCAATAAATTTAATTTTAATATAAAAATATAATTTACACCATTATTAAATATGGTACAAATTTATAATTTGCAATATTGGTATTTTTATTATCAAATTTAAATCAAGCGTCATTTGTTTCAAAGGCTGCCATGATGGTATAATTTATGCCTGAATCCACTGGTGCGGGCGGGGGCAGGTTTCCAAAATGGCCTATACCGAGGTGCGTGCTTGACTCGAAACAGTAGACTGCCAACATGAAAAACTGCGCTTTTCAATTAATGTTATAAATTGTGATATGAAAATATAAATAGCGATGTATATCTCAGTTAGTCAATTATTTTAAATATAATAGGGGTAGAAATGACGTCATGATCGAAACAAGAAAAAAAATTTAAAAACACAATAGTATATCAAGTTTTTTCACCTCATAAAATTTAATCCAAATTTTTGTGTGAATCATATCGTCAAGATTAAAAATTATAAAATATTTTCAACTTGTACATAGATACCCTATATTTTTAAAGGTAGACTAAAAATAGTCATTTCTATACAGAAAAAAAAGAGCACAGTTTTTCACAGTTGTCATTTACTCAACAAGTCACCTGCATTTATATTTCATTAAATAATTGTACAGTGTGAAACCATTCAAACAGTATATTCAATTTATAAGAAAATCTAATAGTTTCTCTCGATTATACAACAAAAAAACTGGATGTTTCTTTCTTACTAAGATTATACTATCGAAAAGTATGAAAAGTCGAATGTTGCGCGTCAGCCACTTTATGGCTTTTCTAGGTTATGCAATTAGCCAACTGTTTTAAATTTAAAATATTGTATATGTGCTTTAAATTATACAGTAGAACTGTAAACTTATCAATAATATTCTCTTTAACTAAATAATAACTAATAAAAGACGGGATGAAGAAAAAATTAATTGTTTATAATGTCTATAATGTTATGAGTCAGAACGGATATTGGGAGTATGACTAAGAATGTAAATTTTTAGCTATTATAAAAAAAAATTTGTTATGCTCACGACAGTCTAATTTTGTACGTAGCCTGCTAGTTTTATACTATAGTTTTGTAATGTGAGTATAAGAAATAATTGCTATCATTATTCAAATAAAAGTGTTCACAATTTTGTGTAGTAGCTTGGTATATTTTAAAATAAAATTAATTGTAGATTACACATGAGTTTGCTCTATGCACCTCACTCTCAGCACTTTATATTACCTAAAATGTTTTATTGTATAAGTGTTAAAATAAATGATTTTTTTGATACGCTATTGGCAAGACTACATTTCAACAACATATTACTGCAGGCAGACTACCCGCACTATTTCGATATGAATATAAATAAACAATTTATAATTTTGGTTCTAACGGCAAATTTATCTTGTTTTTTACAGTAGAATTCAAAGCTGTAGTTGAAAATAGGAGTTTCTATTCAAGAAATTTGAGCTTTAATTATAATATAATTGTAGACTTACAATTTGTCCTTGATTATTTAATTTCTTGACTATAAAGTATCCCATCTTCCGGAAATCTCGATATGCTTGTTCCCGAAGTGTAATGCATTCTACGATCACACATTTTCAACTCCTCTTCAAAAATTCGATCGCCAAATTCGTTTTCCCATGTAGAAAATAAACCATTCAAGGGGGAAATACTTACTCCACCTAATCAAAAAAATATTAACAATTTTGGGCACAACTAAATATTTATTTCTAATCTGTATCAGACATCAACCATTGTCCAATATTTTCATCATAAAATTTAATTTTTCACATAACTGTAACATTATACCAACCAGCAAATAGAACTACTGTACTGTACTGAACTGATAATTCAGAGTCAACATCTTTCTATAATTTGATTATTTCTTCCCGGAAATACTCTTCTTCGGAATCTACTATCAGTAAAGTACCATAGTAAGATGCATCGAAACATTTAAACAGTCATTTACAAGCAATTAAACTAATATTAAAACTTTTAAATATATCACTGAACTTATCTGTCAGATCACCACGCTGTTTTATTTCAATTGACAATTATTGTTCTCTATGTAACATTTCCATAAGGACTAAAATTGCGTATCATAAGTCATTGAGTATACTCTGGATAGAATGGACAATTGTATTTAATAATTGGAGCACGCCACACTAGCGCCCTCGGATGATTAGTAGCAAAATCAAATGTTGTACACTATTATCAACTATGAATGCGAGTCCGTAAATTACATCTATCTCTGGATATTTTGACATTTACTTAAAAAAATGTTTTAAATTTAATTGTATACTGTTTTATAAGTTTATTTATGTTAAAAACTGTTGGGACAACGATTTAAATCTTATGGTTGGTCGTAATGCAAATCAATTTTATTATTATGAGTAAATGTTAAAATTTATTTATATCAATTTTAATTGATTTATGAAGTAGAGAGCGAGCGAAAGAAAGAAAGGATAATGAAATCAGACTGGTAAGACAAATAAATGTTAGTAAAAATTGACCTTCATCATATTTCCTATTATTTCCTTTGTCTGATTGTTTTTAGATATGAATTAGATAAACTCTTCCTATTAAATATTGTTTCAGCTGTATTAGATAAGATTATCTGCACTGAAGGTAAGTTATAAAATTTAAAATTTTCCATATTAATACAACGGGAAATTCCTATTGCAGCTACTCTCAAACAATTCTATCTTTGTACCGCAAAATTTTGTTGTATTTTTCATAAAACATATTCAGAAGTCCAGTAAAACATTCTTCCAATTTATTACTAATAAAGTTAAAAATTAGCTGGCAATCAACATTTGATTTATTCAGTAGAATGGATGTTATAGAAACTACTATTTTAAAATTTGAGATCATTCACCTTTATTACGAGATAAAAGATACTTTCCGTAGTTCTGCGGTCACTGGTGTACGATGACGCATTAATATTTTTGCAGGTAGATGTCAGCACTACAATAATATTGTCATGTTCAAGTTGTGCTGCATGATGTGATGTATTGTTGGGGAATAATTAAGGTAAATTCAATACAAATATCTTGTATTATAGTTAGTTGAGAGTGTGTACAATGTTCCTGGCGAATTAATAGATATTTATTGCGTTTTACTTTGTTTATAAAAATCTTTCTAGAATATTTGACTAGGTGGCACTTGTGTAATGTCATTCAGGACAATCCTAAAGAACTGTCAAAATGATTTGACGTTGCACGAGAAATTTTCCATAGAATGTGCTCAAATGTTAAAAATAAAATAAAAGTGTAATGGTGATGCAGTACAAAAGTATATTACAGCAAACATTTTCATTTCAGAATGCCAATACAGGCGCCCCAGTGGACAGAATTCCTAATATGTCCAGTTTGTTGTGTAGAATTTGACGTCTCTCTTCGTAGTCCAATAAGTCTTGGTTGTGGTCACACAACATGTAAAGCATGTCTTTCAAATCTTCACCGTAAACAATGTCCTTTCGATCAAACAACAATCAGTATAGACATAGAATGCCTACCAGTAAATTACGCTTTACTTCAATTAGTTGGAGCCTCCGTTCCAAAAGACACTGATCATATTGATTGCAAAATAGTACCTAAGGATCACCAGGCAGATTACTTAAAATCCAAGAAATGCATCGAAGAGCTAGCCCTTTATTTGAAACCTTTTTCAAATGGAAATATAAACAACAGTACAAGTATTTTATCTCGGCCAATGCAAAGAAAATTAGTGACACTTATTAACTGTCAGTTGGTGGAAGATGAAGGTCGAACAAGGGCAATGCGAGCAGCAAGATCGTTGGGTGAACGAACTGTCACGGAACTTATCGTACAGCATCAAAATCCACAACAACTTTCCGCAAATTTGTGGGCTGCGGTAAGGGCTCGAGGATGCCAATTTTTAGGTCCTGCTATGCAGGAAGAAGTCTTGAAACTTGTTTTACTTGCCCTCGAAGATGGTAGTGCTCTCTCTAGAAAAGTATTAGTCATGTTTGTAGTACAAAGGCTAGAACCGCATTTTCCGCAAGCGTCAAAGACAAGCATTGGCCATGTCGTGCAACTTCTTTACAGAGCATCCTGTTTTAAGGTTAGTTTCACCTTATTTCTTCACTTTATTCAACTGCGCAATTACTTTAATTAATGAGTCAAAATTTTGCAATATTATGAAATATTGTTGGAATACAGAATTGCACCAAACATTTGATCGTTTAATTACCAAGATATAAATGAGTCAGGAAACAATCCAAAAACATTTTTTTTATATTTGATTAGGTATCCAAGCGAGAAGGTGACTCATCTTTAATGCAATTAAAAGAGGAATTTCGCACTTATGAAGCTTTGCGAAGAGAACATGATGCTCAAATTGTGCAAATAGCAACAGAGGCAGGATTAAGAATCGCACCCGACCAGTGGAGCGCTTTGCTCTATGGAGACACTGCTCATAAATCTCACATGCAATCGATTATAGACAAACTACAAACGCCTCAATCGTTTGCCCAAAGTGTACAGGAATTAGTTATAGCTTTGCAAAGAACTGGAGATCCTGGAAAACTGAGCGCTTTAAGACCTCATCTTGAATTGTTAGCTGTTATTGATCCAAGTCCTGGTAAGATCACATAATTTACGATTTAATTCATTTACAAATCAAGTTTCATAACGTTCTTTTTTTTCAATTGGTAGGGCTATGTACGTCTATCATCGATCCATTCGTTAGGTCATTTATAAAATTAAATGTCAACTTATGTTTATATACTTAGTAATAATTATCAAAATATGGACATATTTCAACTTATGTTGAAATAAATTTATTTTTATTTTTGTGAAATGGTCATATTTGAAATTCTATGCTACAGTTCATTCCAGTTAAGAACGGTCCAATACTTCTTACGGGACTACGATTTAAGCCTTCTGATTTATGTTTTATGATAAATACTACCGTTTATAAAATAAATATTAATAAAAACTACAAAATAAATAGACTTTTTTGGTTTTAATTCTGTATATTTATCTTTATTTTTGACGTTTCGACTCTCTAACCGAGAGTCTTCATCAGAAAAAATGATACAAAAAACTTTGTATCATTTTTTCTGATGAAGACTTTCGGTTAGAGAGTCGAAACGTCAAAAATAAAGATAAATATACAGAATTGAAACCAAAAAAGTCTATTTATTATGATATAATTCTGAAAGTATGTATAGATCATTAATAACTACAAAGTTCCATCAATAAAGTTTTGGTACCACTGCTGGAAAAAATGTATTTTTTTTTGGTTCAGTAGGGTCTAAAACGTGAAGATTCATCAAAATCTCGAAGTGTCAAAAAATCACGATTTCAATACTTCCCCTATTATATAGATTGGAAAAGTAAAAATATTATCTGGAATTATTGTTACTATTTGACAGCAAAATGAATTCAAACGTTGCTGATTCAAAATTAAAACAGTAAATAAAAAAATTGAATGATGGAAGAAAATATCTATTTGAGAAAAATGACATATCGTATATTTGTGAAGAAAAAAATAAATTAAGTTCAATCTTCATAGTTTTACTTAATTTTTTTATGTTATTGTACAAAAGATTCGAAATATCTGATTCAACAACAACAAACCTATTTTTATATCTTTTTTAGGAATAAATGAATTATTGATTTGAAAAGAAAAAAATAGTGCTAATGATTTACTATAATAAAAAAATGAAAAATAAATATATTTAAATTCAATATTAAATTGTGCAATAATTTTTTTTTTAAATAATTCAATTCGTGATTTGTTTTTGCGTTTAGAAAATGTGTGAAATTACTTAAAGTTTGAAAATATTTTAACTTCTCAAAGACTTTATTTCAATAATGTAAAATTTTTTTACAGAATCCAATACACCGTCTTGGAAAGAATGTAGTGATGCTTTAGAAGGAGTTGAAATAGTTGTAGCTGGCTTAGTAGATTTTATTCAACATCATGGCAGTCGGAAATTGCAAGAAGTAGGACATGCACATAATGCGAAATATAAAATTAGTATGTGCAGAGATTTAACTCTACGAGGAAATTGCCCAAGAGGAACAAATTGCACTTTTGCCCATTCTAATGAAGAGCTAGAAAAGTAAGAAAATACTGAAAAAATTGATACGTAATTTGTCATCTATTTTACTTTGAAGGTATCGCGCGAAAAATCGGAAATCGGTGGTACGAAATAATTCTAGTTTGAAAGAACAACACGGATCTGAAAATCACACATCACCGGAAAAATCGTCTTACGTGCCACCCGAAGAGCTTTTGTATTCAAACAATACAACTACTATCAGTCCTGTTTCAGTACCAACTGTTGTTTCTATGCCAAGGTAAGTTTCAGAATAAATTTTTAATAAATATTTTGAGAAAATTTTTTTGTATAGATACGAATGCAATCCTTATGTCTCTGTGCCAACATACCCAACATCAGGAACTTCTTATCAACCAGCTCAACAACAAATGTTTGCACCAACTCCTTGCACTTTTACTCCTGATATTTACAGCGCTGCACCTCATAACATGATATTTACTTCTGGGGGGCAAGTTTTTCCAACACAGCCCGATTACGCAGTAACTGCGCCGCCGACCGATCATCGAACAATGGAAATGGCATTAAGTAAACGATCCAATTGGGATCAAATACAAGTTCAGTTATCCAAATTACCAACTAACATACAAAATTCTCAATCCAAAAAAGCTGCGCCCATGAAAAGCTTAGCGGAATTACAGCAACGAAAACTTGAAGTAATATCTCAATTAGAAAAAGTAGTGGGCAAAACAGTAGCTTCAGTCATTTCTAATTCAGCAACGACGCAAGCCAAACAAGAATCTTCTCTTGGGGCATTTAACGGATCTCCTCCGTTTTATTTTCTGGGTCAAATTAATTCTGGACCCACTTTTGTTAGATCTGATTCTATTCTTAAAGCTGAAGATGATTATATTCCTTTTGATACACCGTGTGTGAGCAAATATGGTCCTATTTCTCGAATGCCAAAAGATGGTCTTGGAAATAATCAAACTGTGCAAGTTTCTTCAGCTTTTGGGGAGAATACAATTTCTACTCAAATGGGCCGAAGGCCTGTTTCGGCTCCTAGTCCAGTGCCCTTGAGGTACATGACCCAACAAAGTGGTCATACTATTATTTCACCGTCTGCTGTTAAAGTCAAAGATGGATTTATCTTTCATGGAACTGCGGATACTCCTCCGTATTTTATTCAAACAATGCAAGATAATCCTTCGAAAAAATTGCTAGATGAATCACAAAAAGTTAAACTGCAATTGAGAAATTTGGAAAAAAAAATTAATGACTTGAAATTAGTAACTCAGGGAGTTAGTTTGAGTGAAAAAGAGCGATTGACTCAAGAGTTGCAGTTGATTGAGCAAGGAATTGTGGAAAAGCAGAAGGAAGTTAAATTGGTAAATTAATTTTTTGCGAATATTAATATTTCGAGCTTATTATTATGTTTTATTAGAATCAATTGGTGTCCTCTTTGAGTCAACTTCCGGGAGGAGTTTGGAGTCATAATGGAGAAATGGGTGGAACAGAAGAAGATACATATGAAGAAGGAATAGCACAAGATATGCGAGAATTGGAGCTACGCTGGGAAACAGAATTAGAAGAACAAGAAAAGCGGTGGTCCAGTGAAGAAGACTCCGCCAATAAATAAAACTTCTGAAGCACTTTTCAAACTGAAGAAAGATTTCAACGTAATCTTTCATATCAATATTGGATGGTCTAGTTTTATAAATATATTGTCTGATTTTCCAGATTTGCTCATATTAATTTATTTTAATAGTGAATGTTCATTATTTAGATTTTTAGAATTTCCATCTGATTTTGAATTTAGAATTGTTGAAACAATTTTTCTTCTGTTTGAAAGATGTCTGCGTATTGAAATTTGTGAGTACATCTTGCAGGTACGTTTGTACTTTCAACCCAATGGGTTTAAGTTAATCATTTTAAAAGTTTGACGGAGGTGGTATTAATCATTCAGGTTGAAAAATATTGAAAATAAAAATAAGAAATGCTTGTAAAAAATATATAAATTGAGGATAGGATTCCTCTCGGATTATCAATTGAGCTAACTTGTTTTTAAAGTGTCGTTTTATACGAAAGAAAAAAAAATTATGTGATTGCTGTTATGTTGGTTTGAAGTGGTTGAGATTTGAACGCGAAAAATGACTAAACTTTTCCCTCCGTCTATCTTTATTTTATAACTATTTTGAACAAGAAATAATTTAAACAATTCAAAATACACATTTATCACATTCATGTGTACCGTTAAATGAAAATTTTAAGAATAAAAAATATGTAAGTATAATAATTAGGAAACTCAGTCAATTTATTCATTTTTTCTTTCCTAACTCAACAGTTTCGACTATACCTTAGCAGTCTTTAAGAGCGCTATAGTTTGAAACACAGTCAGCGCTCTTGAAGGTGGCTAAGGTGTAGCCGAGATCGTCGAGCTAGTAAAGAAAAAAATAATTAGACTAAATTTCCTGATTTTTATACTTACATTCACTATTCCAGTCAGTTTCAAACATTTTATCAAATTAAAAAATATATACAGAACTTTTCTTTCTCTTTGCCAATAGGAGCTAATTCGCTATTACTTTATGTAGCCAAACCGGCCCCAAAGCACGATTAATGCTTTTTTTTTTTTCAACTAATTCAAACTCTTCTAACCAACATCGCAAAAATCATTTTAACAGTCTGACAAATGAAAGACTGACAGATTGTGAAAAAAAAAACAATAATTTTATTCAAGTAGAATTTTGCTTGCTGGTAACAGTAAAACTTAAAAAAAAAATAGAATTGTTAATACGACCGTTCTGGAATATTGTATTAGTAGCTTGCTTTGGACTTACAATTATTTTTACAATAAATTGGTTGAGATATCTGTGATCTCAATTAAAAAATTAACTTGTTCAAATATCTCTCAGTTTTAATGGGAGCACTAAGATAATGAAAAGAAGATCACAGAACTATAAAAGTTTTAATGAATTTTGGAATATTAAGCTAAAAGAAGCTCATTTGAGAAATAATGCGTCATTTCGTTCTACAATTTTTTTGTTACTAACAATCGACTATAATCTTTACGAAGGAATGTTTCATAATATTTTTGCTAATTTGAGAATTTGATATAAACAAAAAATATATTCACTGGAATGATTCATAATATTGAATAATAAAATAATTAATCAGCTCGCAGATAATATTTTCAAGACCGAGAATATATATTTAATTTCAATAAGAATGTTTTGCGGAATTTGATTTTATTTCAATCTTTAACAAATTGAATAATAAAACTTCAGATCTTGGCCTCAGATCCACTTCCTTTTTTATTATTTTGTTCAAAACAAATAAATTCAATAAATATATTATGAAAGTAAAATTATATTGAAATTTCTAGTCGTACAAAACATTTTTATTGAAAGAAAATGTATTTTGATGCATTATTTCGTCAATTTCATCTGTGAATTCGTTCTAAACGTTTTCTTTCCAATAATTGGTCGCGATTATATCTTTTGACCTGTCTTTAATCATGCTGTGTGTGAAATTTGATATGTATATCAATGTTATCAATTGATATACAAAAGTTTTAGTGAGCATTTGTTTGAAAATGCAATTTGTATTCCTTCTGAATCCAAATTTTACATAATTTATTATGTGTTTCTAGTGTATATGTCTGAACATATACACGTTTAGGAAGAATAACTTATATTAATATCTATAATTATTATTGTAACTTGCATTCATACACTGTTAAATATGAACAAATAATAATGATGAATTTTTAAGTAAATGAGTTACAAATTTTATGGCAACTGAATTTAAATTCGTATTTTCGTATATTTAGGAATGCTCTGAAGATATATATATATATTTTTTTTGAAACTGTGGAGAATATTAAATTTTTCGTCTATTCTTTGGTCTCATTTTAATGTGCCAATAATATTTTTCCGAATAAAATTGCATCAAATTTCAGCTCCTTTTATTCTAGAGTTACTATAATTTTGACGTTTCTGACTATCTTCAAATACGGATCTTAATATTATAGAAATGACAAAAACACGCTTTATTTACTTAAAAATTATTAGCAGTCTCTATTGATTGATATATTTGTAAAAGAAAAACACATGAAACAGTGTATGAAGAAACTGTAACGAATGTTTTTAATGATTGGGATACAGTGGTAACTGCAATATTAGATTAGGCTGTGTATCATGTTTATTTTAACGAAGGTGTATATTGTATTTTCAACATGATATTTTCATTTTATTTTCAACTGTTTTTAGTCAGTCTATTTGATTTATAATAATTTATTTTTTTAGTCTTTCTTGGCAATCATAATGTATTAGGGCATGTTGCACATGTAATTAATAACTTGTACTGATTACATTAATCACGGTTGTATAATAAAATTGGGTGGAAGTATATTTAATTATACCAATAAATTATAACGGTTGTTAAGTATTTGTATTTGTTTTCCTTTATTCCTATCCGAAACACTTCCTATTTATAAAACCTTTTTTTTCCGCCTGTTGATATTAAAAATAGGATTTTACTAACAGTGCAGAAAGCACAAGCGACATTAATTTATAATATAAAAGTGTACTGCAACCTGTGTAAAGCTATAAAATAACATCGTGGCCAGCGAAAAAAATTGTTTGAACAAAAGTTTATGTACAAAATTTCTCTACAATGTATTAATAAATAAAAAGTTATTTTTAATTTCAGGGACGCCCGGTGCTGTTTATGTTTGAAACAAACCGCTCTTCTTAGTTTGAAGTTATATGTATAGATGTAGCTGCAGTTTCTTTCCATGACCCATTTTTTTTTATTTCATCTGTCAAATGTCTAGTAATCGGTCGCGAGTCGCAATGCGGCAAAATAATGGTTGATCGTCTTTAACATGCCGGGTTTTTATTGAAAACGTATTTACTTAATTAGTATTTAGTTAATTTATTGTGTAAGTGAAAGAAAAACGCACAATAATGCCGCACTCCGATAAAAATCCTGATAATTCCAGGATTAATAATTCTCATTACTTACACGAATTACCCCACGAGGATGAGGAACGTTTAGGAAAACTTTTTACAAAATTAGATGCGGATGGAAATGGCAATATTGACATTCATGAACTTTCTGTTGCTCTGAAAGAGTTTGGTGTGCCACATCGATATGCAGAGGTAAGTTTCAATTGTTTTTTTTTTTTTTCAAGGGTATGGTTTTGCAATCTACAAAAATGTTTCGCAAATTATTGCTTCAGAATTTCTTGCTACTCTTAAATTTACTGTTAGATTATAGGTTACCTGTTTGACATTTTATATTTCAAATATTCAACAGATGATTAAACGTTAAGAGCCTCATTATGGCGCTATTTTTACTTCATTTGTCTCTTATTGTAAAACAATAGAACATCTAAAATTCAACTCTGGAAACAATTTTTTTTTGTTACATTAATGTAATTAAGTATCAGAATTTATGCGTAATTCTATTGAACTTTGTATATTTGTACTTGAAACAAATATATCTTATTTGTATTTTATGTATTTCATATTTATCTATTTATCACGATTATTTTGGAATACTTAAATTTCTTTTTCTCGTGCATGAAATACTGAATATTGTTTTGTTATGTGAATATTAAATAAAATCAAACTAGTATCTCAACCTTGAATTTATTTTTTGTATTCTAATAGGATTCTAATAGTTTCAAATTTTCCTATTACATATCAACATGCAGAACTATAATTTGAAAAAGATACGTTTAATATTATTGTTATTTTTATGTTAAAAATTCATGGTAAAGTAGGCATAATTTAAAATATAATGTATATAGTTTCAAATATATTTGATAACTTTTGAAGGCTATTCTATAATGTATAGAAGTACCTATTAATACATAATTTTATTGATTACAATTTTGACTCAAATTTCTAATGTAGTTCACAGCGCCAATATTATTATTTTTTAGTTATGGAATGAACAAATTTCAAAATTCAGAAATCACTTGATTGGAATAGTGGTTTTATTCTGCAATATGAGTATAGCTTAATTAAAAAAAATTAAATGATTCAAATCAATTATTGAAAAAATCAATATTGATTTAAATTAAAAAGCTGATACAAAATGTATTTCACATTGAATAATTCAATAAAATATTGCTGAAGCAGTAGAAACTGCACCAGAACAATAAAATTAATTTTTCAATTGTTTGCATTGCGAAAAAAGTGTGAAATAAGCACAAATATGTTACTTAAAATAGATAAATGGGACAGAAGCTATTAATAAAGAAAAATATTATTTGTTCTATTTAACAATTCTGGTGCTGAAAGCTTTAAAAAAAAAAATTCATCCGTATTTATTTATTTATTAATTTGCAGCATCAATTTATCCCTACATTATTTTTACTATGCAACCTACATAGTGCTAATGTGCCGGAGTATTAGCTTAATATAAAACCGATAATGAAATTGTGTAGTAAATTGGAAATAGGTCAAAGATGACTTTCATTTAGTTCGATTTTATTCCGTTTCGCTTGAAAATATGCAAGAAAATTCCGACCTATCTCACATGAAGATAAAAAGATTTGGCCGCAGTTCAAAAAATTGTTTTTCGTGTTATTTGGTGTGATATTTATAAAAACGGTTAACTAGTGGTCGAAATTCGACCGTAATTCATTACTCTCTACCTCCACTATCGGGGAAGTGATTCACAAATATTTTTCCATATTCTTTGAGATATTTCAGAAAAAAATCAAATCAAAGTGGTATATCTGAATATAATTATTCTAGTTGTCTGCACTTCTTCTCCATTTAAACTTTAAGTATGACAAATATCACATTCCTTCATGTGCGCAAAATGCTTAAAAAATGGTATTAATGTATAGATTATGTTACTTGTTTCATATTTAAGAATATTAATTTTCATGTTTCTCTACAGAAATTTATTCAAGAATCGGATAAGACTAACAGTGGAGCAGTATCGCTGGCCGACTTCATCTACTATGTCCGAGAACACGAAAAAAATCTCAAACTGCATTTTTCACACATTGATAAGAATAGAGACGGTAAGTACAAATAATACAAGCAAATTTCACTTATTTGTTTATATTATAAAATTAATTTGTCATTTTATTTTATTTGTTACGAGTATAGGAATAATGCATACGCATCTACATTTCCATTCACTTGATTGTTACATTTTACAAAGCACGCAGAATTCTTGGCACAAACCTCAAAGATTGTTTTAGCTCATAAAAAAGTTCTATATTTATCTTAGCAATATTATTGTACATATCCTCTTTTATAATCATAATATTGTCTTTTTTGTGACAATTTTGAGATTATTATTAAGTCTATAATAAGACTAGACTAAACATGAAGATTAGATAGTTTGTACTTCCTTAAAAAGAAACCTAAATCTTCAAGATTAAAATACAATTACTCATAAAGCAGGAATTTTAATGAAAATCATTTTTATATTTGTTAAAAAAATCAAATCAAAATAAATACTTTTGGCAATTTTATCATTTCACTATAACTTTCATCATAACTTATTTTGTTTTACAAACTTGAAAATGATATGTACGACCTTCGTAATGCGATATTAAAATTATTTATCAGACATTATTGCTTAATACACTACACATGACTCTTGTTTCATATTAAAAATTTGTTACTAAATAAGTTTACTTCTTACACAGCATGCGTGTGTGACTGGTTGCATTTAATTTTCTGTATGTGCCAAAAAGAGCGCACGATTTTATTATTTAATAAAACGTATAATATTTATTTATATTTTGTATGTTACAGGAAAAATTGATTCGGATGAAATGAGAAAAGCTTTCTGTGAATTAGGCATTCCGTTGGACGATTCAGAAGCCATGAAACTCATACAGAGGTATTTCAGATTTGTACGTTTTATTCTGATTTAATTTTTATTTATATTTTGCGTTTGAAAAAACTATTCGAAATATGAGATTATAGAATAGATTGTGACATTGGCCTGAATTCTGGCCTTGAAAATACACGTGGCTCATTGCATGCTAATGTCGAACTCTGTGTCAGTGTCACAGAATGTAATTTACTACAATTAATCGCCCGTGGTAGTACTGCAAAGTGATGACGTACATATCTGTCCTCTAATATACAAAAGAGTTGCTTAAAGTTACACAAGCAAATAAAATAATTTTAAATTCCATATTTCAATCTTGTACTGTACATTGTGCTTCATGTACCTTCAATAGTTTTGACTAAGCGTTTGTGTAGGATGGACCAGGACGGTAGTTTGAACATCAGCTACGACGAATGGCGGGACTATCTACTTTATGCCCCAACGACAGACATCCACGGACTTATCAATTATTGGCGGCACTCAACGGTGAGTAACACATCCAGTATATTTATTTGAACTCCTTGAGAGGAGCTAAAAAATTATTAAGTTCTAAAATGGTGCTTCAAAGTGAAACGGAAAGATTTGATTGAATTTTGAAATGTTCGTGGGGTTTGATTTGGGCTTAGCCACTTATGTCGTTAGTTTGGTAAGTTTCCATCGAATATTAAAAAAACTTTTTTAAGCATTTTATTCAAGATCAGAAGCTATGTTTAATGAACTACAGTTCATTCCAGTTGAGAACGATCCAATTCTTCTTAAGCTGATTGGCCGAAATGCAAACACGATTCACTCACAGTAAATGCAGGCTATAAAACAAGCTCTCTAGAAATGAATTCAAGAAATAAAAGCAACAAATATATTCACATATTACCTGAATAAATACAAATCTTTGGACTGCATAAATCTATTTATGATAATTAATGATCGACTGACAAAAAAATGCAACTGACAGATAGCCAAGTTCGATTTTTGTGTTAATGTAAATTTGGATCGTATTTTGGTCTATCTATGAGAAGGCTCAAATCATAGTGCCATAAGAAAGCTTGAACTGTTCTTAACTGAAATGAATTACAGCACAGTTTATTCGTCTTTTCAATCATGAAAAGATGAGTTTTTGTATTTTAAATTAAAATTTTAATATGATTATAGCTTGATCTATTCTTTATCCATTAATAAATGTAGCTATTCTAATTGAATGTGACAGTGTTGAATCAAAATTGCCTCATTTGCTCTGACTACAATGATTTTTTTATTCTTTTTAAATTAGTTTATCTGAAGTTGTCATGAAGACGAATATGAGATGAAACAAGATTTATGATTATCATTTATAAGTTGATTTTTTTTGGTGTTCATTAATTATATACGAGCAGTGAATAAGATGCCATATTGTAACACTACACTACATGCAAAAGTAGTCCATTTAATATAGTGTCAACTGATAGCAATTTGAATTAAAATTATGTTCGGCAAATAATATTATTAATACGAATTGGATATCGGAACAAGTAATTAATTTTTTTCACATATTTGCAGAATAAGAAACTTGTGATGTTTCGAAAATTTATACAATCGACCAATTTATTGATTTTCAAAGTAAGGATATGTTTTTGTTTTTTTTGGTTTTTTTTTTTATGTAGTTTTTTTTAATATGGTGCGTTTAATCTAACTTGTATGTTGATTTATTTTTGTCTAAAGTATTATAAAATGTATTACTTGAAAAGTATAAACATCAAGTAATGTCGTTGGTACAAACAGTGTTTGTATTTTACTAGAACTAGAACGACGTAATTATATCATACAAAGCGACAATATAAATCAAAAATCTTCAAATATCGTTGACCACAGGATGTATTCATCTTTTCGCAGAATAACTAATTAGACATATTATTTTCATTGATCAAATTTCTTATAATAAGATAACAATAAAGCAAATAATTCACATCCGTCTATTATTTCGTTTTTTTATTGATAAAATAATTTGATATTTCCACAGCGTGTGTTGAATTGATAAGAGGAATTTTTAAATTGAAATCGAATACAAAGTTCTTGGAGATAAACTGAACTTGAACCGATCTAACATTGATTGTGAACGACAAAGTTAATAAATGCGCATAAAATATTCAAATCAGTAAATTTAATATTGAATTATTTATTATAGGTTCAGCAGCTTACGAATATGCCCTATACTTTTTTGAGTGTAGTTTACCAATGAGTTTTATTATTTGAAACAACAAATGCAAATTGGCTTCAATATTTATATCGTGTTTGCGTAATCTGTTTTGAACTAAACAGTGCAATATCAAGTATTATTCCAATAATTTAGCACTTATTATAAAGTGTTGTTTACCATTAAGTTAAGTAAAATCTATCATCAATAGTTGGTTTTACTTATTTACAATATTAAAATATTTACCAGATACAAGATGGTACATTGTGACGTCTGGCAAAAATACTTATGCTAATCAGAACATTAAAGATACATCTCATATTTTAATTTCATTTTTAAAACCAATAAGACCAGAAACAAATGATAATAGAATATTATATGTACTTGTCCATCACAACAGTCAAATCATTTGCACCTATGAAGACACCATAAAAAATTGCTGAGATTTAAAGAAAAAAGAAATATTTTTTTTTTTTAAGTAGGTACGCTGTTCATAATATTATCAGTACTATGAAATTATAATTTATTTACATTTGTATCAATGTAATTACCGCTGCTGAACAGTAACGATAAAATTCTGGCTTATATGTATATATTTGATATTTAAATTCGAAATAAACTTTGTACATAAATAAACAGAAGTTACGGAAAAAAACAATATGAATAATTTATGCAAAATTACATATTCTTGTCTGGTCTACACTTTTATTGAATAGATATTAAAATGCATGAATTCACTGAAAAAAATTAAAATGAGGACTTTTGGCGTCCTGTTGCATCAGATTGAAATTGAAAGTAATTAATTCGTCGATAACACTATCCATAAAAAATAATATTATTGTACTTTTGCCCCTGTGACATCACACAAGCCAGCCAATCCTCGTTAAATATTTGCGACACACCTCCGGTTGCTAAGCTACATTTGTTATGAGTGCAAGGTTGTGGAGGCTCGACTCGAACTTGCAGTTTGAGGTTCAACCGCCAGACAATCGTATAACGAGTAAATGCTTTTTGTGGAGCATCAGGACAATAGAAAATGAAATAAAAAGACAGGAAATCTTTGATTATCATTACGCATGCTGCGCTTTGAATTGTATTAATTAAAATTTGAGTTTTAAATTTACTCATACTGTCGATTTAAAAGCGGTACTAATTATTTTTTCCATTGGATTGATATTAAAACAGTAGTTTTTATTTTCAATTGGCAGTGCTTCGCACCCAACTTACAAACGGGCTCGACTTAAATCTTCAAAAATGTAATCAAAACTTGCAAATAAATCAGTAGTAAAAATATAATGATAAACATATTTAGTAGAAAAAATATAAACTGGAAAATTTATTCAGTGGAAAAAATGTTTCACTACCAAAGATTTAATCTAAGCTAGCAACTCGTAGACAGTTATGATATCTAGTTGAATATTCTAAATATTTTAATTTTATTTCAATTGCATGATTTTTGTGTCCTCTGTTAGAAGTTAGAATAATCAGAATACTTCTAGAGTATTTTTTTCTTAATTGGGGTCATTACTTTCAATAATTTTTTTTAAATTATTTTAAATTTTTCAAATACAATTTATTTAAATTAAAAAAAAATATTATTTACATTTCCACTTAATAATGAACCATTATTGATGTTTTTATATCAAGAAATTGTTTTTACTATTTCTCATTTTATTACTACATTTTTATTAATTTTCTGTCTGTTAGATACAAATTTTGTAATTGATTTTAAACTAATTTCCCGATGAACTAACGACTTAAAACTTCAGAACTGGATGACAATGCAATATTAACTCGTTTTCTTGTCTCTCTGTAAATCTGTAATCCAAATTTTAGACACTTCCTAGCTAGCTAACGTTTTCAAATTTTCAGGGAAGCACAGTTCCTGATTACAATACAATATTCAATCGTTCGTAGCACGCTTCAACTCCTGCGAATATAAATATGATAGATAAAATGGTTAAAGCTGATTATACCGGGTGACCCATCGGTCTGTACTTCTTTTTAACTCGATTATTTTGAATATTACTGAAATATTTTTGAAATAAAGTTTATACCCACATTTTTGCCACATAAGATTTTCAACAGAATGCTCCATTTTCGCGCAGTGATATGCAATTTTATATTTATTTTTATCTTTAAAAATAAGCAATATATAAGGTGTTCCACTGAAAAATATAAAATTACATATCACGAAAATGGAGCACTCTGTGGAAAATCTTGTACAGCAATAATGTAGATAATTTAATAGTGAATAAATTTGATTTGAAAAATATTTCAGTAATTTTTAAAGTCATCGAGTTAAAAAAGGTAGTTAGGATTAGGCTCTCAAAATATAATTTGAATTTAAATTTATGAGCAAAAATAAAAAAATTTATCTGTTTATAAGCTGATAGCTTATAATTTTACTTATAACCTATTATTAATTCTGTGTTAATTTGTTCTATAGCATTCCACTCCCCATAAGGTATGTGTTCTAAACCAAAACGGCATAGTGTGGTTTTGTTTGCTTGTATTTGTACACCGCAACTTAGTATGCACTTAGAAAATGTTTGTATTTTTTGTTCAATGTTTTATCAATACATATTTGGTGAACAATCATCAAAAAATTGTAGATTTCATTATCATATTTCGCAAACATCAAAGCTGATGCATACTACAAATAAATAGAATATATACCAAACCGAAATCTATTGAATTTCTCAACATTATTGATCTATCAAATAAATAATCAATATAAAAGCATGAACTATCTAATTTTTGTGAGATTAATTGTGCATTATCCATTTGATAAATGCTACTAACAATGCTTATTAAAAAATTGAAGTTGAACACTCAGTTATCTGTTAAATATAATTACTTCTAATACTACCTTCGAAAGAATTCAACAGTCTGTTTTTTAGCGGTACTTCCAAGGCCGTTTATCGACCTATTGCCAAATGTTACAATCACCTTGCAAAAAACATCTAATAGTTATTAAACTTTCTCTTTTTCAATGTTCCGCGTTCAAGTTGTCTGTACTGCAAATATTTCTGAACAATTTTGATTTTTTGCAAAAATGTTGACAAAATTGAATGAAGTCTAAAAGGAATATTACGTTTGAACTAAGTATTAAAACTGAAAGTAACAATTTTAATTAATCATGGCGAAAGTTGAACGATGATTTTCACATTCGATTCGAATAGCGAAAGTTGCAGAAAAAATGTAGAAATATTATAAAACAAATTTGTTCTGTTATGTTAACATATTATTCATTAAAATTCGGAGTAATTATTTTCCAAGAGTTCTTGGATTGTATTGTAACCCACTAGCCTAAATTCAGTTTTATAATAATAATTAGAAATTTAAGTTACTACATAAAATAAAATTTATTGGACATACTTGCGAAAATTAATTGTACAAGGTACGAGCGAATGTGAAATCGACTTTAATTGAATTCTTTAAATATTGAAGATACAACTCTGAAAAATAATTCACTCAAAATTGTATATTATCTAATTGAACACTGTATTATTAAAAAAAAAAAAAAAACTGATGGAGATACACGTGTAAAAATACTTATTATTTAATGTACGAGCGCCATCTTGGTACGCTGCCATAATGGATTTAGAACGATTTTAAATTGCATAGTCACGGGAATACGTAAAACTGCCAATTTTAATCAAAATCGGACAACAGGTAATGCGTCAAAATCAATTTATTAGATTTGACCCAACTAACATCCAAATGAATTTAAATAAAAGCTCATAAAAAGTATAGCAAATCGTAAAGAAATATTTTGTTGTCAAATAGAGATATGCTAAAACTACGCATCTTAATAATTTTTTGTTTTACTATGCAAAGATCACACGTGCTTAAAATAAAATGTAAGTCATTAAACGTCTGGCTCATTCTCAACTGTGTCTACTTATGTAACCCAAAGTAAATGTATTTATGCGTCATACCCATTCTCTATAGTATTTTATGATGGAAAAGTGACTTAAAAACAAAGAAACTTTAAGAAATAACAATCTGATTCTTTCATTTCCATGCAGTTTAATAACTTATTGCTAATTTCAGATAGTTATTATGAATTTTAGTTTGTGAAAGCTTTAAGAATCTTTATATTAATACGTGAAGGGAAAATTTTGTATTCCTTTAAAGTATATTGCGCGCACGAACGAATGAGATTCGGCATACTTGGAATTTACATGGAGAAGGGAGTGCAGAAACTAAAATTATATATATATATATATATATATATATTTGCTTTTTATCATAGAAATCTATCGAATTTTAACAATAACTTCCTGCAGATAAATTAGGTGAAGTTAAAAAAAATATGCACTTTAATTAAAGCAATTAAAAAATTCTCAGATCAAGTTGAAATAAAAGGAATTGTTTTGCGCAGCTTTTTTTTGTACAAACGCAATGAAATCATTGTAAATCGTACGTCACATACCTTTATCTATCTAGAGGGAATCGAAAATAAATTGGAGCAATTTGCTTAGCATTAGCATAGCACGTGAATTTAGAACCATTGGAGATGGTTGCCAAAGAATAAAAATATTATAAATATAGACCTACTGATAATAAAGTCTAGGATGCATTGTCTTGATATTTTCCCTTTTTACATGTACAAAACGTGACTACAGTTCATTTCAGTTAAGAACGGTCCAATGCTTCTTTTGGCACTACGATTCAAGCCTTCTGATTGTCCTAAATGCACAAAAATCGTGCTTGACTATCTGTTAGTTGCATCTTTTATCAGTCGTTCATTAATTATCAAAAATATATTTGTGCAGTTCGAAGATTTACTGTGAGTGAATCGTGTCCACATTTGACTTAAATCGTAGTCCCATAAGAACTCTTGGACCGTTATTAACTGAAATGAACTGTAATCATGTTAAATTTGAACATCACATCTGCTAAAATGATCATTTTATTATTGTTATTATATTCAGTGTTAATAAAACAAATCTTTTAGGTCAATCTAATTATATCTTATTAAATTTTGGAGATAGGGAACGTTAACTTTGAACTTATAACTTGAGTTCAGGAGCACTATTTTCACAAAATTAAAAAAAAAAATCTTAGAAATACACATAATCATTAATTAAATACGACTAAATCAGTGGCGGATTTACTAGCAGACTGAGTAGGATTGAGCCTAGGACGGCAGGTTCTAGGAGTGGCAAATTTGAAGACCGTTTTTAATTTTTTATCCGTCTCACAGAAATTGAAAAATTTGCAGACATTATTCAACTTTTATATGCTTATGGTAAAACACCCAGAAACTGACAATGTAAGGGTAGCAAAAATATAACAGCCTGTACTTGAGAAATGTGTGAATCCACCACTAGTTAGACAGTCATTTCCAAATTATATTTAATCCTCAGTACTTTATCTAAAAAAATAATAATAAACAATTTAATTAATATAAAAATAGTATTGTCTGTTGCTATGCAGAAAACATCCTTGGATTATGAAAGAATTTATACAACTTTCATTTTTCGAGCAACTGTAGATCATTTCCTATCAGTCAGTAAACTCAAATCATCAATTTTACTATCAAATACTAGTTTATCTTAAAAATATAATTTTTTGAATATTTGCAATTATTTGAAACTTATGAATACATTTTCACAATAAATTATTTTTGGTTAAACGCTTGTTACAATTGAATTTACGCGATGAATAAATTGATTTTTATTCATACAATGTTGTAAAGTTTAGTTACAGTGCATAAAAAATTCGGGAAATAACCAAAAAATTAAATAAATATAAAATTAAGAAATTTGTGTAACAAAACTTTACTTTACAAAAGTGATAAATATAGAAAATAAAGAAATATTTACTGTTTTCGTTATACGTTGACAGCTGTCACTGTGAAACTATTGCCAACATCAACACAATTTCCCCAGATATTAACCTTAAAATCAATGTATTCTATTAAGAAATTTTATCAATTGAAATATACATTGTCTATAAAAAACTTTAATACAAATCTCATGGGTGAAATCTTTTACAACGCTCTAGCTGAGAAACATCCCGCTTCGCAGTTGTTTTTCAAACAAAACTATCCCGCTATAAAATATGTTACTTTGATACACTCGATTATAAATAACTATTTCAACTTGATGTAACATAAACATTTCTGTATTAATTAACCTACAAATAATTATCAAAATAAAATTTATTTCGTCTTTAGTATTTTTTATTAAAGAAATGCTAATTGTTATGCTTTTGTTTACTGCTCCCAGATCATTGTGGGAAATTTTGAAACATAAATAAGAGTTAATTATACATTAAACTTTCGTTATTATTCACAATATTTACCCTACCATTAAATCTCCTAATAGTACATTTTATAAGTCTAAAAGTTGCAGTATGTGCCGAGGGTGAGACATGAATCCAAAACATTTAATAATTTTCGTAATTATGATCTAAATAAGTTGTCTTCTGTGACTTTTTTAAGTTTCATTCAATTATTATACATTTGTTTCAATTATTCTCTCCATAACATTTTTCCAAAATATTGACACATCTAATCAGACATATTTAGTATATACCTTTACCGACTAATTATTATCTATATAATAGTGTAAACACTTAACACCAAATAAATTGAATTTCAAAGTGGATTATTATAAAACTAAATTCAGTTTTATGAAGCATCTACCACTTGAAATTTATGCACTGGTGTTGATTTTATATTGAAAGGCACTCATGAACATATGGCATAATTTACTCTTAAAAATTGAGGGCTAATAAATACATATTGAACTACTTGATGACTAAAAATGAAAATGAAGAGTTTTTGTTTTGATGGAATATTTCAAAGAACTGAATAAATAAATAAGTACGGTATGTTTAATGACAGATAAATTTAAACTCATTTATTAATCCATCATAAGCATACGAAGTTCTGTCAACATTTGGAAGAATATAATCTAAAATAAATATTTTTCTCTTATTATAGTTAATATTAACGAAAAAATAATTGTCGTTTCTTCAGGTACAACTAATTTTATTTCCCTAATCTATCTAGTAGGGAAAGTATTGTAACAATGACAGCTGTCACTTTGACAATGACAGCTGTCACTTTGAAATATGCAATATATTGATGCCGACATTCTACATTTATAAAAGGACGATGAAACTGGTTATGAAATTCATGGTTAAATAAATTTACTTTAGGAGTAATGCTGCAATTCTGTGTAAATCTATAAGTTTTGTAAATTCGTAAATCTGTGAATTATGAACAAAATCGCAATGAACTTGTCATCCTTATGAACAAATTGACATTAATCAACAAAAGTCGATGCGTTTTTATCAGTTTCTTATGGATTTATAGATTTGTAAGACTTATGGATTTGCACAGAATTGTAACATTAATTTACTTGGTCTTTTATACAACTGGCCATAAGACAAATTTTGTTCAAAACTCCATATTATTCTTGTTTTAAATTTCGAAAAATTCAAGTTTTTTTTGAAATATTGTCATGAGCGCCCATGAACAATCAATTCCTCCCACTCTTCAATACAAATCCCGCTCACTAGATAAGCAGCTGCTATGTGGATTTCGCGTTTCTTAGTTTCTGACTGCCACGTGTGGTGTGTCTGCAGCTAGGCATTTTAGAATTCCTCGTTCTTAAATAAATGATGAGCAACTTCTACAGTTGACAATAATTGAAATTTAGTTCAATTATTGTATTGTAATTGTGTATATAGTTACAGTGTCTGTGATCTGTTCTGAAATAAGTTATAGTGAAAATGTTTGAGCAAGAACCAATTGGTACTCATGGAGCCGACGTTTTGGAGGATTTTATTATATTAGTTAATCAAGTATTAACAAAGGTGAGCTGATTGTTAATTTCATTTAAAAAATATATAAATCAAAAATCGCTTATTATTGCATTGTAGAATGTAACGGTTTTGAGGTTTGAGGTTAAGGTTTCTAGAATGCCGGGTAGCTGCGCTTGTCTTCCTTTCAATTGTTCTGTTACGAACTTTCTAGAATTATTATAATTGCCCGGAATCTTTTTATTGTGATTATAATAATTTTAGTGAAAGTTGCATTCCAAGAATTAAATACACGAAGATACGCTATTTGAATTATAATTTCACAATAGCCCATTTTCTGTAATAAACTCGTCAATACTGAAGTTTTTTTTTTTTTAATAATTATTGTCCAATTTTATCAACATCATATCTTTTTACATACAAAAAATAATGACTATGGGCACAATGAATGAAATAATATTTTTAAAGTAAATGAAAATCATCTATTTCGTTTATTAAAATTCTGTAAACCATTTTTTACGTCTTTTTTAAAGGTAGTATTATTGAATACTCATGCAAGCGAAAAAAAATTGAACCATCCAACGAGAAAATAACAAAAAGATGAATTAAGTTGAATTAGTGAAAACCGGTAAAAACCAACCATAATTCAACTACTTAATCATATCTGAGAAAATGAATGATAACTTATGTCCTTAGTCATGATTTAAAAAAAAAAAAAGGAATATCTGAATATGATATAAGCCTTGTGAAAGGCAAAAGTCAGTAACAGCTGTTGCTTACTGCTTTTACCTTGAATTTCTTGATTGACAAATCTTAATACGTCATTTTAGAGGTATGGCTTTTGAATTACATCATTGCTGGGATTTTCAGCGAATCCAAAACCATTCCGGAATATTTTATTTCAAAAAATTGTTTTTTTTTGCCTTCGTTCTAAATATGCAACAAATTTTTCTAAAAAGTTATTAGGCTTGCTTAATAATGAGCATGAAATTGCTGGAGTTAGCAATACCGTGCGAACGATACACGAAAATTATCGACACACATGACTATCTTCTTCCTTTTTAGATTAAATAGGGTGAGGCTCTGATTTCAAATAATTCTGTTATAACTAGTAAAGTAAAGAGAACTTTGATGCACAAACTTTGGACGACTTCCGTGTTCTAAATTTGATCAATGGAAGTTTTTGTCTATTTTTGTAACTTACTATGACTGTATCAAATAATCTTTTCTTTGAAATAATCGTAGAAATAAGAAAAATTTTACTCGTCATAATGCAAGTAGGAAAAATGTCCATTTTATAAACAATTGAGTATAAATTCTATTTTCATTTGATGAAGTTTTGGTAATTATATCGCTCTTTTTAAGAGTCACCTAATAATAATTTATTTCAAAGTAAATATTGGTGTATTCTATAATAATAGTATATTCTACAATGAGTATTGGTATCATACTTCTTTATAGTGCTTATATAGACTAAGCTAATTGCATTGCCCTTAAGATTCCCATGCAATTATAAGCATTCTAAAAAATGGTTTATATTTGTTAATACTCTTTTTCCACCATTATCCTGTAGATGCAGAGGTAATCAACATCCTCCTCAAAAGATATTTGGCAGTTACGAAAACTATATTTTGCAAATTTTGTTCTAATCATTTCATTCCTGATAATTGTTATCAAAATAGTTACAATAAAATAAACTTTTTATTCCTACTGCGCGAATTCGTTGAAAGATGATGACACATCCAGCAGTATGTCGTCAGCCGGATAAAGTAAAGAACGTCATGGCTATGTTGTTTGAAATTTAGGTTATCTTTTATTTGGAAAGGGGATTGCCATTGAAAATAACACTAAATTGGTAAAACTAATGTTAAGTAAAATAACTGAATTTTTCAAATATAATTAGAGCGAATTCAATTAGATTTCATTTTTTCTAAACGTTGAATTCCACGTGAAAGTGCTTTTTACAGTTATATGGTTTCATACTGCGGTTTTAAGTAACTGTAAAAATTGTATTATTGAAATTCTCTTATTGTTTTGCCTAAGAAATCATCCAATAATTATTGATTATTCAATCAAAATTAGATTACATTCTATTTTCAGTTGTTCAAATGAAATGCCATATAAAGAAAAAAAAAACATCTAATTTCATTTAAGAACGGTCCAAGCTTTCGTGTGGCACTACGATTGAAGTCTTCTCACTGGCCAAAAGACGATCCAATTTTACATTAGCACAAAAATTGTGCAAAATTTGTGCAATTGGAAGATTCAAATTTGTATTTATGTGAATATATCCTGCATTTACTGTGAGTGAATCGTGTTCGTATTTCGGCCAATCAGAAAGATTAAATTGTAGTCTCATAAAGCCTTTGGATCGTTCTTAACTGAAATGAGCTGTAATAATCATTTATTACTGCTAGCTTGGTGTAAAAATTTCTCATTTTCTTTAATTTTTATGAATATAAATTACGCTCAAAATACCTCCTATTTATTTATTTCGCTTTTGGTAACCCTATGTATACACATTTCAAATCACTATTTAATCAATGCTTTATTTTACCAAACTGGGACTAGCAACAAAAGCGTAGTGTATCAAGTAGGCGATTTATCACTTGTAAACACGTAGTTTCATATATGATAGTGGAACATTCCAACAGACACAATTGTGACATCCTTACGCTGATAATAATTTATAAATTCATACCTACAGTTGCATAAAATTAATTATTGAGTAATGTTACAAAAAAAAAAAAAAAAAAACAGTTTCTCAGGGTTAAATCATTTTTATCACAATTAAATAATAATGTATATTTCATTTATTTTTGACCAAGAGTCTTTATCAGAAAAACAATAATACAAAAATAAACAAGCCTGTCTAGATAATTAAAAAATATACAGAAGACTAGATTGGGAACATGTATATTTTTTAAATATCTAGATACTTACCTTTCTTATTTTTGTATCATTGGTTTTCTGATGAAGACTCTTTGTAGAAGAGCTGAAACGTCAAAACTAAATAAAATATACAGAATTTAAATTGAAAAAAAATTCTATTATAATCTAAAATTAACTGAAAAATGGATCGATGCTTTTATATAAGCATTGGAATCTTTACCTGCCTCAATCTGCGCTAAAATTTTTATTAGGAAAGTTCATTACATTAGATGATATTTCTGATGTTCTAAATGTAATTTTGTTGATTTTAGGTATTCTGATTGGGTTGAATTCATGTGAAAATTAGATGACGACCCATCAGGTTAGAAAGCGTGTTTTCGGATTGCTTTATTAATCAAATTAAAATTTTGATTGGTTCTGGAATTGAGATGCATCATTTTATTTTGTTGTATTAAATATAATAATTCGCTTTTGGACATTTTGGCTTAATTGGTGCGAAATATTGAAACTGAATATTATTTTATTGTATGCTACAACAAAAGATCAATATTACTCAAATTATAAAAACATTTTCCCCACTTAAATTACCGTTCGTATTATAAGAATTAGTTATTCAATATTTCAGCTGAGTTTTATAAAACTGAATCTACAGTTCATTCCAATTAAGAACAGTCCAATGCTTCTTATAGGACTACTATTTAAGTGATTGACAGAAATGTGAACACGATTCAATCACATTAAATTCAGGATATAAAATAAATAATCTGGAAATAAATTCAAGAAATAAAAGCAACAAATATTACCTGAAAAAATACAAATCTATTTATGATCATTAATGAATGACAAATGATGCAACTAACAGATAGCCAAGTACGATTTTTGTGCTAATGTCAAATTGGATTGTAATTTGGCCAATGTGAAGGCTTAAATCGTAGTGCCATAAGAAGCATTGGACCATTCTTAACTGGAATGTACTGTAATTTGAATTTATATGATATTTTTTCTATGAACAAGAAAGCGCAAGAGCTATTATACAATTATTCACCGACAAAGTTGATCGTAAGAATATTAGAATCACAAAAAAATATTCGTTTGAACATTTAAAGATTTTTTTAAATTTGAACAAAAGTTGCTTGGGTAACGTATTTTTTGTTTACTGTTAAATCAAATTTGACATTTTATTATCTGTTAAACCGCTGTCATTATGACAATTTGGAAGATTTAACATTTACTATACAAAATCAACTGTCTAAAAAAATCATTACCATTTTGATATATTTACTTTTCTCATTTCAAATAAGTTTTCTTTTATAAACTGTGTTATATTCTTATAACGTATGAAGAATTTTGTGTGATTAAATTTAAAAATGTTAAACAAAGTAAGGTAAATTCTAAAAAAATGTTTTCTTCACAGTATCTTGATGTTGGTGAAGATCTTGGTGTTCCCGATGATTTCACAAAAAGTGAAATGCAAACTGGGATGTGGTGGAGGCATTTAGCCGCTGGTGGAGTTGCTGGAGCCGTCTCCAGAACATGTACTGCGCCACTAGATCGACTTAAAGTATTCTTACAGGTACGATAAAAGGCTTTCAAATTAGCTCAATCAAAAAATTATTAACGTGTATTTTTTTGTGCAGGTGAACTCAAAAAAACAAAAAATAAATGATTGTCTACAAAACATGTTGAAAGAAGGCGGTATAACGGGGCTATGGAGAGGCAATTTTGTAAATGTACTGAAAATCGCACCAGAATCAGCAATTAAATTCGCAGCGTATGAAAAAATTAAAAGACTCATAAAAGGCGACGAGCGGAGCACTTTGGAAATCCATGAAAGATTCGTAGCTGGCGCTTTAGCCGGTAGTATAAGCCAGACAGCAATTTATCCAATGGAGGTATTGAAAACAAGACTAGCGTTGAGAAAAACTGGCCAGTACCGAAGTATCCTGGACGCGGCCCAGAAAATCTATGCCAAGGAGGGAATACGATGTTTCTACAGGTAAAAATCATTTTAATATAGATTTTAAAAATAGGAAAAATTGCTTTTCGTATGTATGGTCAATATTCATAACTATTTTTCCAGGGGATATATTCCAAATATCTTAGGCATAATTCCATACGCTGGAATTGATCTTGCAGTGTACGAAACTTTGAAAAAAAAATATCTCCAAACTCATGCTGAACATCATCAACCTAGTTTCTGGCTCCTACTAGCCTGCGGAAGTGTTTCCAGTACTTTAGGACAAATGTGTTCATATCCATTGGCTTTAGTAAGAACGAGATTGCAGGCACAAGGTATTTTTTTAGAACTCATGTTTATTAAATATGTTTTATTCGGAAAGTTCTGTATAAAAATAATTAGAAATACAACGTTTCAATAGTCAAGTGCTGCCTTTTCCCCAAGTAAAATAAAATTATTTTACTTGAAAAAGGCAGCACTTTGCTGTTGAAACGTTGTGTTCCTAATTATTTTTTGCATAGAACTTTTTTCCCAATAACAGTAGATTGTTTGAAAAGTAGAGAAAAGTGAGAGTTTACTAGCGAGTGTAAATGTTTCAAAAAATCAAAATGTGCGCTGTCATTTTTTGTTAATTACGCCATGAGAATCGAGCTTTAGATAATGCGCTTTTCAACTCCATTTGTATATTAATTAACGATAATTTTTTGTTGTAGTAACGAGTCCATCACAAGACAAACAAAGCAACACGATGCGAGGAGTTTTCCAAACCATCTTACAAAGAGAAGGAGTATTTGGTCTGTACAGAGGCATAACACCAAATTTTATAAAAGTAATGCCAGCCGTTAGTATAAGCTACGTGGTGTACGAGTATTCGAGCCGATTACTCGGTGTAAATATGACGTGATGCTCAGGCTCATTAGGAACTGGATATTATTTTTATTTATTGAAAGAGCAGGCTGCGCTATCGCCAGAAATCTACTTCTTTCTATTAATTTATTATAAATAGATTAATTCTGATAATAATCGATAAAGTGTTTATTGAGATCGTGCAATCAGAAGTGCTAGCTTTTTTTTGGTGCTGTATAAAAATTGAAAAAGTTCATCTACATATTTCTTGACTTTTAAATGTATTGTACAGTTGTAATAAAAGAAGATTCATAGATTTTTCCATCTTTACAAATGTTCTTATGATGTTAATAAAGTCTTTATAAGACTGATATTATTTAGATGTATTTATTGTAATTTTATGTAATGTAAAACAGTTACAAAGTTGAAATGTGTCTTCAGAAATACTTTGAATTTAGGATACTCAAATACTGTTACTGTGTCTTGAAATATTTCATGTATTTATCTAAGAATTACTTTTAATTATCCGAATTATAAGTTTTTGTTACAAACTATATTTATTTTTTTTTTTGTATTTATTATTGTAACTAAATTTTGTTAATATGACAGACTTTCTATTAAAGTGGAATCAGTATTAATGATGTATGTACTTTGTATTTTAATTATTCACTTAAGTGTTTATAGTTGGATTTTTTTAAATTAATTTTTAGATAGTGTCGCCATTGATATTTCAATGTTATTTTTAAATGATGATTCCAATATATCAATTCCAGCATTTAATGAACAAAATTCTGTAAATAAAGTGTTCTAAATAAAAACACTTTCTTTTCATTTCAAATTCCAAATTTTGATAAATTTTCGGCCTCAATTCTTTTGTAATAGAATTTTAAGCAAAACATTACACATTGGCTGCTAAGAACGGCAATAAATTCATAGGAACAAATATTACAAAAATATATTTTTATTAATCCTTGAATTATCACAAATATTTTGCAGCAGCTTTATCAATAATCCAATACAATTCACCGTTAGTAGGTTTAACTCTTGTTGTCGGAAAATCTTCATTATCAACCAAAATTCTCTGAAAAATGTTCAATTCATACAAAAACTGTAATATTAAAAAGTATATCATTTTTTTAATTTTTATGTAGTTTTCTGGGGTTGAAATCAGCATTTGATTCAGTTATTATACTAGAATTATTTCAAGAGAAATAATTTATCAAAATTTGAAATTTCGTCTAGTTTTTACTCAAGTATTGTGAAACCGACGAAATTCACAATTCGAGATTTTGATGGAAATATTTGTTTTTGAGCATTATTATGACTATATTCAGTTTGACGTTAGTACGTATGTGTGTAACTCGCAAATTTCAAACCAGTCGAACGTAAAATGTTGAATTTTGTATTTACGACTGGTCTAGTATAGTTTTGCAACTCGCATTATGGTTGAAAACGTCAAACGTCTGTACCAGAAGTGCACTTTATTCGAAACTTTTTTGAATTTTCGCATAAATTTAAAACAATTGGTCATAGAGTAATAAAATATAGTATTTGAGATTTTTTTATTGTATTTACCTTAATCATATCTGCTTTTCCTTCCCCAGCCATCGCAAAAACGCAATATTTAGCATTATTAACCACAGGGAATGTCATAGTAATTCTAGCAGGTGGAGGTTTTGGTGAATCAGTAATTGGAGCAATCCAATCATTTTCTTCATCCAACAACGAATGATTAGGAAACAGAGAGCAAGTATGACCATCTGGACCCATACCAAGCAACAACATATCGAATTTGGGCAGAGATACACAGGGAAAGAAGCTTGAAATTTGTTGAGTGTAATCTTTAGCTGCTTCGGAAGCTGTCAAAAAATTTAATTTATTTATTGCTAAATTGTGTTCATAAGATTTTTACCTGAAACACCTTGTTTAATTTTGATAAACTGTTCATCTTTTAAACCTAGTTTTGGTGCTAAATCTTTTTTATAAATGCCATACGTGGAATCTGGGCTCTCCGGAGGAACAACTCGTTCATCACAGAAAAATATTGTCCATTTGGTGAAGTCGGATTTTATGCCAGGTAAGCCGCGAGATAAAAAATTGACCAATGAACCACCTGAGATATTTATGAATTAACATAGTTGCAATATCTTATTATTATAATTATTACCTGATACTCCAACAAAGAAAGAACCTTTTTGATTAATTGAATCGTTGGAAACTTTTTCAATCAATTTACTTAATCTTTCTACCAAATTTTCTACATTTTCTGCTATAATTTTATTCGACATTGTAAATATAAAAGTATATTACACAGCTCTCAACTTGTAGTAAAGTCGTATGTTAATGACGATTCTAGCAATGATAATGAAAATTGAATTCTCAACTGTTTAGTACATTTTTAAATACATAACCAAACAATTTCTGGATGAGAGTCTGTACTTTATATTTATATTAAATTATTTTATCCAAATTATATTTTAAATAATAATTAAAAGTGAGCAACAAACTTGAATAATTTTTTAAAAATAAGTAATCTTCCCAAACAAAACTTAAACGTGTAGACTGCGTCATCTGTGTTCGAATATTAGAACTAACATTTGAACTTCTATTTTCACACGCGATTTTTTTTAGGAATTAAGTTTTTGATCATTTTAAGTATTTTGTTTGGATAATCAAATGCTTTTCAATATAATAATTATTATTGTCACAAACTCAATATGTTAATTTTCTATGATACATCTCTCCGAATTTGCTTCAAGACTCATATTTTTGCTAGTTCTGGTAATTATAATGATTCCTGAGTGGCCTCCAACCTCCCCTAGTTATTAGCTATCCTGACCACCCTTATATATTCTACCAAACTGATTTTGTTCTGATTTCTAATCTAATCTCTAATTCATACCATAATTTATAATTAATGAATGTAAAAAGTTATCAGAATTAAAACAATATGATAACAAAGACAATAGTCTCACCACAATTTAATGCAAATTTCTTTATGTGTTCACCTGATGGTTAGTGGTCATTCATTCCTAACAAACTTTTTTTGTTATTCTCTCGTCTACGCCAGCCTTTTAATTTAGTCACTCCTTATTGCTTTATTTCAGTTCTTGTCATATGTAAAGTGGTAAGACCTGAAAGCAAAAATGAATTAAACTCAAACGTATCAACTTGAACCGTCGCAAATATCATAACTTCTACTAACTAACACGAAATTCATACGTATCTTATATTAAACCTAACTTTAAATCTAAACAAACGCAATCGTAATTCCTATACTCGCTGATTTTGCAAGAGATTTAATTTGTTTAAACAATCTTTGCCAGAGACATGATTACTAAAACAAACTAAATCTGAGCAGAATTATCAAAATATCTCTGTAAAATAGAAATGTTTAGTATTTAATCGTTGTTACTTAATTCAAATTATTTAACATGCAACTAATTTAATCAACGAATTCTAGAAAATATCTGCTCATATTCTGCTAATATTTTAAATTTCAAAAAAATAAATATAGGTAATTGGCTGTTTGCTTGTATACTGAATTCAAAAATATTATTTATTGTAATATTTATTGTGATTATTGTACGCTTTTAATTGTTTAATTAATTAGAAAAATGTCTTGTAGTTGATTAGGTAGGTACAATATTAATTCATCTACATACAGTACAATTGAAATTAACTGGACTATAAAAATGAACTAATATTTTACAAACATGCGTTACCTATTGCAAAGACAAATTGCTATAAAAGTTCCACTTACAATTTAACTTTCCTGATGTTTCATCCTAAATCCAATTAATTAGTGAAACCTTCAACTCTCGATCTGGTATACAAAAAGCAACGTTCATTGCCGAAAAACACTTTGAATTACATACTGAGCCCCAAATTCGTTATTATTTGAGTTTGAATTTCATAAGCATTTCAGCAGATTTTTTTTAACTTTGTTCATCAAACTGATTCATTTTTGTTTAGTCTTGAAACAAGTACAGAACTGTTTGAATCAATTTAAAATACTTCAAATCACATAAAACATTCTTCAATCGTTGTAAAAGTTACTAATGTACACTTAAATCATTGTTTTTAATATTAAAAACAACTAAAAGTAACACAAAATGAACTCACGTTTTGCGAAAGCGTCAGCTCTTCGAAGCACATTCGGCCATGTTGGCGTACAACAAGAAACAAACCGTTTTGTTTGCAAAGCACGACGGGAAAAATTTGGCGGGATGAATGAGTCATGGCGCCATGGACTATCTAAAAAATATTAATAATTTAAAAATACATTTAGCTCTAAATAAAAATTAATAAAATTTATTTACTTATACTTATTAAATAAAATAAGCGACGTCAAGCATTCAAATATTATTAAGATTCATTAAATATTTTGAGCAGTGACTTTCAACAAGTTTTATGGACTTACTGAATTTTTATAACTACTAATAAAATTTTACCAAACATGAGGATCGTGTTTTTGCACATATTTCGCAATGAAACATTGTAATATTATCATTTACTCATGCCGAAATACTTTCTGCATCAAGTTATTCCGGTTTGGAATCCACAGGAGGCATACATTTTCGCCTTCATATTCCAAAAAAGGGCTGCTAGTAGCTCCTGAAAAATAAACTCGAAACAGTAAGATAAATATTTTGCTACAAGAGATCAATTTTTAAGTTTTTCTGGCAGGATTTACTTGGTGGAGAATTTATTTTAATTCCATATTTTCTTTCATTTATAATAGTTTCGAGAAGTCTCTTAGTAGCTAAACAAGCTGCTGAGCTTTCATATTCCTTAATTTACGTCTTATTTTAATTTTGAACATTTTATAATAATTTCTGCTAAAACATTAACAAAAGCGGCTCCAACATCTATGGGTGCTTTTTATAGGAGGGATCTATCTGATCAACCAACAGCAGGTGCCATGTTCTGGGTTCCATTTTATCACAAGGCGGAGCTACTCCGAACTTGCTTTCCTACAGATAATCGGATTATAAGACTTTAGAGCCATCGGATCAAGTTACAAACTAGAAATAAAGTCTGATTAAAACACTTGTAACTTCCAATGAATGGAGTTTAATAAAAAATATGTTCTGGGGATATTTTCTGAACGTTCAATGGATGCAGAAACTATTGCCATTGGTTGAGGCTCAATTTAAGATCAAAAAATACTAGTTTTAGGACTGTTACCTATTCATGCATGTTAAGCTTCCAAATTCCAAAAATTTAATTCAGTGTAAATACTGTTTAATTACTTTTTCCATTTTTCTATGTTGTTCTACGTCAACATATAGAGGTATCTGTGAGCTGACGGCCGAGACTGCACTCCCTCAATTTCAATTTTTGATTTTGAAATCCGATTATCTTTAGTTACTGAGGTCATTTATGTACTCACTTTCTTCTTTTGCGATTGAGGCATCTACCAGAACTAATATTTTATTTAAAAATCCAATTTCTGATATTATTGACGTCATTTATGTATTCACTGCCTCCATTTGTAGCTTGTTGTTTTATCTAACAGACAGCTAAAGTCGTCCTCTCTTAATTCAGTTTTCAAACTTTAAATTAAACATGAAATTATTTTTCAATCTTAAAATGTAAATAACGTCGTTCATGTACTTACTTACCTCCTACATTTTGGGCAGACAATGGATGAACTAATAGCCCATCTAGAATTTTTACTCTCACATTTTGGTCTTAAGTCCTGCATTTTACGATCCAGTTTTAAAAGCCTCCGACCAGCCTATAAAAGCTCCATTGAATACAGCACAGTTAATTGTCATCGTCTTAATCTCAATAGCCAATCGTTTCTTGTTTTGGACTAGAATGCCAACAATCTTCTGTTTCAAACTAGATGAACAACTTTTTTTCAGTCTTGATTATCGTTTCTAATTCTATACATTTTTATTTTGTATAAAATTAACATCACAATCCATAATATTTCAACTGCAACACGAAGATGGAAAGTGCTTCTTCCGAAATAAAGCTTGCTCGAAAAGATGAGAATACGGGACTGAATTATCGGCATTTCTCATACAAAACGATTGATTAACGTACGTTCCTAGCAATATGGCTTCTAGGCGGAGCTAAACTGGACTACATTTCCATAGGTTACACTCTATTGATTCGGAAAGCAGCCCTCGGAATTACACAGAGGGTGGTGAACAAGGGTGCTGAAAAGAGACAAAATATTCAACATTAGTATCTCTTTTCTCCTCCATCGTACTTGAATGAAGTAAAAATAGTGATATTCATATTTTAAAATTCTAATTCTAAATACTTTCTACTCCAAAATTGATAAAATTAGATCTAATTGTACTTTTCTAGTGTTACTCTGTATTGTAAACATCCAATATAGTTGCTGTTATTAGACGATTTGAGAAAATAAAAGTTATTTTCATGGAACGATGCGTGAACTTAGCATTTTTCGCATATTATTTAGTTTGCATCCCATAATACAGCTACCACCAATACAGGTGTGGTGATTAGATTGCCTATGACAATTCCAACGGCAAATCCAGCTACGATTATCTCTTTTGTCTGCCCTCACGATATTTCAAACTCATTCTAATTAAATCAAAATATTTAACAATATTACTAGCCTTATCTTCAATATCAACTCTAATTTCTTCTAATAATTAGCACATTAAGTGACTTTTGACCCTACAGCTTCATAATCTTTAATTTCACAGTTGATTTGACGACTAGTTGTCAGTGCATTATCTATTATTTTGTCTGCTATTAAATAAACCTGAAAATAAAACAAAATAAACTTCAAATAAAAATAAAAATTATCTTAACCTTTAATACCGGATTTCTATTCTTCCGTTCCTACAGGATTCCTAGTTGTATAGTTGAAAGTTTTTTGTATTACCAGTATTTCAGATGTAATGTCACTCTGCTGCTTAATTATCCAGATATTTTATGAAGGCGTCGTTCATATTCACACCTTTTGTCGGAAATTAGGCACTGTAAAACATTTTTGTCTCATTTTTGACATTTCAGTTGTCTAGTAGCACAGTTCTACCATCTCACAGCAAATGTTGGTATGAGGAATGTATGTGTCAATTTTAAAATTAATACAATTGAGAATTTGAATTGCAATGTTGAGATTTAAATTCATTGTTAGAATCAAAATCATATTTTCATTTTATTCTATTATAGTTTTTAAAGTCAAGAGTAAAGTTAAAAAACTGCTCCACAAGTGGCAGCATCTGTCAATAAATGCTGCTGAACAATATTTAGGAAGTAAAAGATTATTTGCTATTTTAAGTGCTCAAAAATATGAAATTCCAGAAGAATCATATATTTAAAAGGTTTTAGTATAAATAAATATGCCAAATATTTGCTATTTTTTAACATTCATGAAAGCTGTTTTTGAAACGTGCTAGATGCTGCCATCTTTAAGAGAATAACTGAACTAGCGTATTATTTGTTGAGCAAATAAAAAGTATGTGTCACGTCAGATTTCCCGTAATATTTGATTTTCTATTTCGACGGAGCTCGAAAAAAGAGAATTAAAGGTTTGGAATTAATAAAATAATATAAACTTGTTGCTAGCGATCAATAATCCAGGACATATAATTTTTAAAAGTACGGTTACTTGTTGAGCATATATAAAGTATGTAAGAATGACAGATACTTAGGTATTTGATCAAATTGTCTGTTTTTCTGATTAAATTAGTAGAGCTATTGATGGGCTTCATCCTAATCTAAATTCTGACTTTAAATCCGTAATAAACATGGTCAAATTGAGGGATTAATATGAACAACTCAAAATTTTTGAATGATTGATTTCGCCGGTCAATTCATTACGAAGGAGATACATTATAGATCAACGCTTTTCATCGCTTTCAAGTTCAATTAAATTCAAAATTGATATATAACTATCGAAATTGTATGACGAGATAAAAGGAATTAAATCGATTTTAGAAATAACGTTTAAGGGATGAAATGCTACCTGCATTGTTGTAATAATTAATTTCTCAAGAATGGTAGCTCTAAAAATCAATTGAATTGAGAAATGTTTTTATTAAGATCCATTCAAATTAATCCAGTTAATTTATTTCTGAAAGAATTTTGAAGATTTAGGCCGTTTTTTACAGATTACATGAAAAACTCCACTTATTTTCGAAAATTAATAAGACTTTACTTGAAACATTTTCTCATTCAAGCCTCCACTTTCTAGATATTGAGATACAAATTTTTCTTTTGAATATTTGGCAGAGTTCAAGCGTTAGTTTTAAGGCAGCTTCACAGATGGCAGCATGTAGCTCATTTTGGGCGATGTAAAAGTATTTAATTATTTTTGGCTAAGCTATTGGGTTATTCGAAAAATTACAAGAAAAATATTTTATTCAGAATTCTTCGTTCTACAGGATGAGAATAAATTTATAGCGATAACTGGTTTCTTAAATATTTAAATAACTCGTACACCAGTTACAATAAGTAATTGATATTATTTTTTAATAAATCACCATTTTCCCTGAATACCTACTCACAATTTGGAAATTCTAGTACCTCTGGTTTAAAATTATCTATTTTATTATAAATAAGTGATCATCTACAAAACTAGAGCCCTAATCACAAAAAGTTACACTTATCTTCGGAAATTAATTTGACTTTACATGAAACATTTTTTTATTCAGGTCAAACGTCAATTTTAAGGCTGATTTTCATAGGTATCAAATTTTAAATATTTTAATAGTATAGTTTGCAAGTTTGTTCCAATATTTTCCATATTGATTTTTTGGTTTAGGGAAGTTTTGCTTCAACTTGTCATTAAGGTGCGGACTTTAATACGATATGGAAATGTTTTATGAATCTTTGTGATTATTTCTCTCAATATTTAGTAATAAAAAAGTGTTTAAAGGTTGAAAATAATAAACTAGATTTTCCAAAAGTGTTTTAAATTGGACTGAGTCTCTCATTTGGGTGCAGGGACGGTGTGGGAATAATATTACAGGATCCAAGTGAGTATAATTTAAAATATGGCAGCATATAGCTCGTTTTGGGTGATGCGAATATATTTATTTTTTCTTGGCTAATCCATTGGGTTATTTAAAATACTGCAATATTGTGGTGAGTAATATAAAATAAGCTTTCTACCAGCTCTTTATTTTTCATTCTACGATTATTAATCTTGGAGATATGAGTCGTCAAAATGGGACAGTTTTTTGTAGCATTATTTAGCCCGTTAAAAACGTGAATTAGTGTTTTTTTAAGAGAAAAAATGTCTTCTTCTCCGATTTCTTTCAAATTAAGCTTAAAAAAATATTCAATGAATGTTGAGCTCATGTTATCCTATTCATTTCAAAACAAGGTCCAGCCCTTATCTCTCCAAACCCCTGATATAAGATGAATCTGGTCATACAATATATCTGCTCAACAGATAACCGTAGATTCATAGATCAATTTCTAGTAAAGAGTTTATATTTCCTAAATAAATGATTGTATATCAATAAATAAACCACTATTGGACAGCTTATATCATCTAAATTATTCCAAAATTAGATCTAACCCTCTATCATTGAAGCTTATCGGTATGGAGGATTGAATAATGCAATGAGAAGTCCTTTTAATGTATAATTAATTTATATTTCGAGAGCTGCTAGCAAATTTAAATTTATTTCTTCATATTCTAATCCTACAGATCAAAAGTTATATGAAAATATATTTTATTGGCAAATCAACACCAGTTATCCTATTGCATACCTCTCTAGAGGGAGCTCAGTCAGACTTACCTGGCGATCGACGCGTAGCTTGCCGGCATTGTATTTATCTAAATAACTCTTGAAATACTATTTGAATAATGAATATATAACAATTATTCGTATTAGAATTTAATAAGGAGTATATTACTGATCGATAATTATTTATAAATTATTAAATAAGCTCGGAATAATCCTTTTTATTTATGTCAACACCAATACATTTCAAACAGTATTAGTTTATTCAGCTTGTTAGAGGTGGCAGCACCTAGCACGTTTTGGAATAAAAAAATTTCAAAAGCTAAAAATAGCGACTATTTGGCATATTAATTCATACAAGAGCCTTTTAAATATCTTATTGAGATTAAATTTAATATTTAGAGCGATTAAAATAGCAAAAAAGAAATGTATTTATAAAATTATTTCTTGGTAGCATTCATTGACAGATGCTGCCTCTTGCGGAAAATCTTTGAACTTTATTCTTGATTCAACGAAAAAATGTATTTTTCAAAAGATTGAACAAGAACATGAAAATATAAACTTAATTTTAATAATTTATTTGAATCTCAACAATATAGCTTAAATTTTCGATTGTTTTCACATTAAAAATAAAATTTACAAGTTATTATTGAATCTAATTTATTTTGCAAACTATTTAACAATACATTTATTTTCTTAACTACTCCTGAAAACAATGAAAATAGGTATTTAGAAATAAATACAACTGTAAATTTTGTGGGAATGAGTTTATTTTGGAAATAAGGAAAGAGTACAAAGGTTCGAAGATTAATTGTTGAATACTCGATGCTGTTGCTGTTGTGATGTTATAAGCCTTGTTCGTCTCCAGGCATTGACTAAGGGGAAAGAGACGGACTCTTCTCCAGGAATTCTCCCTTCGGGTCTAGGGAAACCCCAGCGAAACCTAGACCAGAGAAGTGGCTTCTTCGCATGTTGCAACTGAAACAATACAATAATAATTATTACAAGTCAAATTTTTTTAAAAAAAATTGACTTACTTGAACTTTGCAAGCGGCGGGCCAAATTTAATCAGTTGATTTCTTTGAAAGTTGAATCCGGAACCTGGAACAGCTGGTACTGATCTTCTGCAACTACTGAAGAACTTCTTGGACGGCTGCTGGGCTCTTGTTCTGCTGTTGGGCTTTGATTTTGCTGCTTGATTCTGATTCTACTACTGGGTTCTGATTCCGCTGCTGGGCTTTGATTCTGCTGCTGGGCTCTGATTCTGCTGCTGGGCTCTAATTTTGCTGCTGGGCTCTAATTCTGCTGCTAGGCTTTGATTCTACTGCTGGGCACTGGTTGGTTCTGCTGCTGGACTCGTGTTCTTCTGCTGGGCTCTGGTTCCATTGCTGGATGGCCTAAAAACATTAAAATTCAAATAAATTGAAGTTTAGTAAAGTATTTCATCATTATTTTAAATGAATCTTACGTGTTGATGTAGTAACAATGATTTTGAGCTGAAAGGGAAAGTTTTGATTAGTTCGGCGGGGCGCTCCCACGGTGGTTGATTGTTAGCAGCTGGGCTTAAAGATGAAAACTGCTGGGCCACTTCCAACGACAGAAGATTGTTGCTTGAAGCTTGGAGCTTGAAGCTTGAAGTTCTGCAATCATAAAATACATACAAAAATTTGTGAAATTGTAAAAAATAAGAACATAAACATTTGAAGACAATAAAAACAGTGAAAATTATGAATTAACTCACATTCTGATGTGAAGATGATGATGCTGAGCTGAAAAGGAATGTTTTGATTAGTTCGACTGGGTGCTCCCTCGGTGGTCTATTGCAAGCTGCTGGGCTTAAAGATGAAGCTGCTGGGCCACTTCCAACGACGGAAGACTGCTATACTTGAAGCTTGAAGTCCTGCAATCATAAAATACACACAAGAATTATTAAAATTGTCAGAATTCCAAGTAATTAAACAAAAATATTACCTTTCCAGCGATCTGTAAAATAATAAAAAAAAAGCAAAACAAATTAGAGACCTGTAAGAAATATTTTATCTATTAACTTACGCCACCTCTGATCTGAAAATTTATAAAAAAAAAAATAGATTAGAAACCTGAAACAGACAATTTTGTTTTAATTAACTTACGTCCTGTTGATGATGATGATGATGATGTACTGAAAGGGAATTTTGATTAAGCATTCATTCAACATTCATCACACATCATTCAAACCCCCAATTCGCAATTCGCAGTTCACGAGCTAATTAAAAAAAAGAACTAACACCGCCGCGTGTTTGTTCAGAGTTTACGTGGGTCCCAGCCGAACCCCGGTGTTAAACGCCTAATACGCGACCTATACCTGCCACGTAGCGGCTACTCCTCAGTTTCCCCCTGGTTATAGATCTATCACATGATTGCATGCTTCAGGCACTTCCACACCCACCCTTCGGCCAGGAGTCACCAGGGGTACTACCTCTAGAGTGAAGGCCTACGGATGGCAGCGACCGAGTATAGGATTCCCGGCAAAAAACCCGGCGAGGGAAAGTAGCCAGGCATCTTCGGCTACCCCCCTAGTTTGCGCACCGACTTAGTCCATCGCGAAATCAACAAAATGCCTACCCAAAACTAAAGCGCATTTTATTATTATGGCAAAATTAATTACGGATTTAATTAAATACGTTGGCTCCGCGGAGCTGCGCTTTCAACGCCGTACAAAATCACCGAACGTGAATTTAAATTTAAACTACAAACAAAATCTAAACGGACGAAGGATGCTAATCATCCTAACCCACGAATGGGTCACGAACCACCCCAGTTACAACCCTAAGCCTTAATTGAAACACAAAAGCAAGTGCCCGTGGACTACACAGCACAACGGCCGGGCTGGTAATCAACGAAGAAACACATTCCAACCGGCATAACGATTCATTATGAATCTCAGACTTACGTTTATTCGCCCATAGTGCCCAATGTGTTAGAAAGAATACACAACATAAAGAAGTATCGCGTAGAGTTCTAACAAAACAAGTTACCACACGGATCAATCAATAAAAATCTAATGATATTAAGTTTGGCATTGAAATATATTATCGAATAATGAATAAAACTGTATTTTGTACAGTATTTGAACAATTGGAGACAATTTGAAATTATTTTAAATATTATTTTTATTTGTATTTATATTTAAGGGATGAAAAATATAAATTTGTACAGATTTTTGCTCTAAGAATACAAAGATGGAAGCGAAATTTTAGGAATATTAGGCAGTTTAAAATATCAATCTGGGAAATATGTGTTTTCCAGAATATTGAAGTGAAACTTCTTATTACATTAGATCAAATCATATAGAATACAACATTCTTCACAGATCTTGATTATCTTAAAAGATGTAGATACAAACTGAATACTACTGCACAATTGATTCATAAAATTATGAATTAGTCTGTAAAATATGTAATTTGAAACTTATATCAATGATCAGTTCAAATCGTACAAAATTCAAAACTTCTTACAGATTTCAATTATCTTTATTAATTCAGAAGATACAGTAACAAACAGATTAAGTGCATTTGTTATCACACATTTTTGTATGAAATAGAAAAAGATAGAACTAATAAACTCACTTGAGATTTTTTGTTGGATATGTCTGGTAATTTATATTAGAAATGTGACAATAGGAAATAAAAAAATATTCCTGATTTGATTTAAATTAGTTTTAGTATTATTTTTCAATCAAAATGGCTTAAAATTAGGCATTTTTTCAAAATTTTGTACTAAAAAGCCCCTTTTTGTATTTATTTTGACTACATCTATGAGTTAGCATAGCAGGTGTGCAAATTAAAAGCCCATAAAAAGACCCTCTTGCGGTTTCTTTTACTAATTGCGGCAATTAGAAGAGGGGTCCTTTCTTATCTAATTGGATTAATTAAATAACAAAGGATCCAAATAACTTAGGGTGGATTTATTTCTTTTTAATGAGATCATTTAATTTTATGTGTTTTTAAAAGGTTTTGAGTTGGAAAACTTTAAGAAGGAATATCTCCAGAAATCCTGGACCGATTTGGATGAAATTTGAACAATTCTGTTTTTCATTGTCTATCGTTTTATTGGTATACTCACCTACAACTAATTCTGAGTTCAGTTATGTGCATTTCAGATTCAATCGAACATATTCCAATAAAATCTGAAATAAATACTTGATTTCCTATTCTATTTTGTATAACATGTCTATTTATTTCATCTCCTTAAAAGTATGATTAAGAGCAAGTGGAATAATTGATAAAAAATGTGAAGTTACTTTGACAAAATTTCTTATTACACTACATCAATTTGTGAAGGATATTATACTCTTCACAGATTTTAAATATCTTAATTTCATTAAGCAGATACAGATGCAAACATTGTGCTAGTGCAGAGGTACCTACATCTTGTAATTATTGCCTCGCCTGTTTGAGAATATCAGCCTGCGATTTTTATATACTTGGGAATATTTTTATGAAACTATTCTTTATATCAGAGTGAAATATGCAAAGTATGAAATTATCTTGTTTCTTTTAGAAGTTACAGCAACAAACAATGTGCAACTACAATAGTCGACTTTTACAATATCAGCGAGTTTTTAAATTCAATCCGTCATTTACGCATTTCTCAAGAAATTTGACTGAAATTTATCATGGTATTTTATTGAAGTATGTAAACTATCGTATATTCATAACAAATTCAGATTAACTTTATTTAATTTTAATCTACAGATATAGCTATGAATTTTATGTGTCATCTATCAGTCTGTGATATAGGTATGTATTTTTGGGATTATTTCAATAAAATCTTATTACACTATATGCAATCATGCAAAACACAATACTTTTTACAAATTTTGATTGTCTTCATTAGTTTAGAAGATACAGAATCAAACAGTATGTTACTGCATAATACGCATTTCAAATGAATATTTGAATATTTGTATTCCAATTATAAATCTATAGTATTACAATGATCGATAGTGACTCGTATAAAGGATTAACCGAATTGTATTTAAGGTATATTTAAAATTTATTAATATAAAGGTGATTATTGATACAATAAGTAAATATATTATTTGATAAAATATTCAAATAAACAGCAGTAAAATAATAATTATAATAGTAATACTTGAGGAATTGGGGCTTGATATTTGTACTGCGATGTTGCATCGTTGAAGTGTACTATTTTTTTTCATTCTCTGAAAAAGAAAAACATTGTAGATTTGAATTCCACTCACGGAGCATACAAAAAATAACTTTTGTACCTGTATCTCAAATAAACATCTTCATATTACTGTTTTAACATGAAATTAATTACTTACTTAGTGGCTCCATATAATAATAAATTTTTTGTATCTTGTTGACTAAATCCCAATAGTCAGAGCCTCTAGAATCTGTGATTTCGCTTGAATGGACATCATCTAGATCGATATAGAATGTTTGAACAACAGTTTGGTTCAATGTGTCCATATCAAGGGTGTCATATCCACAGAGGCCGTGATATTTTGGATTACGGCGAGTATGAGGTGGACAATCGGAAGCAGGGTTTCCAATTGTGTACATTTCTTTATTGATTATGTTGCCTGCCACTTTGGTGCTTCCGTAGTTGCACACAATGCTTATTGTGTACCTAAAATATATCTATTTATCAAATCCAATTCAATATTTTGCTTGTAAGAAAAATCTTACCACATGCCTTCTCTGAATCTAATTAACCCACAGCCAACTTCTTGTATATCTCCCCATACCATGAGAGTATAGTGACCAGTTCTGGGAAAATAATTCAATTTAAAATAAAATGAAGTTTAAGAGGTATGATTACTTACCCAGAAACAAATTTGTATGGCCTGATGTGGCTTGGACTGAATAATTCTACTTCATCAAACCATGCATGGATCATTTTTTTGATAGAAGTTTCTAGATTACCATCAAAATTTTTTACAGTACTTTTGCGATAGGCTAAATTTTGGCCAGCAAATGGCAAGTTTTCTGTAAAAAGAATGAAGTTATTTGAATTTATTAAAAAAATTATGTTTACTTTAAAACGTACTGGATCTATGGCACTTTGAATGTGTAGAAGGTTGACAAGTATTGGCCCAGCATTGGGCAACGTAGCCCAACTCATCATTGTATTTCTAAAAATATAGAATGGCAAATTCTTAAATAGGAATTATGTTTCATGTTTTACAAATGAAGAAGGATTTTTTTACTTACAAGTGCCATCATATTTGAAGCCTGAGGCTGTGCTCCATCCAACCCACGTCTTTCTTCTCCCATAGCAATTTTATTTCGTAATTTATTGTGTTCATCAAGAATAAATCGTTTGATTTTGTCTGTCATAGGAACTCGTTCATATCCTGGACACCTTTGTCTGTCTACTGAACAATCCTAAAAAATAAATAATACAAGTTAAAATGTTATTTAGTTCATTAAATGCCATTCTAATTATGTTTACATTCGATTGGTTTGTGTTTTAAATTTCATCCCTCTGCACTTATTGAATAATACTCTGCATTTTAGTACCATGTAATGAAAAAAATGGATAACTTACACCCTTTCGCTCGCAAATAAGATGTGTAATATCTTGGAACCCATAATTACACGGCAGTTTACAATAATCATTTCTTTCAAAATATATAGCCTGACAACAGGCTGTTGTCAATAAAAATATTAAAAACTTCATAAAATACATTTCATTAGTTCATAAAACGATGCACACTAAGCGATATTTGCTGCATGAATGAGTTTGAAAATAAATATGAGTTTTTATATACTTCTATTAAATGGAAATTAACACGTTTCAGCCATTTTTTATATGTAAATAATAAACACAGCACCGCTGAGAACTTCGCGATGTTAAGAGTACGGTTTAAAAACCGCTATCAATTTATACCTGTATTCGACAGAGGCGTCCATGATATTTTTCAGTGATAAAATCGAGAGTATAGAAGAATATTTTGACACATTAACTCTTTGAGAGTTTGACACTTAAAGATAAATAGTTGTAGGCAAGATAGTAAAATGAATAGAAAGAATCAATTTCATGTATAATCATAGAAGAATCTTATTTTCGGTTTTATGGGTTTTCATAAAGTGCCACCAAATATATAGAATAATGTATGTAATGGAAGTAAAGAGATATTTTTGTGTGTATGGAAAATTGGGTTTATCGATAAAAGGTAATAACTATAATAACTGTTTCGAATCATTGCATCAGTAGCTACTTTAATGGCATAATAGCTGATAATTTATTTGTTTGTAAGTTTACTTAAGAATAATTTGATACTTATTTTCTTATGATAACAAACACAATATTTTGCAAAATATTTTCTCACGCTAAATTTTTTTTGCTTTGCCATACTATTTGGGATAGTACTTAGTACCCATTCTAGGGTAGAAACTATTTATTTCAATGTCTTGCGAGTTACACAAGATATTGATATGCAGTTTTCTATGTATCAGAATAAATTAAATTTTTGTTTTTATTATCAATTAAGGCCAGTACATAAACATCCGTTACTCATTTTCTTGAATCTGTAATTTTGGAGGTAATTATATAACTTTGATAAAGACCAACTTATTATTTTAGGATACAGCACATAACCTCCCGTCGATCAATAACTGAATCTACATGTAGTCAACTGTAATATATTGTGAATATGCTTGAGGAAAAACTTATGTATTTATTTTCATTATAATGTACGCCAATGAATATTTCTTGCAAATAGATTAGTTGAGTATTTGCACATGATTATAGTAAGGTTACGGTTTCGTGTGTCGAAGGATTCTATCAATCCGTGAAATAATTATAATTAGACAAAACTATTAATATCCTTTCACCCATTGTGTTAGTACTCCTAAAATAATGATATTTTCTTTGTAACAGCATTACTCATTGAATTTTTACTTTTATTGCCATATTTTATTATGATTAATGCTGCCTTTTGTTCTCAAGCTGCTCAATAATAAATTAAAGTGAAATTTATTCTAAATTTGAGTATTACAGGTAATGATAATAATTTTGCATATAAATGACGCATTAAATATTATTAATTAATTAGTAAACACGAATAGAATTTACTATTATCTGTAACTATATGTTTACATATAACTTGCATAGTTGTGCGATTTACAAATATTGGTTATTCTTATTTGAGTTCCGCATTTACATATTCATTTTTGTTTCGGTACCCAGACGACGGCATTCAGGCAAACCGTGCTCTGCCTCTAGTATCGCTTTTTTATCAAACAACGCGCCAATTAAATTGTCAATTTGTAACTCTGCTCAAATATATATGTAAACACAAATTAGAATTCATGTCAAAAAATCATATTCCACGTTAGTGTATCTGGAATTTTTTTCATTGATTTTTTTTTAAATGACTTGTTTATTAATCTACTTTTTATTGCTTATTAAAAGGTGATAAATTATTATTATTTAGACAGGATATGATACAAGCGCAGGTGTTTGAACAAATATTGTTAATAGACTCTTTCATCTAAAACAGGATTAGTTGAAACATTATTTTATGACATGGCAACGTTATTAATTATACAAGAATGTAGAATTTTATGTGAAAATATTTTTTTGAATGAAACTTGTTTGCTGTTTCTTGTATGATACTCATCACATTGTTCCGAAATTGATTTGTTTTAGAGTATAATCTTAATTTGCAAATCTGAAATACTTTCGTACAGAACATCAGTGTAATATAGAATGTAAGAATTTAACTTATTTGTTCGTCGTTCCTATCAACAAGGAATAAACCCATCGCAGATTAGTATCTGACCTCAATCGTATATTCTAATCAAATTAAAATAGGAGCTTCCGTATCACTGTAGGCACTCCTTAATACAAAGTTCATCATTGTTCAGCTAATTCGGATAAAATTTACATGTAACTGTATCAATAAATAGAGCAGTGCTAAATCATAACGTGCTAACTCCGTCAAAGGTCTAAGGTTCTCCATCCATTGGGAGCAAAAAACTGCGAACTGCGAAATGACGAATTCGGGCGAGTGCTCATCGTCCATTGCTGCAATTATTTGTCCGGTATTTGTACAGGTGATATGGTATTCCTCTATTACATCTGTCGCGTTGGTATCGATCTTGGGCGGAATATGTGGAGCCCATTTCAACGTATTTTCATGTAATACAGTTCGCAAGTTGTAAATATACGTTATTCACATAGTTCAGCATCAACCTTTGAAATAAATTTGAGATTTCTAGTATTTTATTGGGTATTGTACGCTGATGATCTTGAGAAAATTTCTTCTGTAGTCAATTTATTCACATTTATGGAAGATTTATTGCAATTTTATGGTAGAATCTTTTATCTATTATTACTCTTTCTAGCCTTGATGCTATTTTGTATTCTTTGCGCGAGTTTATTTGTTGGTATTTGACCATACTCTTCTATTTGAACTGAACAGTGAATCCAAAACTTTTCTTTAACTTCTGATTCGTTGCCTACTTCAGGATTTCAAAATTTGTTACTACTCAGCGTTAAATTAAGTTATGAAGAAATCAGGACCAAACTTCTGATATTAAATTTTATTTGTAGGTCTGCAAACTTATATTTTTCCTGAAAAACTCATAATGAAAACAGGGAAAATTGGGGATATTTTTTATACTGTCATATTCAATCATGATGTTCGTAATATATAAGAAACTTTATTTGGGTATGTATTCCAAGGCAATAGGCATGTTACATTTGGCTGTCATGCATCAAATTGGAATCTCATGGGAAAATATAATTATTCATCTTTGAGAATTGAATGAAATCAGTTTCTTGCCCAAAATACTACCGAGAATAACAAAACATTAGAAAGTTTTGTAAGTTCTGAAACCAAGTTCATGCAATAACGAATGAATAGTGTTTGCAAACATTAAGCAAGGTAAGGTGAGGTACTTATGTAAAACAATCACAATCTACGAATAATGGATGCCATTCGATTATTTTGAGTTATCTTTTTTACATCGCATCTACGTGAAAAATTGTTCCATTATCGGAAATTTGTAATTTGCATGTCACATTGATCTTGTCGACTTGTCATTCAACTTTGATGGACGATCTTGGAAATTGGATAAAATTCGAGGCGATATGAGTGTAGCCTTTTTCAATTACAATAAATTAGGATGTGGAAGAGGAAAATTGAAATAGGAACATCAGAAAAAGTATAATTTATTGACTAATAAAGCATATATCACGTAGGTTTATTCGAATATTTAGGAAGCTCTTGTTGTTAAAATATAGATTATTCAAGTCACCTATTGAAGAACTTAACAAAAAAAATTATTCATGATGGCATGATTATTACTATTTTCTATTAAGAAATCGCATTATTGATTTTATGTTTTTATTCAAATGAATTGCTTTTGTATTATGTGTGTAGGTAATTTTCTAATTATATTTTAATTGTATATGAAGTGTGTAATTATTGTACATCCGCGATACTTTACTGTATACATAGAGTAGAATTATTTCTAGTTCATGGGATATAAATATTACATAAAGAGAAATTATAATATTTTACAGATTATGTAAATGAAGGATCAAGTAGGTATTTTTATTATTATCCTGTATTTCGAGGAAGAGATTTATTGGTACGCATTACAAATTCAAATCGAGATAATTGCTTCTTTTATTTGCTCTGGGTAATTTTATTAGAGAATGTCCTTATGTGATTGATTAATTGCTATAATCATCTAGTATTCCAAGTGAAGTTGAATCGAATTGAATTTGACATTTAGACAATTTAATGTTTGTTATCATCCATAAAAAGTTAGTATTGATGCTCAATCCAGATAACTGCAATCAGTATTCAAGTAATTTAATTTATTTTATCGATTATGACTGTGAATGTTGCCTTTCTGGTTTTAAAATGCAAAACATAGTCGTATATGTTCTCACGAGAGCGAATCGTAATTATTTCAAAAAATATGTTCCAGTTTTTATTAGACTTGATTTTGAAATACTATAAAATTGCTGAGTACTTGAAAAATTACTATTATCTATACTTTATATCTTTATAACATACATATATCATAAATTATAGCTAGTAAAACACGCTTTTTGTTTTTTGAAATCGATACTCACCTATAAACTTTTTATCACCTTTTTTTGTTGTCTCTTAATCTATGATCTACTGTCCAAAACTATAAATAACAATGTTTGACTTATTAATTTTCGTTTTTTTTTTAGCAAAAACTAGTCACGAGAAACATAAATATTGATAAGTTTTTCAATAATTCAATGTCAATGCTGAAAATATCAAATCAAATCTTTTGTTTTATTATTTAGCAACAACTACACAGATTTTGCACGATTTAAATCATGAGAATACAATTTTTTCATCAAATGAAGTATAAATGATAAATTTTAAAGGTTACTTCCTAGTTAAGATAACATTTGATCGTAATTATTGTTCATAATTATTACTTAATTGGTCATGACCTTGGAGATGAGCAGTGTTTATGTTACCTTCACTCCCACACTGAATATCTATAACTGCTTTTTATTATTATTATTACAAAATCAACAGATATGTCACATAATATACCTACTGAATGGTATCAAAAAACACAGACTCTATGAATGAAATCCCAACTTTACATTCGTGAGAATAATTTGCATTCAAATTAATACTATTATATCCAACTTGGTGACTTACAGAATCTAAATTTAGAAAAATTCAATAGTGAGTTGGAAGAGCTTAAAAACAGACAACAAAGAGTACTAGGGATGGATCAATTTCTCATTTCGGAATTATTTAGGAATGAACTACATTGATAATTTATAGAAAAATGAGTTTAAAATATGTCTCATAACATCGATATGTTTTATAAATTAATAATATTCAATAAGCTATATTTATCCTTTTCTCTAATAAAATATTTATTACAGATATATTAGCTAATATTCGATTGATAAACAGCATGATGTTTTTTTCTGATTTTTGCGATATATTTTCAATAATGACTCATATTTATTTTAATAGCTATAAAATAAAATTCCAATAAAAAATGATACTTAAAAGAAGTTATGACGTTATTATTTATAGTGAAGATTTCACAAGCACAAGGTCAATATTACTTTTGCAAAAAATACTTTTTTAAACAATGTTTTCAAATGTTATAAATAAATCTTCCTGAAATTATTACCAACTATAATTTCTCTAATGTGTAACTGTTAACCGTTACTTTTTTTATAGTAATACTTCAAAGAAAACATATCAAAGAATGACATTTCATGAATTCAAATTGCATTTTATGTTATGTAATTTTCAATAATATAATTGAAAACTCTGCAGTCCTTTTGTACCATGACTGTACATGATATCAAAAATGTTGTATAGTTATGAAAGAGGAAAAATCCATTTGATGGTTATTAATGTATATGTAGAAACGATCAAAGGCGATATTTTGTGCTCGAATAAATTGAAAAGAAGAGGAGTGAAGTGTGGTTACAGGAATAATATAATTTGAGTACATTTTTCTGGTACTTTTTACTTTAGTTTCTCTTAATTTAACTTCAAATTACACTATAAACAATAGCCACTATCCATGTCCCCTAAAACTTGTTTTCTGATGTGGTTTTGTATTTGTGTAAGTACATCCCAAAGTAAAAAAGTTTCAAAGTAACTGCGTTTAAATCAAAACGTAAGTTATTTAGATATGAAATTATTTGTTTTCGGAATGTTTTGAATTCCAATCTTGGAATATAAACAAAAACACATTGAGAATTAAATAAATATTGATGGAAGATTACGGAAAACCTAGTTTTTGTAAGAAATAATTGATTGTTTTTTTTCCACTTCATTTTTGAAGAAAATTATTCCAATAAGCGTTCATGCTGATAGAAATGTACAGAATAATCAAAATGACCGTGAGTGAGTTGAAACAAAGTATAATTGTGGGATGCTGAAAGCGATAACATTTACATTTACAGACATGATCCTTCTGAATTGCTTAGATATGTGTAGTAACGAAAAGCTCTTTGAAATCCAGCTTGTGATGGATGTAGAATTTTTGATCTTCATACACATCTCCTTTAACGCATTTTCTTTGATCTAGATATTTCCGGTAAGTGTCGTCAAAATAGGTTTTGAAAATACGGGGTGAAAACAGAGCAACCTATCATTCATGACACGTGCAAGTAAATATTGGAGAATAAGGCAAGGGTATTGACACGAAATTGTCTCTTTATTCATAAAATGATTCCTTTAATGAAGTCTATTTGGCAATATGTAATTCATTCAGCAAATTTAAGTTTGGTGAAGCAAGAAATATAATTAAAATTCTCCATCCAATTTAATTTTCTTGGTGGTTGGATCGTTAAATTGTCCTTAAGTTCACTGTTTCAGAGTGAACCATTTAGTAATGTAGAATGCCTGAGGAGAAAACAAAAGGGAAATCGAAACGATTCTTTCCCAATCTGACATGGACATCACGTGACTTACTTGTACATCATTGTTTTTTTTTTTGCATATAATAATACGACAATCAAACACAAAGTTGGGGAAGTACTGCGCTGGCCACAACAATTTTTTTTTCAAATAGTCAATAAACTGAATATTCAGATATTTTCTATCCAGATTTTTGAATATCAATGGGATAAATATGATTTTTATATTAGCAATATTAAATAAATTGGTTGAGAGTGAGACTTGTACGGACGTTAACTTGATGTATCGAGCTACAATAGTTTGCCAGAAGCCGTGATGTTTGTGTGTAGTCTAATTTTATGCATAGAATATTGTAATTCTTTATTGTGTTGTGAACTTAACAAAATGAATTTAAGGGTGATGTGGCTTAATGTAAAAACTGAAAACTAATACAGAATGTGAAACTAACTGATACATGATTTTCTATTGAACAATTTCATGGAGACGACTGCGAGATTCTAATTAATTGGGTATCAAGGTGAGTTATTATCACTTATTGGATTTATACAATTTTTATCATGAATTTTGATCCTTTCTTACATTTTTTGTTCCTTATTTTTATAACTTACTGCAGGTTGTAACTATAATGGTAGGAATTTATTTTACATAATATAATTTAAGGATTAGAGGAGTGGCTCTTTCTCTCCTTATCTTAGCCACTAAAGCTTAATGCTTCCCTAAATTTATTTCTTGAGCAGATTGCTGCAAATGTTCTGTTACTAATTGTCATTAAAGTAAGATCCGGCACTGTTATAAATGGCCCCAAATGTAACCTGGCTCCGGTCACGAAGTATCCATGAAATTACTGGATTTGCACCAGACCATATAAGACGCTAAAAGTAATGGAGGAAAGAAGAAGTAATAGTATATTTTACCAGTAGTATAGTATAAACTTATTCAATTATGTATTAAAGAGTTCCATGACTATTTAAACAGCAAAAAAAAATGGTCGAAACGAGACAAAATTACATAACGGAGCACTAGGGTAGCTTTGGAATCAGAATCAAATCGAATTGTTTTTGGCTGTCTTACCGGTTTTAATCCCACATATAATAAGTAGGTGACTTTAACTTTGGAATTATCGAATATTTTGCTCTATTTGTAGTAAAACTCAAACTAAATACCAATGTGAATCAAAGGAGCTCACAAATACCTATGTTAATACAAATAGTAATGTAAGTGCTTTGTTCTCACGGTTCAATTCAAACAATAAATAATAAAGCTATTTACAGTGAACATGTTAACATGTTCCTATTATCATTAGTCTGCAGATCAGAATAACACTGAAAACTGAATAATCAATGTTGCTACTGAAATGATGGACCTCTGTTTGAAGAACAAATTAATTAGGTACAGACCTTCACACCATCCTACATTCAATCGAAATTTAGTGACATGGGTTGAGCTCCAAATCAATTATAGCGATAAATATAATTCCAATCAAACCTTCCCAAAGCTCTGCTGGACCTTGTTTGGGGGCCTCAATTACTGAACATCAGTTGATACCATATTAGGACGCATTAAGGTGATGGATAGTGGAAAAAACTAGTGGAGTGTAGAGGTCGTACCTTATTTTCTCATATTTTGATATTGATGCCAGTTCTTTATTTCTGAAACTTACATTGTAAGACCCTTCAAGTTCTTGTCACTTCTAATTCCTCTAATTCCTCAATTAAACCCACCCCCAATTCATCATAAACAAGCTTTCCAATCTTCAATTGCTATTTGTCTCTGTCGATAGAAATTCTTTCAGGATTCATGTGATCCTTTTGAACGTTCTAATGCGCCTGCGTTCACCGGAAGCACGCTGTCAGTCGCATGGCAACCGTGCACTGGATTACACAACGCGCCGCGACGTTCAGAAAACGACGTCGAATAAACTCGAGAAACGTGGAGGCGAGAAGATGTTTTTGTGAGAATTGATTAAAAGTGCAATATTAATAAAATTCATGAATAATTAATCATGTAATAATCGTACAAGTATGTAGTGCAAAATTTACAAATTTGATTTTTGAATAGTACGAATTTGAGATTACGAAACAAGTTCAGTGCATTACAGAAACAAATCCCAATCAAAACAAAACTTTACACTTTGGAATCATTAACAAATGTTTCCTAAATAATCAGTGATTAACGTACACTCATAAATAACAATCATTTTCCTTGAGTGTTCTCTGCGGCCTTCAAGGTGCTTAAGGGTAAAATATCGTGGGGACCCAGGCGCGGCGCGTCCGGCCGCAGTCTGGGTCTGGAGGAGGACATATCGGACGACGAAGCCAGCACCGCAATGACCGGTGGGAGTATCCTGCAACGTGAGAAAGCTGAGAAAGAGGCACATTTGCCTCCACCACCGCAACTGCCACCAAGATACAGATTCAGGGATCTGATACTTGGGGATTACGCGTTTAACGATGATGGAGAAAGGTAGAGAATTGTTTGAATGGGTTGATTGTTTAGATGGGAGAGTAAATAAAGGATATAAGCTCATACTGACAGATTTAATTTAATCTGAACTGTATGCTTCAATATATGATAAATTTGCGATGAGAATTATTTGTATAGAAATGGATACTTCCTGCTTCAAAATTTACAACTTATCATTTTTTCTTTGGTTTAATAAAACAACAAGGAATTTTATAAAAGATCTAAATTTCAGTTACCAAATATTCCATGATTCAATGTTTTTCATCATTCTTATCCAAGTTTTATATTAAAAGTATATTTTCAGCAGAAATAATAATGGCGGTCATCTGTAGACTGCCAAATAAACGCTATCTCGGTTTCCAAATGAGAATTTCCAGTTTCTGACATTCTCCACAGCTCTCTGGAATTTAGGACACATTTCAAAGTTTCAGAGTTCCATTTCATAATTCATGCTGCAATTGCGGTATGAACTGAGGTCTGTCATGACATTTTGAGACCAGCAGTGTGTAAATATGAATTGTGTTTCTGTTTATGAATAAAGAATTCATTGGGATTGAAAAAAATTATCAATGAAAATAGTTATTTGTTTCTAATTTTGATATATCTTTCAGCTTGAAGAAGATCGTTCCCATTCAAGTTAATTTTTCTATACTTAACTGAGATAAATAGTAGCTTCCAATATAACGTGTTTCCTTCTATCCTAATGGAGTTTGTAAGTGAGATTCCTCCTGTTACAATAAGTGGAGATTTTTCTTTTGTTCTGGTTGAAACGTGAGGTTGACCCACAAACTTAAAATGACCGACATCCCCTGGAGACTTCAGAATCTTTAATTGTTTTGGAATTATATATCAAGAGACTATGGTCTGTTGATCTCATGTTAAATCAACAAAAGTAACCCAGGGCAAATGGCTTTTTTTTTAATAAGCTCTACATAAGTTTTTTGGGTTGTTTACTGTTTAGAAAATGAAAACTCACTTATTCTTTAATAGTGATTTATTAACAGCTATGAGGAGAAATATTCTTTTGTGAAACTTTATATTTGTTTGTGATCTCAGATTTATTTGAAGAAGACATGAATCTATTTTTGCACAATCCAAATTGTTTTTGAAGTTCATTTTACTTGAGTTCAAACACTCACGTAGTTCACAAATCCGATTTGGTTCAACTTCTTCCGGAATCTTACTTTAACTCAGATAAACTTTAATCATTCTTTATTTTGTTGAAGATAAACTATGAATCCTTCGATATTGAAATATTTGGTCTTTAATTTACAAATTGTGTGAATTTGATGACAGACTGATGTAGCTGAGTTGATTAAATATATAGGATAAACGATTCGCAATGGATTAAAGTTCAAGGCATGGAATAATGTGTTGACTAGAGGATTAGGAATCGGAAATTGCGTATTTACGTTCAACTAGATTAATACCATCGTTTTTTATTTATTGTGAGGTGAAAATACGAGAGATTTGAATTAATTTGTAATGTAAGTACGGTGTACAACTATAACCTATGTACGGATATTGTAAGTTCTTACGTATTTCCAATAGGAGCTCTCTTTATTTTCATTCAAATTACAAAGCTTTAATACATAACCATTCGAATTATTCAATTATTTTCTATTAAGGTCCAATATCTTTGATATTTGATGAGCTTCTTATTCTAGCGTGATATGATCTGCTAAGTTTAAAGCTCTTGAGTTAAAATTGATGTGGAATAAACGTCTGTGGTAAATTTACGACCGTTCAAGTACTATTTTGTGTAACAATACATCACTGTATTTTATTACATCGCTCGTGATTGCTGAAATTAGATTTGTCCGTTGCGTGTGCTGATTGTTTTCTGCTATAAGGAGTGCACCTATTTTCTGTTCAGCTTTAAGTGATAAATTAACGTAAGTCCTGAAAATTTTCAATTTTATTCACGTGTCTCAAGAAAAGCACTATGATGCAGTTATCTTCCATACTATTGATTGCCAAAGCAAAATTGATTAGAGCTTTTAAAAAGCACATTTTTATTGGTCTTATTTATGAATTGAATTCATGTACATGGTGATTTATAGGCATGGTGAACTGTAAATGTTTTATAGCAGTGATAAATTATATAAATTCAGCGTGCACTATAATATTACCTCCATACGTTTTATGTTTTAAAAAATAGATCGAGAATTGCAAATTAGATGTATTAACAGTAAACTTGTTTAACTAGTTTTATCGTCGTGAAAATTGATTCCTAATTCTGTTTGGGAACGAGCATCTAATTCGGTAAAAGCTTCTTCATGTTTATGAATCGAGTTCAGCGCAAATAAATCATTAGCTCAATCCTACGTAGAGTATCTCCACAAATATCACCTCATCCTCTCATATTGATACAATTTTTCTTCTGTTTGATCTATTTATATACCACAAATGTTACCTTGACATTCCCATTTTTGTCAAACACAATCCATTGCTCCTATGACGTACATCCTTGTTTACCCCAATAAATATCTACCCAGCCAAAAATAAATGTACCCAATTTTACTATATCAAACATCTTGGGCTAATGAATTCATTTAATCTGAGGACAATGCAGATGGCTCTCACATTCTACACGTCAGGATTCTCTAGTTTTTCCACTTTTTTAACGCTGTTGTAAATAATTAAAAGTGGGAATCTTATTGTGTTTGTGAAGTGGCTATGCAACTGTTCATGACAACGGATTAATTTTTGTTTTCGTTTCATTCATGAAGTTCTTGCATATACTTCACAGCTGAACTTCGAACAAAAGAATTCGACGAGAACTGGTCCTTTGTTACATTACGATGATTTTTTTTAGAAATATTCCATTTATTATTACTTTTGTCATCAAAATAATCATTATATCTATCAAAATACAGAATTATTCCTCTTTATCTTATCCTGAAAGGATTTTTATCGAGATGTAGTCAATAGTTTGGTAAAAGATATCAAAATAAGATCAATCTTTATCTGTCTTTGCTCCAATCCTGTATTTTTTTCTCATCTGTATATTGTCTAGCAATAAACTAAGGATTCATTCCATTTAGGAAATAACATACTTGACACAATATCCTTGAAAGGTGATATCATTCATTTATACCCTCCGAAAAAATTATCAATTGCTGATTTATCCTCGTTTTTGATGGACTGGACTTAGTTATCAATTACATTTATATGAATATTGAATTTCCCGGGTTCTTTTGATTTGAAACCTAAAACTTTATCTTTGAATTACTTTCGAGAAAAGTCCGGAGAGGCCGAAAACTAGATCTTTATTTTATCTGTGTCTCTACGGTCTAGTAATTAAGTAATCTCCTGAAATCTCATGTTGGATTTAGTGAGCCGTGTCTGTTGCCTACTTTCCTCAAACAAACTCTTGGCGGATAGAACTCTTCTCCGTTTTTGTGGTACCTACGTCACAAGCGAGGCTTCAATCAAAAAGTCGATAGTTGGGTGTCCTACAACACTTTGAACTTCAGTGTTGATGTAGGTGGCCGACCGTGAAATTTCCACCAAATTTTCACACAACTGAAATCACTAAGCTTTTCGAGTAATTGAAGCAATAAATCCAAAACAAATTTAAAAATTAAAAAATCATCTTGATGATCACAGCGCATTTTTGGCAGTTCATTAGCTCCGAGATTTCGCAAATTACTATCTTCCACAATTACTGAGCTTCAAATCAAGCAATTTGTACAAGCCTACCAAACAGCAGCTTTCATTTAGTACCAATCTCAAGTGTGTAAGTGCTCAGTGCTATAGTTGATGATAACTCAGCGCCACGCCAGCCAGTCAGATAAATTTCTCCTCTTATTCAGTGATGTTCTCTATTAATAGCACGTTATCATTAATGAAAATTCTCCTGTATACTCGTTACATGAACACAAATCAAGACAGAACTCAATTTTCCCTCGTGTTCTATAGTTCTCTTATCATTTCCGATGAACGTCATGAATACCGGAGAATGCGTCGAAAATCTAATGAACATTTCTGACACTAGACACGTACAAGGTTCTACCTCTGTTCTCTGATTTTGAACATCTTGATACCACGATATTACATCATCCATTATTTCATTACTGAAAGTACGAAAGCTTTCCTTGAAATTTGCTTCCGTTCGAACCATCAAAGAGTATAGTTTTGCTTTTTGTCGGGCAATAGCAAAATGTGGAGATTCTCATGATTACTCTTGACGTAGAGGGCAACATCTGGCTACAGTTAGAGGAAATAATATCAAATTCAATTTATTATTGGAGAAGTTGGCAACTTTTTTCTCTTCTTTATCTAAATTAGATTATTTTTATTTTTTTTGAATATATAGAGCATATGAATCATCATGGACTCTTAATTCAGGAAATATTATTTCAAGAGAAAGTAGAATAATAAAAAACATCGAAAGCACAGGGGTGCAACAGGCGATGTCCACGGTTAGTCCAGATGCTACAGTTAATTATTATATACTTTTTCTTTGTTTTAAGAAAGTACATCTATATGAACTATTCTGTAATAAATGTACAAGATATTTTCTCCTAACATCGGAGAAATTGTCGCTACATGAAATTAATTATGTTGAGCAATGGATGAATATAATTTATAAGTAATTTTTACAACTCGGAAATGTCAAGTAAACAAATGGTATATTATTGGGCACGCGAGATGGAGCGACAAGATATCCTCCCGTTAACCAAATTCAGTATCACTTTTATACAAGTACATTTAATTCTGAATTCTTGAAGCAGGCACTTTTTGTCAACCAGACATAAAATATATTACGAAGTCTATTTTTGCGGTAATCCTTCAAAAATATTGTCCTGTGTCTGAACGACATTTGTCTTCATGATTCTATTGGAAGTTTAAAACAATTTAATACTTTCAGTGACAAATCTACTGAAAATTGAGGCTCAAATATGTTTCCTTCAGATTTTGTTTGATAAGTCTTGCTTTGTGACTTATTCAACCCCCTGATCCAAATAATACTGCACGGGTTTAAATTTAATTGTTTTCGAATTGTCTTTTGACTGCTCTTCGGTTTATTTGTAAGACTGAAAACAAAGGGTGAACTGAAAAGATAAATTTTCTCATTTAAATCCTTTGGTTTGCAGCTTGAAGTTTTTTTTAATGGTTTTGATGGAATTATCTGGTCGGGGTTTTATTTCGTATATGTATAATCATTAATTTTGCAGAGATGTTTTTGACTAATGAAAATATCAGAAGTTTTTTGATGTAGAGTTCATAAAGCACAGGGATGATTTGTGGCTTTACGTAATTTTGTCCTTTCGTATTAAATTAGAAATGAATGCAATAAGTTTGTAGTTCAAAATGTGCATTAGTAATTACATTTCTTTTTAAATGAACTAAACAAATTTCATAAATATGTTTGATGCATAAATGTTGGAACAGTTCAATATTTGATATGATGGAATGAATTTTATGGATTATTCAATTGGACTTGATTGAATTCAAGGGTCGTACGTCTGCACAAACAATTCGAGTTCCAATTAACAGATTATTTGAAGTTTGTCGCAAAGCATCAATTATCAGTTTACATATTTGCCTGTCATTCTATGCATTTTCATACAGTTTTTGGAATTCGAACGAATAAAGGATCAAGAATATAATATGATAGTAAAATAAACCCATTTTATTGGGGCGGTAGTACAAAGAAGGGTCGTGAAAACAGTTTATCTTTATGGCTTTAGAAATGCAAATATCTTAAGTTTACAGATGTGAATTGTATGCTAGGTGGTTATACTGAAATAACGTTAAGAAACTGTCTCTAGTCAAATGATAAGGAATACTTCAGTTTTCCCAAATTGTCTACTTTGGTGGACAACACGTTGTAAATGCTATTTAAAGTTGAATCTCTATCCATGTTTAGAGTTTAAAAGTGGCATAATGGAATAATACGCCCTGGTTGCAATATATGTCGTTCGTGCGGGCTTGTTTATGCGACAGGAAAAATAATTTCAGGATAAAATGCTGTGCTGTACTGTACTGTAGCTATGTCAGATTATTCTGAAATACGAGCTTTTTATGTTCAAACTAAAATTGACTACCAAAGAATTTGAATTGCCTATATAAAATATGGAGTGTTGAACATTTATGTTTTTCAACGGTGAAATGAACAATTTGTGGACTAACATAAAATGTTATGTATACTTTTATTTTATACCAAAATAATTATTTAGTTGAGATCAAATGAAGCAGCATATATTCTAACAGAATCTCATAAAATGCAAGTAATTGAATTGATATTCTCTCGCATATTCTAAGAAATATCAATTAAAGTGCAACGCAAGTTAGAGAAGTAGGTCATAAGCAATTTGAGTAGTAAACATCCCCACTGAGTAAAAGTTTTGTAAATATTCTTTTTTGAATAAGAAGTTTGAGGCGTCGGCCAATAACACTTTATAAAAGGAATCGTAAATGCTGATTCTTCTAAATGTTGATCCTTTCAGTTTTGTTGAAATGAATAATGATATGTATAAGGCAAACTGGAAGGTGTAATCCAAATGTGTTGGTTGGATCAGATATATTTCGTAGCGCCTTGAATAATTTATTAGCAACTGCGGTTGGATTCGCTATAACAACTCACGCTTTACTCAAAACACAGAAATTTATTACACTTCTACAAACGCTATTTTCGTATATTGGAAAACCAATTTTTCTGATAACCTCTTCGAATTTCATGATGTCTGAAGTCAGATGAATGATTAGATTGGCATGATGATCAATACACTCTAAAGATTTTGACTCGTGTAAACGTACTTTAATCTTCATTTAATAATCGCTCTTCGCTAATCAACAATTTGTGGTAGCGTTGGTTGGTTAGTTAACCAGTCAACTGCTTCAATTACATCCTCTGTATTATAACAAACTTTGCTTTATTCCACAAAGGGCTCCTTCCTCTAACAAGAAATTTTCGACCTCTCTGTGATGTGAGTTGGTGCATGTAGCATTGTGCTGAGTTACAACATTCACGTTGTGGTAAAACTTGTAATTAATGTTGTAATTCAAATAATGACATATTATATGAGAGCTTTAAATAATGAAGAATACTTGATGGATTGTAGTTTGATTGAATAATACATAGAAATTGGTTGATGTAGCTTAATGGTTGTGTACAGGTGCAAAATTTGTATATTATTATTTCTTTAAATTTTCTGGTGGAACAATATATCAGAACACGAACTCATGTGAAACCCAATTTATCAACTTAGTAACTTGTTGCTGACTGGTAGTAGACTAACCTTAATTAAATTCAAAACTAATTTGAAGAGCATATTGGTTCGTGACAGTAAAGCTCATTAAATAGTCATTACCTTATTTCTGATAAATTTGTGAAGGGCGTGTTAAGTGTGCAAGATATTAAGGGAATATTAATTGATATCTACCATTCTACCTGTTCAAAAAGTATGTACTCTGTGGAAGTTCAATATTATATTTTTGATTGGACATTCTTTCTATTTTACTTTTTTTCTCCACTTCTTTCTACATATAAGTATCTTTTCCATATATTATTCTTCATGAAAGTGACTGTTTTCAGAACTTCAAACAAGTGGAGCGTAAAAGGCTTGTTAAATTTGATTTATTTTTGTTTTTCCATTCATTCTGACGGTAGTTGCAAACATATCTAGCAAAATATCGAAGTAAAAGCTTTCTAATTGTATATTTGGATCTCAGCCAATAAATAATGATACTAAGCAGTGAATATTTGAACTGTGAGTTTATGTAGGTAAAACAGAGTCTTTTACTAAATTTTTTTACTATGATAAATTCCAATCGGAAATATGCACCATGCTCTCATGGTAAATTGCCTGTAATTATCAAGTCAATATCAATGTCAGTTCTTTCATAAAAATAAGATCTAGTTCAAGATGACAAGAATTGGGTGCTCAACCACCACAACTTTGAAATCTAGACAATAACAGCACGTATCGCAGCGTAAATCTTTTTACTCGGACATGATTTTGCTATCGCTACATGGGGTTTACCTCACAGAATGGGGTAATATTGTTAACAGAAAGGATATTAAGTTAGCAACATAACAAACAAGTATAATAATGAAAACAGAGTAGACGAGAAATTTAGTTACGCGAGAACATATTTTGTGGGATTTGGAATATTTAATTGGAGTAAAATGCACTCATTTATTTTGCAATTAATTGGGAGTGATAATTGAATTTGCTAATGAGTGCGAGTATTATTGATGATGCTAGAGTCGCATTAATAAAGAAAACATTATTCTCACTTATCTAGTTGACAACTACTTCCCTCTCAATTATATTTCCATTATTTTATACTCAGAAGTGACACTGTTAGAGTTGATGTTTGTAATAGTTATAGCTTGAATTGTCATGAGAAATCACTCTGAATATCTCCAGGAAAATGTTTATTTGGACATTCAATTAATATAATTTATGATTGAATTTGAATAATTTTCTTGTTGAAAGTTCATTTGTAATCCAAATCTAGATCATAGATATTAAAATCCATAGTTCAACCTATAAAGCAGCCACGATATTCAACATTTCCAATCGAATTCCCTAGTAGGGGATAAATATTTAGCAGTCACGTTTCTAATAACAAAGCTGAATGTTAGCGTTGAATCTGATGAAGTTCACAATGGGACGATTGCGTTTTGCATAGTAATGGATAGTGCGAAGTACGAGTACAAAACGGACATTATAACCTCAGATTTGAAAAACATTTTCAGCACGGAAAACGTGTGAAATTGTTTTCGTGAGCTTTGACCAAGATACTTTAATTTTGTTATTAATTAATACTACTTTTTCGAGTTGCTTCTTCAAATAATATCTGATTAATGGCCAGTTGCACCACCATCACTTAACTTTAAGTGGAGATTAATATCTATGACAACCATTGTATGGACAATTGTTACTATGGTTATTATTTCACCCTTAAAGTTAAGTGACGGTGGTGCAAAATATTTCTTCATGCTTTTTACCTTCAATTTCAGCTATATTCGAATTCATTAGAGCACCTGGGCTTTCTGTAATATTCTTCAGTTTTCAGTCAGAATTGAATTACTATGAAACTCGTTAAAGATTCAATTAAATCTACACCTGAACATCCCTTAATTATTTGCTGTTTCTTGTGTGCCACAGCGTGAAATATTCAATACTGTTTGCTTGGATAAACACAGCAAGATGTAGTAAAACTAATTGCTCTGGAAATTTTTAATTGTCGGTGAAATGAGATTCGAACAGATGTGTGAATGGAATTGAAATTGGAAATTAATTACTATAAAATGTATGTGTTTTCAGAATATCCGCATTGAACGTAATTTAGCAACGTACGGTTTGCTTAGGGTAGTGAAATTTATATCTGATTGTATAATTGATAATTATTTCCTTTATTCTCAATTTAACAGATCTTTCTGGCACCTATTTCGATTTCAAATTCCATTTACGATAAATAATAATAGAAATGAAATATTTTGAACGCTGCCAACTTGTAAAGTCGCATACGACTATACAAATCATCTAAAAACAAGTTTTTAGACTCAGTATTTAGCAGATGAGTGCCTAAATCACTTGTGATATTTTTGAATGAAATGTAGTTTGTCAATATTCTTACTGTGAAAAGTGAAATTTTATCAGGGATATGAAGAGACTGTCTTTACAATCTTTCACCAGTCTGGGCAGCAGGTTATATTTTTTTAATAATAAATACCAATTTATGTTTAAGTTATGTTTATTTGATTGTATTTCCTGCTAATTTATTAGTCACGATTGTGTTTTGAAGAGATTATTTCCCAGATAATTGAAATTAAAATGTGGTCAGAAAGATCCTGGATGGAAAAACGAACGTTCCCCCAATTGGTATCGACTAGACGTCAAAGCTAAATATTTCATACTAACAGACATAAAAATCAATATCAATGACATCAGAATTAAAATTAGCTATTAAAAGTTAAAATAGACATCAATAATCGCTTTGAATTGTTTCGATGCACGTGTCAGTAAATATTTAGCATCAGGCAATTATGAATTATTTGTTAATATGTTTAATTGAGACTTTCTAGATCAGTAGATGATGTAAATGACGAATTTCGTTAAACACTATTACTCATTGCGTACTTAAAAAATTGATGGAGGATAATTTTTTTCACTCTCGGTTAGTATTTTAACAATATTGCCAACATTTTTCTCAATTTTCGTAAAAGGGAGTTAACGATTGTATTATTAATTTTGAATTTGAATATTGTTTCTCGATTGCTCACAATGTGTCTAAGATTAATCAACTCTCTTTCAAGTTACGTAATCTTTTCATTATTTCATTATTAATAAATTTTGTCCATTAGTTGATCGTGTGCTAATAGAATTTATGAATACAATTCAATTAATTTTATTTGACGAAACATACAACTGCAGTCGTGTTGTGATCTTGAAAGTGTAAATGTGCTGAGTGACCTTTTCTTATCATACATAGTTTGTGTTTAAGTAGTGAGTTCTTTTTTACTTATCTTTAGTATAATATGAATCTAAATTAATTCTGTAGTTGAAGGCAGGGATCTGAATTAAACAAAGAATAGGTACAACAATCATAGATCTAAAAAGTCTGATTTTATTGCTGGCTATTTTATGAACAGATGTGTATTCAAATTTGCAGATATGAATGAAGTTGTAGAACAGTTATTTAAGGAAATTTATGGCAACATATAAAAAATTTATATTTTTATTGAGGTCAAACATCTCTGTACTCATTTAGATGAATTCCTGCAGAAATAAATTTACCTGCATCCCAAAAGCATCAACAGAAGTATCTGGTTTCTTTGTCATGACGTTATGACCCTTTGGCAAGACTAATCCTATCGGGTCAAAGGTCACTTTGAGGTAACCTCAATCTGAAACACTAGGATTAGTCTGCACAAAGAACTGTCAGTTACTCTTGCTTTTATCTAAAGATTGTTGGAAAAATTATTTTTTGTTCTTTAATGTGAATCTTCCAACATTCACTGTTTTATACTGATATTAAAAGATACATAATAGCCCAATAACTCCGACAGTTTTCCTTCATTTTATATCGTTTACGCCAACAGCAAACTCAAATCACAAACACATCTAAATAGCGTGCTCGTATTTTTAGATACACACTGTTCAATATTAGAATATTTATATCACTCCATTCTATTTTTGCTTTTATCGTACGAGGGGAAGCAAGATAATAGTATAAAAGTATCAATAATGCTTCGTTCTATTTTTCTCTTTGAATAAATGAATGCATTCTAAAAGCTTCTTTACGTAATTATTTATTGAATTGACCTACTTTTGTTAATACTACTCAATTGGAAAAGTCTTAAAATTGCCAATCTGTCATTTATCTGTTTACCTACAAAACAAAGAGTTCAAATTGTTTACGGAAGTTGCTGAAGAAAAAACTATTTCCGGTTCCCAATAAAACTTTGTAAATGGTATTTCTAGAGAAATCGATTTATATTCGATTATCATAGATATTGTTCTTAATATAAGGTGTGATTGTGGTAATTTTGATGACTAAATGTTCTTATTCAGTTTTTTCAATGTTTCTCTCAGGAAATTATTGATTGAATGTTACCGCTCCGGTAAACGAAGTAATTATTCTGATACTTGCCCTGATTTCTCAGTAGGTATCCTTTAATCGATTTGTATTGCACTGTTATTATCTTTCGAATTCTTAGAATAGGAAAACCTTAGAATTATTTAGCATACATTTCATGATTTTGTGAGAAAGGATTAATTTGTGAACTTTCATCGTACCTGAAAACCTCATTTTCTACCACAAAGGTGATTTTCTGTTCCACGCATCCCAATTGCCATGAGATTGTTTTTTCATTAAAGTGTCGTTCTAACAAATTACATGTCTTATCGCACGTATCCCTTTGCTCACGTAGAATTTCCAACCCCAAAGTGTCAAGTACCTTTTCATAAGTTCAGTTTTCTTTTCGATGGTTACAATAGGATTTAAGCCACCTTTCAAAAGAATTGTTCTTAGACCTTTATAAGAATTGATTGAGAGGAGTGAATTCCATGACTTGATTTCAATTTTGTTCGAAATTAGCGACTATCAGGCTAATGGAGCTTTAAAAAAAATAGTTTCAATTGCAATTTAAATCAGTTGCCTTAACAAGACGATGGCGAATAGAACCAATGTTGACAAGTCATCGTTCTGGGCCATTGCCCTACTAAGACCCTCTAATTTATTCCAACGGAAGTAAATAGTGGCTTTATTGCATGCCTTGAGGAAATTTTCGCTTTTTACTTGTTGAATAACATTCATTATGAAAAACCCTGTAGTAAATATGTTCTCAAAGATGCATCGCGAAATTTGCATATTTATAATATAATATAGGCACGACCACATTGATTAGAGAGCTTTGATCTTGTAATCCGGAATCTATAACATCGTGATAATTCATCAATTAATTTTTGCTGTCACTTCAATCTTATTTGGAGCTTCGCAATCACAAAAATGTGTTTGAGTATTTTTCATTAGTTCAACGCTAAAAAATCAGCTCAATTGTTCGAGCTTACAAATAGTGCACTCGTAATCAAGTGCTTGTCACTTCCATGTGCAGATTTTCAACAAGCTTCAATTCATGAATTCTACTGCTTGTATTGTATGCTTTCTAGATTATATGACTTCATATAGGTGGACAAAATGAGACATGAGGGTGGAAAGGAGCTTGATATCCATTCAATTTGTTTGATGTATTATATAGACAGCCTCTTCAAGTTAAAATATTCATAAAAACACTATTCTTTTATTTTGTAAGGGATCCAAATGATTCGACAAGAACTTTTTACTTTAGTTCGTTGGTTTTACCTCACAGTAAAATTTAAAATTCAAATTAATTTCTCTAGATCTCTCGCCGAGCAGAAAATATAATATGTAAATATAAAGAGACGCCTGAAGGAGTTTACAACTCTGTTTTTAAATTTACATTTAAATTTTAAGATAAATAGGCACTTGGTATTTTTATTCTAGAATATCAGATGTATGAAATGCACGAAACATTCAATAAAGCCTAAACACACATTAAGATCAACATCTTCCTAATCCAGTCTTTGTTTGAAGTTAACGTCACAAAAATCATCAAATATACTTCCCCGTGTGAATAAATCTATTATCTCATTTATATTCAGTCCTAAAATGTATCTGCTACTATAGATAACATAGCATCGACCTTTCGATTTGTAAGTACAGGATAACGATCATCTAGGCATGAATTAGTCCTAAATTGTAGTCCCTTCCGTTCTAAATAGCGCAATAGGCAAATGCTCATTGTTTAACAGAATTATCGACTTGATAATGATGATGAAGTTGTATCATCGGGTTGTGTAGCCTCAATATGACCCACAAAATTAATTGTGATATGTATAACGGCTATATTCAATTGTTTCCTTCATACCTAACGACATAAGTGTTATTAGATTCAAGCAAATAGTTCAATTATTTTACAAAAACCAATCCAAATTCATTACTTAAACCCCCCCAAATGATTCTCTTATCCATTTTTATTTGCAAATAACAGTTTTTTGATCTTCTCAAATAGAGCTTAATACAAACCATCATTTTCACAAAATAATCCTCTCTTCGATAATTAGAAAGTTATGCCCCAAATGGACAAACTTGTGAGCAAGCGCGCGCATTTTCCTATCGATTTGAATTTCCAGATTGTGAAAATCGGCACCAGAACGCAGCACAAGTAGCAGGAAAAGCTTGGTTGAGAAAATACTCACCAGAGTGAGCCAAGAAATTCATTGCGCTGGGGTGCTTTTACTATTGACATCTGGAGGGATGATTTCTGTACCTTACTTGTTACTAAAGACTGCAATGCCTTTAGAGCTCAAAACAACAAAAAGAACACTATTATTCAAAAACAGCTAATAATTAGAGTCCATTAAAAGAAGCAATACACTAAAACTATTTATAAGTCTACACTTGATAATAATAATGCTACTAATATTATTTCTAAGATATTCATTTCACTTCAATTTGACAAGCTCCGTAGTTTTTTCACTCTTTAACCGTTTGATTTATTTTACGACCCCTCAAGAAAAGGACGTGGTCTTTTATATAGGTAGAGGGAAAGGTCTGTTTTACTTCCGGTGACCTCGAATAATTCTATTGCCTTTCGAGAGGCTGTTAGAATTATTTCGACTATTTCCGAAGTTAATCAAAGAAATGCATGATATTCCATTAATTAAATATCTTTCCAATATTCAAAATGAGAAATTACGTTTTAAGTTGTGAGTGTTTTCTGTAGTCTTCCAAATTGCTTCAAGAAGATGGTTCTTTTCTTTTATTTCCAAATGAATTTATTTTTATTTGAAGAGAGTAGTAGTCGTTTCTTGTGCTCTTCTAGAAAGTACAGTTGATATTTTAAAAGAATCTGAATTGCGCAGTAATCATCATAAAATTCGGATCATTAAGCAAACTACAATTTTGCGGATATTCCAAAGCTTTGGCACTCCAGTTTCTTTTGTTGTGCTGAAAAACTGAAATTAGTATCTAAGTGAAATCTGTTAAAATTGATAAATCTGCATTTTGGTGATGGGCACATGAAGATTTTTGATTTCAAATCGCGATGATGCGTTAATGATTACCAATGTGTGCCTCAAAAAGTTTGAAATAATTCAAAACCTTTGAAAATTTTCATATTTCACGTACTTATTTTAGGATTTTACGTCCTGATCTTCTTTGGATTTATTTTTAATGTCTACCACCTGTATTCCACTTTGCGATGGCGTCCATATTTCTAGGGTAACATATGTGATGGTAATCCTTATTCTACTGTCGTCTCCATGTGTCCTTGGATGCTGAATTTGAGAAACTGATCTTGTTTGCAGACGATACAGTGCGGTCTCAAAACTTCAATCTTTTTTGCATTATTTCTCCATTTTTGTTTCTTGAGTTTGGAGTGATGCCAAACATGCATGTGAAAATCGGAAGGAAAGATACTTTTTATTGCAATTATTGTTTTTCTTTCATTTCTTTATGCAAAACTAAAAAGACAGCTCTAGTATGTGAATATTGATAATATGTTCTTTCATCATTCCCCAAATGCTTGTTTCGTTGCCGTAACAATATTTTTTGACCTGTCACTCAAAGCTCAGCTCCACTACATTCGTATCTCAGCATTTTTGCACCACAATGTGTTACAAAATGATGTGAAATGTCCAATTACCATTACTTTAACAGAGTGCTGTTTCTGCTGAAATAAATTTCGGTCACGTAAGTTGGCATCCTTGTGATAGTAATGCGCTTACTAGGGGTGAGAAACTACTTCGTATTGGACATCTTTGTTCACAAAGTGGAGCAAGAAGCACATTATTCCTTCAAATATAATTTAACTGTGCTAAAATATTCTTGAGAATAATTTCAAGATGTGTATTTATATAATTATCTGTGGATCTGGGTACTAGTGGCCGCCCAGTGGACAAAATTCAATTGTAATTAATTTAATTTCCAAATTTGAACCTTATTGAATTTAATTTTCCATCCCCGGGGATTCCAGGTACATTTGACGCTCTATCCGAATCAGAAATAAAAATAGTGGTGCTCATTTAAGATTTTAACGTGATTTTCTTCTACACCTTCCCTCTGCACTCCACAAGTGGGAATTAAATGTCAGACATTTTTTCATTCGATGTTTATTATTCGAGATATTCTAGCGAAACATAAAATGGACACCCAGCTTATAATTTTAGTACTCCTCGATATAAACTTGAACTATGCCCACTTTCACAATCTATCGTGCACGCAATATGCTTACAAAAGCGTTCATTTTTGAAAGAATTTTGCTTGAGAATGCAACAACAAATGCATTATTTATCATCCTCAAAAAATAGAAGAATTATTCTAGAAATAAGAAGTAGCGGAAAACATTCCAATAAATAATATGAACAACATCGATTTACATAAATACTTTATAATTGCTGGGAAATATCTCATTAAATAATAAATAAATATTCTATTCTATTATATTGATCCTACTTTAAATGTCAAATATAATTCCTACTCTTTTTAGGTGAATTCCTGGTAATAATTACCAGATTGTCCTTGCACTTGCTTAGAGTTATCATTCATGAAATCGTGCTCGTCCTCTCGTAAGTGGTGATTAATATATGTCATTTAAGTGACTAACTACTACTTGTGTTAATTACAAGAAGCGTGAGAAGAACAATTAGCTTGCTTGGAAGCCGAAAGTGTGATCTTGTGTGGTGAATAGTGTCCCCTATAAATACGTCGTTTCAACGCCACTGGCTTAGAGAATACATGTCTGGAAAGCAATGATAAGGGAAATTGAAATTAGAGAGTATCTGAGCTCAGTATGATGGAAAAAAATATTTCTAGTCTTTATTCGTGCAAAACTGGAAATTTTTATTTATGTAGTGAACTGCAGACCATTTTTTATAATTATTTTGTATGTCTCATTATTTACGAAAAAAAGTAAAAATAAAAACATAAATTAGCATTTGAAGACGTGTCTTATCTACATGATTTCCAGCTTTCAAGTACGTGCTGTGTATTTTCGCAATAATAAATTTTAATGCAAAAAATTTCAGATTGTTTATCAATACATAAATATTCCAGAAGTAAAAATTTTATTTTAGTTCTCTGGAATCATGGGTACGAAAATAACGAGTATTGTACTTTTATTATGTTTGATACAAGTTGCTCATTGTAAGTATAAAATATTCATATACTTCGTATTTAATTTGAAATGAATGTTTTGTATTTGTGTTATTCAAGTGAAAAAATGTCCACCCAATGAGGTTTATGGACCATTCTGTGCTCCTAAAGAAGTTTGTCCAAAATATTTCAGTGCACAATATTGTGTAGATGGTGGCTGCCACTGTAAAGATGGATACAAACGTACTCCTAATCCAAACAAAGATGGAAAATGCTTTCCAGAATGTCAATGTCCAACTCCACCTGATAATTAATCCCCAATGAATTATTGAAATTAAACAAATTATTGTTAATTTTATAAGATTTCATAAAAGATTTATCCAAAAACTATTGACCAATTTTTATTTTTACTTATGTAATTGGTGGATTATATAATTAAAAAAAAAAATCCTGTATATGATAGTATCAGGCGTCGACAAAAAGAGTGAGAATAAAAATCCTGGCAGTCAATGACGTTGAACGATGAGGTTGAGGATCATAAAAAAAGACTAAAATCTTTTTCTACTTTTAGTAGCAACACTACGTACATAAATTTTGTATCATGTATTCATGAAAGCAGTATAAAAAGATATTACTGCTGCATATATTAAATTTATTTTATATTCCTGGATAAAGTGTTGGACATTGGTCAGGTAAAACACATTCTCCACTGAATGTATCTCGAACATAACCCATCTTGCAAACATATCCAGGTACACATTTTCGTGAAAATCCTCTTTCAAATCCAAATCTACGACAAGTTCTCTGATGATTTGCACAATGACTATATTCCTCGTGAGTTTGAATCAGGATCCCTGGAAGCAGAAATTGCAATTGTAATTACTATTATTATTTTACTGAAGATTAAATTTACCTTGAGGGCAGAATTCCGCTCCAATACACTTCCCACTGATAGGATCCTCTCGAAATCCTGGATTACACATGCAACCGTTTCTGAAGGAACAGAAAGGCATACATGGGAGACCAGGTGTGGGACATTTGTTTAAGCAGTCACAAACTAAAGGAGTGTATTGTGCGTGAGGTCCACATAGCTTCTCTGAAACTTTAATATTAAAATTAATATAACAGTGAGAATAGAGGCTTATGAATTTAAATTGGGATATGAATATCTGTAGTAATCTGTAGTACCTGGTTTAATGCATTCTACAGTAAGGGATAAATATTTTGTAACATTTTCACAAGGATCTTTCATATCATAATCTGTGGTGTTGAAGAACAATGAGCAGTTTTGGGCTCCATTACATCTGGAAAATATTTGATAGATCAATAATAGTTCATGATTATGAATTTAATTACATACGCGCCAGCAAATATTCCTGTAACATCTTGGAAAGTACAATTTTGGCTATTGACATTCTCATTTGTTGAACATATCGTTGAGTTATCTCTTCCGTACAAAGCTTTCGATATGTCTATAACTTGATCTGTTGGACAATTCAAATTATCGACTGTATTCTCGCAAAAATGAGTTTCACGAGCCACTGAAATCAAAAGTAACTATTACAGAATATGAATTCATGTTGGTGATTATTAAATTATTGATTTTTATGTGAATATTTTAGACAAATCACTCGTGCCAGAAAGAATGAGCATTATTTTACAGGCGGCCATTAACAACCTAAGATATTTTTTTATTAAAAAATCCTTGTTGGGTATTATTTTAATTAGTAACAAAAAATACTTTTCGGAATAATTTTTTACAGTCTGTCATTTTTTCCTACGTAAGGCAAATATGCAAAATCAACTAAAAGCTTATCGGCAGGCGATCTATATGAGTCCAAAAGTAAAGCTTATTCAAATTTGCTCTCCCTTTCTGTCATGAGCGCCCGACTTATTTCTAGTAATTACCTTTTTCAATGCAGTTTAAAGTAAGAGATACATATCTCGATATATTTCTACAAGGATCTAGGACATCATCTTCCGTACTGTTGAAGAAAAATGAGCAGTTCTGTGCTCCATTGCATCTGTAAAACATTGACAAAATCATTGATGAAAATCCAAAGGAAACTTTACGTACGCGCCAGCAAATATTTCCGTAACATCTTGGAAAGTACAATTATGGTTGATAGTCTCATTATTTATTGAACATTTCGTTGGGTTATCTCTTCCGTACAAAGCTTTCGATATATCTAAAACTTGACCTGATGGACAATTCAGATTATCGACTGTATTTTCGCAAATATAGGTATCAATAGCCACTGGAATTAAGAATAAATGTTTGAGAATATAATTGTTTTGTAGACATAACTTAAGACAATAAGATATAAAACAATAATTGAGTTGTATATGTTAAGATGGTCTATATCGATCAAATTGATCGCAAGTTATGGATAAATTTGTATTAATAAGATCATGAATGCTGGAAAGTATTGTCTTACGTGAATTGATTTAATTTCGAATGATACATGACATGTCGTAGTTTATGTATGAATATGAAATAAAATAATGATGTTACCGAGCACCCTGTGAGTATATCAAAAATAAATACGTACAAGTAGCACTAATAAAAGTAAGTCCAAAAATAATAGAGTTCAATAACATTTTGTCCAAGAACAGTCAATTTTAAAAAACAAACTTGCAATGATATCCACCGTACGATGGTTTTATAGCTTCAAGTTATTATCTTTATGATAAATGGCTGCTTTAATATGGCCTACATTTATCTAAAATGATTTAGAATCCACAAACATGGAATATTAACGAAGTCATCAATTTGTTAGCTGTGACTTTTATCATCACTTTATTTCTATTCGAACTCAGTAAACGGTAAACACATTATCATTTCCTAATAGTGGGTAAGTTAAGTACTGTATAGTCATTATGTAATACAAAATATAAGTACGCAGTGAATTCATCGAAAAAGTGAAACTTATTGTTATAGATAAGAATGTAATGTATGTAACGTAACTGTTTTGAATCAGACGTCAATTGACACATTTAATTTTTGATAGTATTCGGCGGAAGTCTTCAAATTTTAAATACATTTATCAAAGAATAGATTCTTGAAGAGGCTGTATACTTAATTTGAACGAAATCAGAGGGAAAAGCCCTTTTCTGCTAAAAAAAACATCAATGTTTATAGACCACGTTTTTGAAATAAATAATAAAAATTAAAAAAATTGTGTTACGCATGTCATCCCCTTAATTCGAGCATCTAGAATCCGAATAAAAGCAATCTAAATTTGAACAGGGGCTGTAGTTCCTGCATAATTCGTATTTTATATGGCGTTTTTAGGCCAATTTCATGATACATTTATGTTTATTTAACCCTTGAAATGGAAGTTTGAAGAGATGAAAAGTAAATTTTTGTATAGATCAAGGTCTGATAATCAGAATATCAGAGATAAATTCAAATTTCTTAAAAGTTTTTAAAATATGTGCCCTTTTATGATTTAAGGGAATGTTTATGGAATAATCCCATCAAAAATCTATTTCATGTAGATCTATTGATTTAGATTGCACTACAATACTTGGTAGATGCCAAGATCCAAATTAAATTTGAAGAGATAATGTGAACAGATGACAAAGGCCTTAGAAGGTCCAATATCATGTTGATACCTAATCCTGTGGATGCTTCATTGCTGCCATTTCACTCTGTTAATTCAATAATATTGAGGCTACATTGTTAATTACAAATGGAGAATCACGATGCTATCATTGTACTGTTCTGAATGAAATTTTGTTCAATTTATGATGTTTCGTAATGCTTTGTACAGTCAATTCAGTTCAGGGGTTTATTGTATGTTAAAATTAACACCACGAATCATGAATTTCAATGCTTTGTATATTTTTGAATTGATGTATGTCCATTCTTGTACTAATATCATTGTATTTGTTTCAGGTAAGAGCTCAATTTTATTCTGAAATGAATAATGCTACTCCACCTGCTGAGGGTATGTAATAAATTCGACTTTAATTACACGCAGATAACAATCATTTAATAATAATATGGTTGAGCTTTTCTTGTCTCAAATTACTATTCAATACCAATATCTTAACATAGGTACAGCACATAACTGAAAATATAAGAGCTAGTAAGCCTCTTGAATATTTTTTGTTTTTTGTCTGAAAGAGATGGTACTAGAGTTAGTTTATTTTGTGATATTTAATTTAATTTATACATTAGTCCTCCCACGTCTGCTGTTTCCTGTTTCCAATTTGAATCCTACAATGTCAGACAGGGAACTATCAAACTTCAATTGCTTCAAACTAAAAACAACTGTGGTTCATATTAATCCCTTGGGAGGTGAATGCTAATTGAAGTCACAAAACAAGTTTGGATTTAGAAGATTACAACATAAACATTGTGCACTTTTGAAATGCTGTATAAAGTGCAGCAAGTATTTTAGTATCATATTAGTACCCTTAAAAAAAGAAAAACTCGACTTTTTGAAGATTTATTCCTCTCCCAATCCACCCTGTCCTTCTTAGCAAAATAGTGCTGCAATTTTTTATCATTTATTCCCTTGCGTTGATTTCCCAACACGTTTTTCGTTTTAATTTTTTGTTTCCGTACAGAACAATTCCCATTAGCGGAAGAGCTTTGCTAAATGAAAATGTTCAGCGTTTATGGGCACATTGCAATTTCAATTCAATAATAAAATCGTTAAATCTGTGTTGGATACCGGAAATATAACTTTTCGTAACTTTGTAGCAATTCTTAATAAATTGAGAGCTATAAAACTAAAAATATGATTCATGTTATTACGGAATAAGTTCTTTATGATTTGCAAAGTTTATCTTAAAATTCATTAAATTAGTTTTCATATAATCCTTATAATTATTTATAGTCCTTTAATTAATAAAGGATTCCACATTATTATTCCAAAAGGATAGTATTTAGAGGATCTCCCTCAGGTACATCAAATTGTCTTCTGTATTCATTTATTCTTAATAGAAACATCATCATGAGCATACAAATTCTGAAGTGAAAAGCTTTTCATCTTGGGAATAATACTGAGAAATAAATGAGCTATGCTACTTCGTATTAAACTAGGCTTTTGCCGAATCAACTTGAGAAAGATGTGCTTGTACGCTTTTTCGATAAATAACGTAGAGTCTTGTTTGCCATTTGATTAAAATTTGTTGGTATTGATCCTTTGAAAAAAGATATAAAAGTCTTGTTAGTTTTCGTGAGCTCTGGATAAAAAACTTTATTGTGGAGAGTGGTTAATTACATTGATTGATGTTTCATTTTTACAAAAGTACATTGGAGACTATATATTAAAAGTTTTGCTCACAAGATATAACCACAAACTTCTAGTAACTAATTTTTGGAGCAACAACAGTTTTGGTAGTTATACCCTACTTGCCATGTTATGATTTTCAATAATTATCTTTTCCTTTTGATAAATGATTGAGCATAAAGACTCGAATTTCAATATTCAAAATATTTATTTTAGTGGTTGAACATCCTAACTATGAATAATCTGCCAATCGATCTATTAATCACTTGCCAAGTTGCAGAAACTACTATCAAGTTCTAATCCAGAGAAACCCTTTGTAAATACCGTCTATGTAATTCGTATTTATCGAAAATATTTTATCCATATCAAACAGGGACGAAAATCAAATAAGTCATCTGAATTCAAATCCACATGAAAAAGCGTTATTCAATAGTCCAGAATTGTTCATTTCTGCTTTATTGAAAATTTTAAATTGGAACGATAAATCATTACTTCTACTCAGAATGAAATAATCAAAAGTTTTCATCGTTAAAGCTCATGTTTGCAGTAAATTTTCCTCCGATCTACTTTCAAGTTTAGATATATTTTACCGTGATTTATATTGTCTTATTCTCATATGTTGTTTGAGAGCTGAATTCTGTTTCCTTTTACTTTTGATATCAACAAAAGCAATCCTAATTCAAAACAAGATTAACGAAAAGTGAGATTCCTTCTTGTGTTATTTCAAGCCAACGAGCAAGAACTAATCCATTTTCACACATTCATTCCAAGCAGAAAATGTCTTTGTGGAAAAAGAAAACTGAAGATAAAACTTTGAAGTAATTCAATAGCTCTCAAAGCTGTTGGAATGCGTTGGATTTTCAGGAGGGATAAACATTTGAGAGAATTGAAATTGCAGAGTAATTGATTAAATTCGACACTAATTCTGCAATGAATATATTTGGACCCTAAACTCACACAATTTTATACATAATTCACGTTTACAGACAATTGTTGTCAAAATAGTGGTGATACCACATTGAATGGTTCTTGTCATCTAGATCTCATCTTTATTTGGTCTGTGTGAAATCTCTATGATAAATTCCAATCAGAGACATTTCCAGCTTTCATGGAAAATTAATTACAATTATAAAGTCAATATCAATGTCATTTCGTTGTATTTATCATTGGAAACTGCAAAAAATTTATGAAAGCGATAAAACTATCTATTCCATGAAAAATAAAAAAAGGATTTCTCATGTTATTCATTTTTCAAACCGTCGCGAATCTCCTGGAAGATGTACGATCGATCCCTTTGGGCAATGTCAGCATGATATTCCCTTTTCCGGTAAAAAAATGTTGGTTATCATCAATTTTTCGGGCAATATCGTTTTTTTAACCGTGTTTAATTCGTTGAGAAAGGTCAGAAATTATTGTTTGTTCTATTCCAATATTAATTTGATATTTGATAGATAGTCGACATTTAGGTCAATCCAAAAGACTTTTATTTGGTGGAAAAACTATATTAGCTTATAGTAATACAATAATATTTGATATAATACAGCTTCATGTTTTATTTTATTTGTCACAGACTCACAGACCTCAAAACAAGATCTTACCACACCACTGGATCTATTTACAATTCCTAGTTCCTACTCTTTTTTCAATGCGTAGCCTTAGAGTACTTTTTTCTTGAATACTGTAGGAGAAAGCCAATCCTTCTCGTTTCATTGTTTGCTCCTTGTAATGTGTTCCTGTGAATAGGGAATGTCAACTGGATGAAATGAAGTTTGGTCGTCTGGAAAGGTCAGTTGTTAATATTGAAATAGATGATGAGAAGTGCTATTTCATCTTAATGAACTTCTTGTCAAACAATCAAGCACAGATTTTGCAGTGACATTCATTTCCCGGATTTTATTTATGATTTTATATAGTAAGTTTTTCTTCTGCAGTCTACTATTCTTACATCATTGAGATTTTGTCAAAACACGACTACTTGCGTTGAAGTACCTATTGTTTTTGAAATCCAGTTTTTCTAACTACTCAAGTATCGAATATTCGAAAAACTAAATACCAAGGGCTCAATTCTTGGAATAATACGTAGCTTTATGTATACAAAGGGACACATAATAATTTTCGCATGCAGTTTATATTAGACATATTAGACGGAATGCGTAACTTTAATTCCATGTTCGCACACGAACATTTATTGTGTGTTTTTCTACAAGAGATATGTGCTTTCTAACATAGAGGCACCACTTCGTACGTCTTGTATGATTTTTTAAGCATCTGTGGTCACGATCTACCAATTCTTTTTGGAGAAGATCATGAAAACCTCTCCTACGAGATGCAGCACTAGCTCACTTGCTTTTCGCGAAATTCCCATTCCGTGTCCCGTTTTTCTTCGGGCTGGTGACCTAGTGAAGTGACGTAACGCATACCGCAGTGGCAGAACAGAGCCGGGCTGGGAATGGATGCTGCTTTCCCGCTACGCGCTCTGTAGAGGCAGTACGGTGGTGAGGATGAAACAGCGATCGATCCCCCGCCACCGCTGCGCAGCAGGAACGTCCAGAAGGGTTTTCAACTAGGAGCAGGACAATTTTTGGGGTAGTAAATTTCTATTAGTTATTTCTGGTAGGCTGCTCTCTTTTGAATGTCTTCACGACCGCATTCAAATTCAGCTGTTGAATTGGAGGTGCAGAATCCCCGTAAACATCGTTCAATTTGTTGTGAACCTCATCGTTTATTCAAGTGTTTAATCATTAAACTATATTTGATTTCATCCATTTTTGTGAGAATGCAGAAATAGTTCGCTCCAAATGACCAGCTTGAACCAAAAATCACTTATTTTATTCATGTTTCCAACTCATTTTCAATTTTGTATCAATCACATTATGTCAACACGATTTGAAATAAAAACTTAAATCCAGTGACAAGCCACTGTTTGGTTGGATTTCAAATCAGTTCATTGTAGATAATAAAATTTTTCAAGCGCCCAATGTATTTTTTAACTAATATTAATTGAATCCTTCACGATTTTAAAGCTGGAATCTACATAATAAGAATAATCATCTCATTTATCCTACATAAAGATAAAAATTCATGTTATATCAAATGGAAGTAGCTAAGACCGTAATTGCTCAAAGCAGACTAATCAAGAATTCATTCACATTGCGGTAAGATACTTATCCTTCACTCCAGCTTTTCCTTCCAGTATTAGATTTCTTAGTATATGCCATTGCAAAATGAGAAAACTATAAATGCATTGTATGTACTTACATTTAATTTCCATCCACTTGAGCTAGACTTGCGATAATTTATTCATTAAAAGCAGAATGAAGTGAAGTGAAGTAAAAATACTTCAGACGAAATAACGTTGGAATCTCATGATAGTTTTATTAGCTCCTACTTATAGTCTAAAGTGAATTGAAGCTTAAGCTTAAAAGAGAGGGATCAATTTATTCTCATTTGCACATCTTTCGAAATTTTAACGAAGTTGTTTGAATACAGCAGAATGAAAGGATCATAAGTAATAACCTTCAGTTACCTATATACGAAGTTTAGGCATTCTATAGTCTACTCTAACACAATAGAAACAGAGCTGGTATCAAACTTCCCATATTTCCCAAAAATATTATTAATCATTGAGTTTTGGACTTTTTTTGAGAGTTTTCAGAAATGAACCAGGATGTAAAATTGAACATTGTTCTCAATAACATCGATCTTTTTCATTTGACGACCGGTTTTGGAAATTTAATGATCAGCATCTAGGATGTTAAGGAGTATAATTTGTGGAATACTGTGCCTCAACTGAATAAAAATTCATCTATTATTAAATTATATTCAAGTCTTATCGTCATTTGAAATAGTGGTTGACAACAAGAGCCCACCGAATGTACTTTGCTACCCACAGTATAAATGCCCAACTATGAAGAAATAAATGAGTAATATCAATCAAAAAAGCTTCTGATTTACAACGTTTTTCAGGAATAAGAGATGTGTGCTGTATCTCTCCAAAATATCTTCAGTTAGTTAATGAAGCTAGTTCTCATAAGGATTTTTTGATGTCTCTCTTTTATCAATGAAAAAGCTCTAGGACGCTACTGTACTGTGCCGCCGCCGCCGCCACCGTAGTGGGGACGTCGCGGGGTGGGGGGTGGCTCTGAAATATCAGTATCCCAAACAGTTGCCGGATCGGTTCCATGTAGTCTTGTCATCTTGAGTTCTTCCTAACACCTTAACCACAACCTGGAGATCATCTCCAGCGAGTGTAGACCTAGTGCAGATCTAGTGCAGTGCAGTGTAGTACAAGCTAACGTCTTCCATAAAGTGTAGTGTTTTATGGTGTGTTAATTAGTAGAGATTTGCATCTATTTTATTTTATTTTTTTATTTGGTAACGGTTATGTAATCTAGCATGCCGGAAAGGGATGTTAATCGATTGTCTTGCTTCTTAAATGAAGATTTGCAAATCTTTATCTTAAAAATCAGGTCCAACGATTCAAACAAATCTGAATATCTGATCTTACTTATATCTTCTTGCATTCGAAAGTGATTTGCTCTAAGATTTCATGAGATAATTTCTATTACGAGTTACGCTACAATACATCTAAAAACTGCTATGATGTTGAAACCTTTATGCATCTTGCATCTTTTCTTTCACAGAATGACATATCCGTTTTTTCGTCTTCATGGAAATTTGTTTTGATGTTTCCGCGAGTATTATTGAGACTGTGGAATGAACATTATGTAGGTGCATCCCAAAAGAGGCAGCTTTCTCCCTATCAGCGCTTTGTCGCCCTTGGGTTTTGTTCTGTGGCTTGAAATTACACGTCAAGTGCATGTCTTTGTTTCCTTTGATGTATCATATATCATTTTTGATAGAAAATATAATATTGTCAATGACTTATCTTGGGATAGATGATAAAAAAAAAGTTACGAATGTCCGGAGAGATCGAAATCAAATCACACTCAAGATTTTTCTTTACAAATGCTTATTGAAGCAGCCCAATTTAAGATAACCTATCTATTCTACAGTCAATGTTGAGAACAAATATATAAGCAAACTTTAGCCCATGTTTTATGTCTTTGCTAACATCAAGTCTGAAAAAACCAAGTGGGAAAAATAAACGAGCCTGTATGAATAAAATAATGAATGTAGATGAAGCGAAAAAAGTGTGTTCAGACAGAGGTATTTTGTGAAGATTGATTGCTAGTTGAATATTCAATGGAACTTATGCCAACCTCTTTTTGGGGTATAAATGTAAGTATGTATGTATGTATGTACGGAAACCACTGCGTTGAATGACAGTTCAATCACGAATGTAGGAGATAGTATATTTTATGCAACAAGTGTGTTAACTTGTAGGAAAACTTCTTTAGCCTAACGAAGTTTAACCACAAAACGTTTATATCGTGATAAAGTTTGGGTGTGTAAACGCTTGATTCAGGCATTGTTTACATAAAAACTATACTCAATTTCCAAGTTGTTAAACTATAATCAAATATCAAACATATTCAATTTTTTTTCGAAGCTTTTGATCTTTTCATTCAATTAAGTCATTTATCTGATTAAGTATATATATTTGTCATAATATACTGATTAGATATGAGTGCTGATGAAAAGCTATATGAAATATATTGAATCGCATTTTCCAATACCAGATAATAACAACAGTTCATGAAAAACTGTTCATTAATATCCATAATTATTTATTTAACAATTTTACGTACAAAAGCAACAAATTCCCGATAGGATTACAGACCAAAAAGGATTCCAGACACTTATAAATAAATTATTCTATTACCTGTACTTGATGCTCCACTGAAATCCGCAATAATTGAATTTTAGAGTTTCAAATTGAGGTCTGTAACAACTCAAGGTTGTAGACGAATCAACAAATTATTAAACTTTATTATTTTTAAATGAGTCAGACTCAATTCTAATTGATTTACTTAATTAGTGTTGATAGATGGCCTATTTTATTAATCTGATGAACTTTGGGTGCAGGTGCAGTTGACAAATCATTAGTCATTGAAAATGAAATTGATTTTGATTTGATCGGTTTTCACGTCATCATCTTGAATAGAATGGCAACTTTAAACACCTTTCGTCTTCATTGGGACTTTTCAGTACATCCTAGCAAGTAACTTGATATGAAATTTCAACCCCTTTATCTACAAAATTCAGATTATTTGGAATCGTTTATGAAGCGCTGAAATTCCAATTAATACTGTGAAAAAATTGTTTGTTTTATAGCTGGTTTGTGAACGAAATGGTGGTTAGCTGAAAATGGCATTATGAATGCAAATCCTCTGCTTTTTTGCATAATGCATTAGAACGGAATCGGTTTTGCGAATCTGACAGCCACATGAAATAGTAATTTTTCGAATAAGTGAGCACAAATCAAACTTCAAAGTGAGCAAAATCGAAACATGAAAAACAGGAACTCTTTGGGGATATATCCGAAATGGCTATGAATTTTCAGGATATGATTTGCTGATCTGCCAGTGTGCACTTAGCTGAGAATATCCGGTTGTGTATTAAATCTTAATGTCAGAAGTTGGGGGCTATTAGTCAAGGAGGAAATAGTCTCTTGTTACACTGTAGAGTTGTTTGTTACCATTAACTTAAGTTGAGTGTTACAAGCTTGCAATTTATAAATACCGTCAGAACTGATTCAGAAATCAATTGGATATTATTGAATTGGTACATATCTGTTACATCAATACGATTTATAATGCGATTGCTGGATAATTTATTCACTAGTCCGCATTACGGGAACAAAATTGCATAAATTAATTATAATTCACATCACTTTGTTGTTGATGAACGGTATTAGTGTGATTTAATGGTGATCTCTGGGATAATTGTTTTATTGCTTAATGCTCGTGCCAGAAAGCTGCCTTTTATAGAGAAATTCAAGACAATAGGTGTTGATGCATATTGAAAAATTAGTTTTAATTAGCAACAACTATTTGCTTACATGTTGCTCCTTTTCATGCAATATGTCACCTTGTGCACATAAATCATGCTTTATGAATTTTCGCTACACTATCTGCATAAAACGAACATCCTGTCTCTAAAGTTTACCTGACTGCAAATACGATTTACTTAATGTTTGAACTAGAGTTGTAAATCTGGATAGTTGCCATCTGCAAGTAAAATAGTATTATATCAACTGCGTGGTAAAATCGTGTTTTTATTCTAATATGATGAATTGTTTTACAAAATTATAAATTCAGGGGTCCTGAATAGGGCAGCAACTGTGAACATTAAACATTGATTTCTATTCTATATTACACCATCCTATTTTAACTCAGCTACAGAGTTGCCGATTTTTATTGTTCCTATTGCATAAGAAATATATGGAAAAATATGAGGCGCAAATATTAAACCCTTTATCGGGAAATTTTTGCTATTTTCTTTGTGGAGCACTGTGCCATGCTGGACTTCCATGCTGGATATTTGCCAACAGATGCAGACTTTGAAAAAGAGTTTTCATTATATGGGAAGTTTTTAAGATGCAGTAGAACCAAGACAGCAATACTGGATAGCAAGAAGAATTAATTATAATGTGGTTTTGCTCTTGTTGTGCAATATCATATGTCCTTGCTGGGTTTTTATTCAAGATTATATAACCGTTACCAATATTCTTTATTATTTAATAAGAAAAAAGTTGAATTTACAGTGCACAAACAGTGAAAATATATAGATTAGCTCCTATAGATCTCTTCGTATCTGTCACAACTTTTGAAACAGTTAGAAGTTCTGGAAATATCGGCTACCCTAGGAAATTGAATTTTCTAACTCCAAAAGTTAAATATTGCACGCGTTTCGTTGACAAGTGATCCCAGTCCTTTTACAAAATATATCCTTTGTCAGGTCCTTTGTTATCCCTTGGAAATTAATTTACCTGAATAAGAACAAATAGCCACCATTAATAACACTTATCTTATCTAAAAAAAGGAACGGAGTAGATAGACATTGCTTCAATTTCCATCTAAATTAATTGATTGAGGGTGGTTTCAATAGTAATCAGATTATTTCAATACTAAATGAATCAGAATTTTTTGGTGTGTAGTTTTAGTAAACAATAACCATTCCTCCTCCACCGCCACCAATTTGCCCTGATCCCCCCCCTGTCAAGGATGACCTTATCCAAGCTCCCCAGCTGATCCCTCCTTTCATTATACCCCCTTCCACCACCCAAATTTCTATTTTCACCTGCACTTCAACCCCTACAACTGCTAGCACTTCAGTCCCTACTTCTATCAATTCCAACCCCCTCACTAAATCCACCGTGGCGGGAACACGTCTCTATTCTCGGCCACCGGGCCAACAACGGTGGTGTTATGAAATGCTGGATCCGGACTCGTTAAGTGATATCGCAGATGAGTCACCCCCTATTCTGGTGGAACCTCTGGAGGAATCTGCAGTGGAAAATGAAGAACCGGAGCCGCCTTGTTTGCCTCGAACGGTGCCTATCATGCGGGTGAATTTTCCACCAGAAGCTACTGAGAGGAGACACAGCAAAACTGTTTTTCTTCCGAGGAGTAGGGCTAGGAGTATGAGTGCTTGGAGTGATATTAGTCGAAGTAGTTGGAGACTTGATGACAGGTAATTCAAAGATGATTCAAAATAATATCCACCCATTTTTCATTTCTTGTAGCTCCTTAAATTGTTCATCGTTCAATTCTCAGAAAATATAATTGTATATAACAATCCCTAACGCACCTGAAACCATAAATATTGCATTTTTCTCAAATATTGAAACTCCGGAAACGTCGTGGGTTGAATTTCCGGAAGAGGATAGCATATTTCAAAAAAAGTCTTGATGTGGAATCTGGTGCTAATTTCTTACGCCCTTATGTAGAAATTAATATTAAATTCATGCAATTCAATCAACTTGCAACAATTTGCTTAAGGTCATGAGATTTTATGTTATTACTCCAATTTTAAGTCAAACTACAATTGGACTTCATTCCTGCTGAAATGTTAAAGAATGTTGGGCGATGTTTCTATTCGAATCCTTATCTATCCTCAACTGTTTGCATTTCTTTGCAAAAAGAAAAGAAACTCCGTCTGACGTATTCAGAAAATTTATACTTTGTTTTCTTCCTCCTTAAGTCTGATTTTGTTTTATTTATATTCAGAAAATTCAGTAGAATGATTCGGAATTATAATGGAGCAGTTTAATTGAATGTGGTAATGAGATTTGGCTTCAATGGCTTTTAAATGAGAATGGTTGTTGAACAAAGAAAAAATATTTGAATCATAATTTGTCATCCTTTCTTTGTTGAACAGTAGGATTTTTAATTGAGATAACGATTCAGAATTCAAATTTTGAACCAATACAATTAAAGCAGACTCTTGAATTTTCTTTTTAGATCCATAGTATTGCGAATCAATTAATTTTGTCGTAATAGCTTAATTTGGTCCCTGTGAATTCTCAATGATATATTCTAATCAGGAACATGTCCATCTGCCATAGTAAAGTGACTTTAGTTAACAAATCGATATCAATGTCAATGCGCTATGATTTCAGCAGAATATTTAAATAATATGAAGATAAAATGAAATATTTCAAGATACGTTTCATCGAATGTGGAATATCTTCCATATTTTTGTTATTTTGGCAACCGCCATTCCCATACGTTCAATTCACGTTTCAGTTGCAACATACTCCACCCTGGAATGTTATAATAAATCTCGAACAGCAAAATGAGAACTCATTCCCTAACTTCAGCATTCTTTTTTCGTTCAGAATTCGAGGGAAAAGCTCAATATATATCTGTAAGCCTACTTGATCCATACACTTCATCATTCTGCTATTCGACGAGAATTTTGATGGGAAATGTGCTTGAGTTTGGTGATTTTCCAAAGATATGCACGAATAATTTTTCATCGAATCGATTGACTTGACAGCTTATTTTCCAATGTATTTGAGCTGGTTTCCATATTTTTATACTTCATTTGATGGTGAAATACAAGCACTCTTTGAGTTTATGATTTTTTGAAGCTGTTATGTCTCTTGGTACGTGTGTTGTGTATTTTATTGGGTATACTATTTCTGCTTGCTTAAAACAAGGGAGTTCGTGTAATGTTTGCAGAGAACTACCTTCTCTTCTTTGCTAACATGGAACGTTTAGAAACGTTTATTCAATGATCCAACTGATCCAAGTAACTCTTTAAACTTGCATGAAATATCACAGAACTTTTTCTCAAGAGTAAATGTAGTTAATTCATGTAATAAGTAAAACTTTCGTATTTTGAAAGTTTTTAATAATTTGCAAGAGAGCTACGAAGAACTTATCGAAATTTCTTGTTACACAGTTCAATTATTGTTTTAATCAAAAAAATTACTCAAATATTTACGATACTCCATCAAGTTTCAAGTTTCTGTTTTCTTGTTTGGAGGACAAGACATAACTTTGAACATAAAATGTAACGAGGAAGAAAACAACATATTCTGCAAAATCCGTATTGTGTAAAAAATTGTACTGTTGATAACCCTAATGTGTTTCATATCTTTTCTTACGATTTGTAGTGAGAATGAAAGAGACAGATAATTCTCATCACGTTCACGTTTATGTAGCTATTATCCCGCATGTGTTCTCCTGTATTCCCGAAAGGATTTAAAGTATTTTTAACGACGTGAATCTGTTGTGAAAAATTTCAAAAAGCAGTGCATCCAGAATTTTTCTGTTAGACTCGTTCATCCTGCATTTATATTATTAAAAATTGAAATTTCAATATCAAAATAGTAAGGAAATTATCGTCATAGAAATTTCAGATTCACAGCATGAAGTTGAGTTGTTTTTCTCCTGTTCCACCGATTTATTTGTGGCTTCTAATTGGACAACACCATTTTGAAAATAATTGACGCGGTAACCTTACAACCCTCTCATGACTTTTTAAACAGCACTTGTTTGTTAGATACTGTTGTTAGCAAGACAAGAGAAGAGCTTATTCAAAAGTCTCCTACTTTGTTATTCTTTCATTTGAGAATCATGCATTCAAACTGAGATATATATTAAAATGAGATTTGATAAATGAGGAACCACTGATGTGAACACATTATAGATTTAATATAAACTAATTCAAATTTAGAATACAAATCATTATTTATAAGGAATAAAGATTGTTTGGATATATTATGAGATATTACAGGTTTTAAGTAGTTTTTTTAATGATATATTTGACATTAGCTGCTCCCAATCCAACACTAAACGTCCCTTTCCAATCAGAGTTAGCATCTTCTGATCTTTCCAATCTTTGTCTCTTAACATTAGATCCATTTGATTCCACAAAGAACTCCACGAAATAATCTTCCAAGTCTTCTTTGGGACAAGCTGACACAAAACCAGCAACCAAACTCTTCTTCTTAATATAGAATATACAAAAAAAAACTTTTCCAAAAATAAATGTTCTTACTATAACAGCCTGTTCGTTAACATTTACTTCATTTGTTGGGCTTGTTGAATGAATAACCAATATTTTATTGCATTTTGACATTAAATGTTGTATCTTAGTTTCAGATTTAATATCGTTATAGCAAAAATGACAAATATTGTTAGCTCTGTAGCTGCAAAACCATTGATAATGTTTTGGCATGTTTTTGGCATTTCCCATATAGGTACAACCATCCATGTTGGAAATACAAGGCTGAAACTGTTTTTCTGTTGTTGGTATCTCAGGATTACACTCTTGACAAAATATTTCACACTCTACTGTAACACCCCTTGTAGTTTTCATAATAGTTTGCAAACAAGAAACACATTTGACTTCATGTCTAAAAATCTTTAATGAAAAAGACAAATCCTCAAAACTTTTAAAAAATAATTTCAATGCTCCAATATCAAATATGATAGCATCCGAAAAGTCGTTAATTTTTGACATATTCTTCACTATTTTATTATCCTTTACTGATAAAGTAGTTTTGCTCAGATTTATATTATACTTGAATTGTGGAGCAATTTTTGAGGAACCAATCAAACAGACTGATTGACAGAATTCAGCTCTATTAAATTTCGTCTGGATTAAAAATAAGAAACCAAAAACTGTAGTCAAAAAATTCTCTTCCACCTCATCTCCTTTATATTTGAAATCGAAAGGATTATCAACAATTAATTCATTGTGCTTTTCTCTAAAATGCTGTTGAAGATTTTGATAGAATCCTGACCATTTGCAGCTTCCAGAAGGTAATAACGGACAGTTAATCTTCTGATACTCACAGCAATCTTCATGTTGCTTTACTTCTGCAGTTATTAATTTCTTCCGACATCCTTCTTTCTTGAATCGACATGGGAATGAATGCATGACGAATAATTCTTCATAAGCAGTGTTTCTGAATGTTGCATTTTGTGCTGTAGGAGTAGGACAGCGGCCGCAGATATTGTCCCCATTTTTTGTCAGAAATATTGGTGGGCAAGACAAGTAGCTTTTACAAACGATACATTTCAGTTTTTCTAGTATATTTGACTCAATGTCAACCATTTTCAATTAAAATTGGATGAATATTGATTTGAATATGGAAACAGTGAAACTGATCATTGTGTGATACCTCCTTTGTTTATATTAATATTTAATTGATAAAAATGATGCAGATATGGATAACATATCTATTATTTAGCAATACTGCATAGAAAAAATTGAAAACTTGTCACACATTCATCAATTATTGTTTATTGTTATAACGTTTTTAAAAACTCTTAAAATAAATTACTCTATTTCTGTGAGATAATTTGATTCTTGCAAAATTCCTTTTCGTATGATTTCGTAGATTAAGTCATCCCTAGAACGATTTTTGTTCATCTCAATTCGACTTGAAATACTCTTCTCACATATTATACAACACAGAACTGTGTAAAAAAATATTTTGTAAAATATTGATGATGGATGTTTGCAAAATACCAGTAAAAAATTATTATTTATCATTCATTTCAAGCCTTTGTCTCTCAGATTGCAGATAATATTTTATATCTTCTCCTTTATATGATATCTATCTACAAAAACATGAATTTTTATTGTAGTGCTTGTCATAATAATATGAAATACGCTGATATCGTTAGAATCTATCACTTTCTATCAATAAATATCAATTTCATCACGAAACAATAGGAATTAGCGACAATAAAATATTTCTCATAGAGATTGTGTTTTTGCATTGTCTTACTCATATTAAGATATGAAATGGACATCCCCTTTTTACAAAAACTTGAATTTACATTGTACTGCTTGTTATAATAACATGAAATTCGCTAATGTCGCTAGAATTTATCACTTTCTATCAATAAATATTAATTTCATTGACGAACGATGGGAATTAGAGAAAAACTGACAAAATACTCTGAAGATTCTGAGATGCTCTTGGAGCTCATATAATTCAGATATATTTTGGGTACGTGAGATTTATACTGATTCCGCTTCAAATCCCGCTATTGGGTTCTAAATTTGTTGAATGTGTTTAGTATATCAGGTTAATGTGACCACAGTAACTAAATGTGCCGAATCCATCTAAATGATGGTTCTGAAAGCTCTCGCCTTGTTTTGAGTTGTTTTGGAGCTTACAGAAGAGCTTACAGGATAAGAAGTTTGAATTTATTCCATGACAAATACATACTATTTACTTAAACTCCCGAGGGAAGATTACGAACTGCTAAATTTCAGTGATGAAAAAGATTATAAGTAACATCCAACAAAATTTCATTTTCATGATTAGGTAATCAATATTTCATACATTATTAATTTTTTTTCTGTTGCAGGTAAGGATCCAATGCTGATTATTTCACGTAAGTGATTGAATATTGTAATACTCCATGATGCACTTAAAATATTTATTATTTTAATGTTCTTTTCGTTTTACTGCGCCAAAAATGTATTTATTAGTAAGTCCTGCCCTGTCAGATCGATATTCCTGAAAATATTTCCCGCGCAAATTCAAACTGTATAGGAATCCTTCCAACAGGATTCTGCATTTGTAGTTCGCGTTCAGATCACAAGTACGCTGTTAATCGGCGCTGAAATACGCTGAAATTTGTAGTTAACTGGTTTTCCGTTAGGTGGAGAGCCATGTAGCAGGAAATGGAAACTAGCGTCCTGCTGAAAGTAGTGTCGCTATTTCCTGATAGTCGGAGCTGAGTTTAACAGCAGGCTGTTTTAGAATGTGAAATGAAATAATAATATTGATTGATAATTCTAGTTCGATAAAGGTGGGAAAAATGTAATTTCGAAGATCCCTGTTAGAGTTTGTGGAATCAAGCATGGATTCCTCAAAATATTGCTTGATTTCACAAAGGAATCTTTGATATTGATATGTCAAGCAAAAAAATAATTTTAAATAATTTTTTTTTAATCTAGAAAACCCTTGTTCAAAGTATTGATTGTCAGACAAAAGTTACTTTCCCTTCAGGGATTTTTATAAAAGCTTCTGACAAAGACAAATCCTTTATGTTACTCACGGGACCTTAACAATTTGTTTGTTTTGTGGAAAAAGGCTAAATGTTGGTTCGCTTACTATATTTTAACATGAGGATGCTAATTGAATCATGAAATGTATAAATTCTTAAATCGGTTTCTCAAATTGATCAATAAACTGCTATTGTTATTACTGTATTTGAGGAACATTATGTGAACATCAATGAAAGATAACTAGTAATTGGAAATTAATAGCCTGTCTTAACATTTCTTATACATACAGTGATATTTGGAGCAGTCTCTCAAATTATTAAGTCAATATTACATGAGTTTAACTTTGCAAAGTTAAAACCTAGAAGTAAAATATCAGAATCATCATTTTTTGGTCAATTGGCATCCAAAAATCAATGTTCAGCAGGTATGAGTTATAAGAGCTTGAAAAATTGGTAGACTTCAGTTGCAAGCTTATAACAATCTTTTTTTGTTATTTTCTTGCTCATAGCAATTTCCTCATTATAATTAATTGCCCTATTTCTGTTAGAAAACTATCGAGAGGCCATAATCAGATTTATGGTAGAATGTAGACGGCTCTATTAATATCAAAATACAGTTCAATCCAAAATGCCTTTAAAGTGCATTGTATTTATGTGAAAAGACGTCCCTGAATCTGAAAGCAATCACACCAAGTAATTAATATGTTAAATTCGGTCTATACAAATCTTTAAACAAGAAAACAATGTCGGTGCTTTAAATAAAGAATTTTTAAATAATTTTTAAACCAAATACTTTTATGAAAAATGCAAGTAGAATTATGAATCATCTCTTTCTCTTCAATCAACCAAATTAAATTTTCTGGACCACATCAAACCCAAGACCTCCGACATCTTAATTAAAATTAAACTGACAATTTGGACTTTGCAGTTTACTCAGGCAAGGAACTCAAGATGGAAAATGACTTCTTGTAGGCTTTGCACAGATCTTGATTAGTTCTGATTGTATACGAAACGGTCCACAAATAAAACAAATTAAAGTTTACAAATGAAGACTTGATTACATAGCAAACTGATGGTGCCATCAACTGACGATTCTAAGAAACGTGAAAAGATTTTGTTACGGATAATTGAGTCTTAGCTCGTTTTGTGGATGTTCTATTTTGGTATTGGAGAGTTTTTACGAAAGGTTGTTGCAAAGATATAGCAACACTTTTGTTTCATATTTACCCTTCTTTTCTAAAACGATTGATGTCATATAATTTCATAAACATGGAAAGTCGTAATTAGTACGCCAGGAGATTACTCTTCAAATAATAGATATGCAACTCTCCGATGTAATTAAAACATATTAATTAAGAACCTTTTCATAATTTTAATTAATTTCTATTTTCTGCATATAAACAAGACCAGTTTGCACATGTGTTGCAGTAAATATTTAACAAATTGAATGAAGTTTATGAAATAAAGACGCATTAATAGCAGTTATACATTAATCAGAGTCTTATCTTATCCGATTATCTATTACAATTCATCAACATCGCAACTAATCTGATCCGAGGATTTTCCGGAGCTTGTTGCTTCCAATTTCAAACTTATTTAGTCAAATTGCAAATCAACTTTTCGTTGACTCATTTTTCATCAGCACTTCAATTATAAGCTTTTTTGTATTGCGAGAAGATGAGATTTAATATGAAATGAGAGGAGAGTGGTTATATACTGACCACAAAAAAAGTTCTATTATGTTCCTATGCTCCAAACCTTCATAAATCTATTTACCTCACTCTACGTCATCACACTCCACAATTCCTTATGAAAAGCCCTCATAATGAATGCAGAGTGACTCAGCCGCAGTGACTTGAACCTTCAGGGCACTTCAGCACTGAGGTTCCTGTAATTGAAGAGTACCTCTGCACTTTCAGCAGCCAACAGCTGCTCTCATACCGCTGCCACCTGAAAAAGGTCAAGTGGCTGGATGTGTTGCAAATTTGTAATCATGTTGAAGGTAGAATTTAAACAGAGGAAAAAGAGAGAATTTTATAAATTGACTTTGAGATTGCATCGTATTCCACAGAATATCCAAGAATAATCTACCAATGTTTTGTATATAACTAGGATTTAACTCCAATTTTATCTTAAGAAGTAGCTCAGGACAGAAAGACGTTGATTATTTTCTCTGTCCTGAAATTCAGTTAAAATTCAAAGAAAATTTCTCAAACTGGCATTTCCATCTTCCTTATACCGATAAAAGTATAAACATGTGTCTGGAAGTGCTAAATTCTAAAGAATATATCCTGAAAACCTTTTCGTTTCAGATAAAAGTCAATAGAAGCAAAGACATGTTCAATGTTTCAATAAAAACAGGAAAAGACATTTTGATCGAAGGTAAAAGTTTGACATTAGGAGTTGAATACATTTTCTTTAACATTTTCCTTGGGTTCTCTGAAACTATCTTGCTTTTTCACTTGATATTACTTGAAAATTCCAGGACTTGGGAAATAAATCTTAGAATTTTCTCTTCGTCTTGGTAATAACCAATCAAAAACACAGCTTCTGCAGAGTGCATTTGCGTAGCTTGATATTCAATTTGGACTCATTTTATGCTGGAAGCTTTTTTAAAAGCATCTGTATTTACTATAGGTAAAATGTATTATTATTATACCACATTTCTGAACAAAGCTGAAAAATTGTGCTATTTATGAGTGAAATTCTGAGAATTTGGAATATACACTTACGGTTTCGTGGATATGCAGGACATCTTGTATTACGAACATTAAAGTTTATAAAGTGCTACCAAGTGATCAAGCTTCCCTTTTATCTACAAAGATTACTTTATGTTGGAAAGATATCCCCCAAGAGAAATTTGATACTCTTTTAAGGCTTCAAGCCACAAGGTACACATACATACATAAGGGCGTCGGTTTTATCATGTAGATGGCATGTCCAACATGTACTAAAAGAAGAATAAATATTTGTGTCCCAAAATAACTTCGTTTCTTTAACGACAATGTAACTTGAAGATCCTCCTTCTTACACACCTACATTCTTGATCAATAAAAAGTGTAATATTAATCCCTGTCAATTATTCATATATCATTAGCAATTTGGAAAAAAAATCAAATTGCAATCAGTCACTCCCAATTTCATCCAATTTCGTTTTGACAACAAGGGCTATTTAATGTTTGATGCAGTTGCAGGTTGCAGTGATTGCAGTGCATGTAAATGAACTTGTTTAACCGCATTTAACCTTTGACCCTGTTTTGAGCTGCACTGTAATCAATAAGTAAATAACTGATGATGAATCCTACATAGGGAATAATTGATGGGTTGCTTCGTTAAGCAAATAATTTTTGTTACAAAACAATAAGAAAAAATCTGAATTGAATTTAATGTTAAATTGTCAAGTTTGTCACGAGGCCAGAAGTTTCCTTCCGATAATGAATCTATTGCATAAGGCTGTAACTAAGCAAACTTTTGATTAGTAAAGTTCTGCAATCGAAAACTGAGAAGCAAAATGTGAGAGTTACAGGTGCTACCTTCAAACATAACTCCAAACTTATGAACAAACTTATTTCCATTTTCAACTTGACCTGCCCGTGAATGTTTCATGTTAATTATTACATAAAATACTAATTCACATACTGTCTTTTTTACCTCCTGTTCGTCTTACTGACTCATTACTCCCCCTAATCGGTTTTGTCCCCTAGGATAGTGGGCTACCAAAAATGTGCATGTCATCATCCGTCCTTGACACATATCAGTTGCTTGTGTCAGTTATCATACTTGCATCCACCAACCATTTAACATCTTTTTGCGATGGAAGTCTTCTCTGCAAAGGCACTGTTCGTTTCAATGATTTAGAGTTTAGACTTAGAGGATTTCATGAATGATCTTTTTCACTCAAATCTAAATATACATACCTCAAATATTTTCTACTTTATCTCACAAAGCTGAATTATGAAGAATTGATAACAAGCTCAAGTTTGACAAGCAAATCAGTTTGTTGAAAGCAAGCAAACTTTTTCCAACACTCAATCTCAATTTGGTAGGATCAAATGGTTCGTTACTTTCACGGCGTTGTGGCTGTTCCACGAACTATTCATCATAGATGAAATTGGCTATTTGACAGCAAAGTGCTGCATGAATAATCAAACTGTGATGCGTATGAAATATTCATCCTCTTATTTCATATGCTTAGGCCAGAAGAATTGTTTTCTGCTATCTTCTACTTATTTACTTTAGTTCAACTTGGCTTTAGATCAATAAAAAAACACCTTAGTGCCTTGGTGCATGATGAATTATTATATAATAATTGAAGTGCAGTTTTTTGAAACGTATCAAATGCCTTCTACTCTTCCAAACGTTCATTACAGCCTTTTATTATCCTATATACTGCTATATTCGAAAATCTGCTGGAAAAGGATATTATTACCTTGTTATGTCCCTAAAATAGTAATTACCCGTTTAATAGCATGTGCTTTAAGCTTGTTAGGATGATATTATTAGTGTGAAATCGCTGAAATTACTACGCATGTCCATTATCGCACGGTAATAATATTTCCGAAACTCCGGAAAGATAAGCGCGAAGCGCGTTTGCTTTCATTCGGTACGATAACGTCCCTAATGTTATAAAACTTTTCAAGCAGAAAATGTCTTTTTTGACAATCTATGAACAAATTACTTCAAGATCGTAAATATCTTATTCATCCATCAAAAGGAATTCTCTAATTCCTAGTGAACTAGAGCTTAATGAATTTACTAGATCCCTCTTATGATACAATTAATAAGTTTGTGGCAGAATTTCCGGTTTGCCCTTCGCTCTAAGCAAACTAAAATTGTATTCCCAATCACAGCTCTAATGGAAAATTTAACGTCTCTAGACAAAACAATTCTGCAGAGCGCTGAATAATAAAGATCAATTTCCGTCAATAAATACCCTGATTGTGATTTGAGTTTGTTTAGCATGTCAGTCAAGAGATTCCAGTTTGGCGTTACAAACCAAACAATCATGGGTATATAACCTCTGGGAATTCACAGCGATGAACCTGACAAATGAGTTGAGATAATTTGGACACTAGATATTCTGATGTTATAAAATAGTTTCAGGGGATGATTAAATTCATATTCTGCAATCTTTATCTAAAATTCTATTTCCACTACTTCTTATTTATCTTAACTAGTTCGCTATTTATTTCCGTATCTGAACTACCAACCATTCTTGGTTCGACCGAATCCAGGTCTATAATATCCTCGCCTAGTTTCTTGAAACCTCTAGGAAGTTCTAGTGGTTTTCAGAGATTTCACAAACGTCACTACGTCTTTGGCACTTATGATTCATTGTATTTGCTACCTTATAATTGAAGCTTTTATCAATAGTTTTGACCATATTTTTTGTTTACTGCAGTCAATCAACATCCTCTCAAAGCCTTTTTGTTATTATATCAACAGTTCCTTCAAACAGCAACAGTTTCTAAATACCATTAACGAAAGTGATCACATTTAAGTCATTTTCTGTGCACAATCATGTTCCTTTTATTATTTAAGTATTCAGAAACACGCGAAGCATCGATATTCTGTTAGTAGAAGCGGAAAGGTTTATCTGCTAATAAAAGTTGAACACCGGAAGCCATCTTATATGTGCATTGACCTGTAAGAAAGCCGAAATGGTGTAAAAGCTTCTACATAATGCACTAGGTTGAACTTTTTGTACGCAATAGTCAATAAATTCTACACAAAATTTGATGATTTGTCGCAAAATGATTTCATCCATATCAAACTTAATGATGGTCTCATTAATTATTTTCATTACATTATAACAATCTCAATATTATATTATAGTTTAATGTCTGAAAAGAGATTTTCGGAAGCGAACATGCATCTCAAACCACTTCTTTCAGAATAAAATAATAATTTCATGTCTTCCAACCTTGTAATGAGGAATCGATACCGCAATTATTTGAAGTCCATTGTCATAAATATAATATATAATTGTTATCGACCGCCGCTGAACTTTCACGTGAAAATGCTTCCACGATCAACCAGACACCTTGAAATTATTGGTCAGGTTTCATAAATTTTTTTCTTGTGATTTTTTTGTGTCGGAAATGGGAATTTTTTATTTTTTCAGAAAGCTTCTACAATTCTAGGAATAATTTTAGACAGGAATACTTTTTAGATTGAAATGATAAGGTGGCCGAATCATATATTCATTTTTCTGATGTTTTATTCATCTGATTTTATCGCTGTAGTCATCAATAATTCCATATTTGAAATACAAATCGATTTTGATGATACAGACCGACCATTAATGATTGATGGACTATTTTTTGCTAATATTCATTAGTCTGATTGAATTCCATTCAGAGAAACTCTAGGGTAGTTGTATTTAGGTCTTATTATAACTGAAAGTGCATTGATCATCATGTTTAGTTGTTTCGGCTTTCTTTTCTAACTTCTCTGAAACATTTTCCTACTTGTTTCACTACAACACTTCCACTCCGTTGCTTCTCCATCGAGCATTGATGGATGGAATGTTCTATCCATTCTCCAGAATCATCCAGAAAGCTTGACAAATCTATTAACCTCATAAGGATTAGTTTTATAACCTTCAAACTTTCGTTAGAGCATGATAATCGTATGGAATTGTACTTCAACAGAAATTCCATCAAACCTAGAAAATTAGCTTCACAAAGCTTGTCATCGTTCTTCATTATTGTCCATTTTTTTCTGCCGTGAGTTTATTCAAATTCATTTTACAGCCCTTTCTTCATTCAAACCTACGCTAGGATTGTAGAGCTGCAGTATTTGAATTTAATCATGTGTATTGTCATAATGATCCCTCATCGCCGTTGTTATTTTATATTTCCAGTATTTGATAAGTATCTCTCTGAGGCTGAGATGAAATGCCAACTTTATAACTTTTATCGCTTTCTTCTGAACTTTTACGTAATAATGCGTAATCCTATTAGAACTTTTCGAAGAAATATAACAATAGCTTAAAGCTTTTATTAGGATTCATTTATTAAAAGTGGTATTGTAAGTTACAAATTAATAAGGAAAATTGATGTTGGTATACAGGAGAGAGATTATAATTGGTATTTTTTAATTCAGATAAATTCGAATGTTCTATCAGGCTTAATGATGGCTAGGAATGATATTTGATCCAGTGATCCTTCAACTTCAATAACTAACAAAAATATCGTAAGAAATTCATGAACTGATACGTTCTGACCATCAATTTACTTTTAAGAAAATCATTGATTTGGAATTAAACTGGAAATTATTGTCAAACAAACAGAAAAAACACTAGATACTAGTGGCCTAAAAACTGCTCAAACTGTCCAAAAATGATTCAGAATTGTTGAATGAATTCCAACTAATCGTGAATTTATGGGTGACTTACAAAAGAAGATATAATAATTGCAGTGGGAGAGTTAAGGTTCTTCAGAATCGAAAAAGCGTGTCAAAATTTTTATTGACAACCGCCTTTTACTTAAGTTGAAAATTTCTACAAATGAGAGCATTGTGAAGTGAATTAATTTTAGAGAGGTTCATTGTCAATCTTGAAACTTTCTTATTATACTTGTAAGTGTTAGAATTTCGAAGGCTTTTTCTTCAGGAGAAAATTGTAATTCTTACAGTAAGCGAACGGAATGAACAATTTAGCCCTTGAGAATAAAGTATCGTTATGAGCACTTCATATCTATTGTCTTTACGAAGTACTCTTGTGATATTGATCTTTCTATTATTAAAAATGCTTAGCGATACAACTCTTCGTAATCTCATTGAACTTTAACTCCCTCTTTCTTGAGTATTCATCTGAAACTCTCCATACGGTGATTTTATTAAGGTTTATATTATTATTCTGATTCACTGCACTATTTTATATACCCACATTTTAACTTCTCGTTTCTGTTATGAGATGGAAACTGTCTGAGTTGAACGATTTTAAATATTGTACTAATGTTAAAAAGACATCTAAACAGAAGAGTGCTCATAAAAATGTAGTAAAAAATACATTACCATGAAGAGAACTGTTATTTCACAACATAAATCGCAGTTTATTTACTATTGCACTTCTGTAAGAGTCAGCAAATTCTCAGTTTGCTGAACTCTGACGAAATTGAGGAATGTGCTTTCTTGCAAGCAAGCAATAGAGGTATATGAACTATTTGTAAATACGATTGACGTCAATAACGAATATTGTTATATTGGCATTTTGGATTTTATATATAGAAGTCAATAGTCAAGTTATGAGAGAGAGAAGTTAGTTAGTTATGAGTTAGTCAAGGAGGATGTAGTTAGTTAGTGATAATGTAGTTAGTGATAAGTTAGTTAGTGCGTGTGTCAAGAAGTTAGAAGTTTGTAAATATTCATCGATGTAGTTTGAAAGCCGGTGAGCAATCGGAGTTTGGTAACTTGATCTTTATATTCTTTATCCTTTTAAATACATTTTATTATTTGTTAAACGTGCGAATTATTCCAAGTTCCTGTGCAAGTCATTCTCCCCTTTCAGAAGTATTCCAAGAGTAAATAAGTACAAATATAATATCCTCACAATTCAGCAAAGAACCCAATCTACCAAAATATAAATTTATTGTAAGTGGGAAACCCTTACACTTCCAATTTTCTTCCATATTAGATTTTTTCCTTTTAATCGAAATCATGATAGTAAGTATAATTCATTTATTCAGCTGCCTTTAGCTCGATTTCTCACTTTCCGTGTGAAATGTTATATATCAGCTCGAAAATATTCATTAAATGATTCTTATGGAGTCTACTGACTTCTGTGACTCCTCTATTATTCTCTTTCTCATTATAAAAATTGGGGAATCTACTTTGTCGTAATATCAAAAGGTGATTCTCTCTTGAAGTTCTATTTTCGGACAAGTCAAATGAAATTTGTGGGACATTGAAATTTATGTCACACTATTTTATATTCTTGAGTTCATACAGCTCCCATTTTCCGGACCTTTTGTGTCAGAAGAATGTTATTATCCACTTCACCTACGTTAAGAAGAAATACATATTTTTTTATGAATCTTGACGTGAATAATAAAATAATTCCAATGCAAGAAACATCGGTAATAGATACTTCCAAATATCAATTTTTGGAAAAAGAGTAACCACGTGGCATGACGTCTCAGCTGGCACGTCCCCTCATCCCCCGCATTTCCCACACCGGAAAATTCGACGCCGCGCGCATGCTTCTTGGTGTCGGCGCGTCTACATGCTTTTCACTCCAAAACATCCGCGTCGGAGTGCGAGAAATACACGTCGGAACATTGGCAGCTCTAAACAACGATCATACATCAAACTGACAGATTATTTCACCCAAACGCAATAATTTTCAGTTTCTAAGTTCATGCGAAAAAGTTTGGTTATGTCTGCTCTTGACACTTTGGGAAAGTTAGCGCAACTAATTTGTGTTGTGTGATTTGGTTGTGCGTGAAATTGATTTCAAGGTGAGTTTTGCTAAGTTTGAATGTCTTAAGTGATTTGCACGTCAAATTAGAAAATCCTTACTGTAAATCCTAATATTGAATTAATTGATTATACATTTTCGAAAATTCTAACTTAAACTCAGTTTTTGAGAGGTGCGAAGCTGTTTTAATTGTATTTTCATTTGATTTTGATTCAGACGAGTCCTTAAGGTGGTAAAAGGAACATCGATTTATCAAAGCGGCGGAAATCAGTCTCAACTCAACTATAATTTATTGTTACTGTATCTAAAAAAGTAGACTATCTTATAGATACTGTATGTATAAATAGCCTTATCCTAAATTTGAAAATAAAACCGGACGTAAATCAAACTTAAATATACATGGGAAGTTTGATATTGCAGCAAATAAACTAGAGGTAGATATTTATTTTATATTTTATAACTAATTTTTGAAATGATATTTCGATGATATACAAATAGATAAACAAATAAAAATTCAAAACATCCTGGCAAACATAGGAATTTATTAATTTATTCATAGTTTCACGATTTGATATTTGAAATTGAATTTTCAATAGTGATATAATTTTACACTGTTTTACACATGACAAATAATTTTGGGTGGAATAAATAGACAATATTACACAAAGTGCTTTGATTCTGAGCCAAAAACCTATTTCTCATTTTAGATATGATTTTGGATAAAGTGATGAAGGTTTTTAAAGTTAACACTCAATTTAATTTAAACAACATTTATCTCTTATTTCAACTTTTACACGAAAAATCCATCAAAATGTATTTCTTTAATAATTTCAGTTCATATTTTCTTGAAATGAAAATCCAAACTTTCAAAAATTACGTTACACAGATTCAAGGTATGGCCTACCGTAGAGTTGATGAGTTTTACGTCAGGCAACCAATCAAATCAGTGCTTGACTCATAGTTCAATGTATGAACTACTTGCCATATGAATATTAGAGGGTCGGACTGAATTATACAGATGCTCATAACGACTAGGGAAAAATTATTCAATTTTTGCATCATTTACATTTTAATACGTCAGAGTATCTAAGGATTTCACTCAATTATATAGCCAAATAATTGATTTAATGAGCTCTAGGACCGTCAGACAGATTCATAATAAGAGTATATACTAAAATAAAGTCATCCACTTTTTAGACTGCTTTTTGGTCTTTCATGTTTTTTACACGGTTACTCAGTTCTAAATATGATTCTGGATGGAATGATGAAGGTTTTCAAAGTTAACACTTAGCTTAATTAAAATAAACTGGAAAAATGTTTTTACTATTTACGAGCAATCGCCTTCCAATTTCCAAGAACAATATGTCCATTTGTTTACAATGAGATGTGTTACTGTGCCAAAATGGTAATAAAACGCATTTTTAACCGATCTGTTTTTATGGAGCCGGTAATTTTAGATTGTTTATTTATTTTGGAATGTGAAATTTTTGGAAGAATAATATAAATGAGTGATGATAGTTTGAAGACTCATATTTGAAGTACAGATATGCTACAGTATTCACTTTCAAAAGCTAAATAATTTTGTTGAATGATAAATATAACATCTCAAACAACACGACCTTGAACTTAAGAAAAATTTGTGTCACAAAAACAAGTGCTTCATGTTATTTGGAGTATTGTCTTCTCTAGCAGAAAAACAACCCCTGCTGTGCTTTTTCATTGTTAGTGCTGGAGATGTTTCTTGAAGCGTGACAAGCGACACCTATTCAGAGAGTGAATACAAATACAAACATTATCTGACATTTGACATCCCTTATGGAGATGACGTAAAAAATTTTGCTCATTAATGGTAAGAAATTCTATCATGAAATGCTTTTTTAAAGAAGAGTAGTTAAGGATGTATCAAACTTACAGCAAAGCTTCTTCAAAAATCAAATTGGTTATTTGCTATCAAATATCTTGAAGAAATGTTGGTGTAGCTCAATTTATATAAGCTGCATGTTAAATTGGTATCCTTATTTCATATATTTATGCATAATCTCTCAATTTTCCATTCAGGTTATAAGAATCAAGCTATACCAATATTTTTTTCAAGCTGGTTTTTGATGTGCGGTATTGAAACATTGTTGGAAAAGATATGTCTCGGAAAAGAAAAGATCCACCCGGAAAACACAACTGAGGTTGGTTGTTTTTAGGACTAGTAATTTATCTATTGTGATATTGGGTCACGTTGAGAGTAAGGATGAGGTTACATGAACATAAAACAACCGAGAAAAAACTACTAGATATGATATGATGAACAAAAGCTATAATTCTGTTCATATATCTACAACTATTGTGTGCTTACTGGAGAATCTTTAGCGTGAGAACTTTTTGATTGAAAACAGCAATTCACTCATACTCATAGCAGAACGTGGGCTTGTTTTTTGATAGAAGAGACTCTCTCTTATTTCTCGAATTTTATGATTATCTACAGAATGGAATTATAAATTTTAAGTTTTTAATTAAAACTGATAAATTTCCCCTGAATATATTTTGAATCAGCATTACTGAATTATCGATTTTATTTTATCAAGCTTGTTCAGTAGTGAATCAGATAGGCGTCAGTTGGTTTAATTTCACATTTATTTCATGGTTTTCGTTGTTGGTGTGCCAAAATAATGAAAAACTGAAGAATAATCGTTATTTTACTCATATGATATAAATATGATGGAGTAAATAAATTGGACTTTGCGAAGCAACTGAATAGTAAGAAATCATTTGAAACCTTATTTTCAATAGCTGCTTATCTAATAACTGGTTTTATGATAGAGTAAATTCATTTTAGTTAACAGATCAACTATTGAAGTAAGGTTTATTTGCTCTGGAAGTTAATCATTCTGCCCTTTCATGAAACCAGACATAAGTGATTTGTTTCCCATAGTTTTCTCAAATCTAAATATTGCCCACTAGATTATTTATGCAATAAATTGCCTGTTGTCAATTCGAATAATTCCAGTATGCAAATCAAGAACAATAATTATAATTTGGTGTTGGGTGTAGAGCGTGTGAATTGATAGTGTATGAATATGATTAAGTTTAATCAAGGGAACAATACCCATTCAGGGATGATATGCTTAACAGATTCATGGTGCTGGCATTGAGAGTATGTACAATTTTGATAATTCCATCAGTTAATATTCACTTGAAGTTTTATTATAATCAATTGAATGGATAAAATAATAAATTTTTAGCCCCGATATCACAAAAATGCTCCCAATGAGAACTCGAGAGCTACGAATTCAAGAAAGCACGTAGATAGTTTTTTTTCAATAAAATATTAATTTGTGAAATAAAATACTATGAAAATTTCAATGATAATTATATCTAATAATGTAACAAAGGTATATGATAATTAAAAGCGACTCTAATCATTATGTACTTCCATATTATAATTCTCGAGTGAAATATAAATCTTCATTTTTTACATATAGCGAATAATTATTATAATCATATTAATTGAACATTGGAAAATAGACATTGTAATAAAACTAGTGAGTTACTGGTAGGACTTTTCAAATAAGAGAAACTAAAATGTAACATATAATGTAACGGATGCTATATAATGTGCAAGAACCTCCATTATGGAACTGAAATCAATTCCCATAAAAACAATGGTAAAACTCGAATAATCCGGAATTTATTATTTACTTATCCTGGAGATATACAATTTCAAATAAATTGTAAATTTGATATCTACAGTTATAGTATTGATTATGAACGATAAACTTGAAGGGCTTGTGAAAGTACCGAGTCGTGAGCTCTCAACTTTCTTATCGGATTTTTATGAAACAACGGACTGTTTAACAATTTGACGTGGTCTCTAGTTTTCAATAAAATAAGTCCCATTGGTCAAATGCGTTATGGAAACGACCATGTAAACAAAATAAGTACAAATCAAACAGTACACGTGTTATTTCATCTATTATTGGTTTCTGTATACAATCTATGTGATCTAAATCGCTAGTTCAAGGATATGTTATTCGATTGAAATCAGAGAAAAGGACAATTTGTAGAATAACGAATGAAGGCAATAACGAAATTAGAATTGTAATTATAATGAAACCATGAATATCAGTTTAGTGGGGGGAATCAATATGGTTTGCATTAAATTTTTTGCTGCTCACATATGAGCGAAGCGTCCGTTTTCACGGATATCTCATATTACCAATTATTATTCGGTATCCTGTATATTACAACAAGATTCACTAGCTTTCTAACTTTGCTGGGAAGCTAATGTGAGCTCCAGCTCATGTAAATAGCGCCTGCCACCGATCCATTCGTTCTGAATCTTTAAAATTGTCAAAATATGAAAGTTGAAGGCTGAAGGAAATTTCTTCTGTATAACAGGTAATATTTGGCTTCATGTACTTAATACTTTAATTGCTCTCTGTTTTATTAGTAATTAGAACATTTTCCTAGAAAAATGGCATGAATAAATTGAATAATTGTACGGATTCTCCAACTCATTCTCTAATTGAAACCTACTAACTTGAAAAGTGCAAAATTAATTTCGAACTTGATGACATAATTTGCAGATCAATTTTATTACTTCGTCATTTCGTTGCTCAAATAATTTGATAAGTTATTTTTGATCTGCAGCTACAATCAATATCCTCCTCGAATACTTCTGATTTCAACGCAAAATTGCTCAGATTCCTTGATACAACCACTCTAAAAAATCTCTTCGAGTGTGTCTTCATGTACAGACTAATTCCAAGACACCTAACACAATTACTTCTCCACATTGTTTATTTTATCGTCATCTGTTACCAGAGTAATTGCGTAAGTCTATTATTTCGCGGGAAAAGAATTACTTTTTGTCTGTCTTCTTCAATCCCAGAGAAGTTGGAAAAACAAAAAAGTCTTTTATAAGTAATAAGGCTAGAGTGGGATGTAAGAGGTTTTGTCGTGCAAGAAATTTGATGAGCAAAATTCACAACATAGAAAGAGTTGCATCTGTATTTGAGAACAATTCAATTTGACAAGTGTAGCTAGAAATTCTTAGCTTCAATTACTTGAGCACCTATTTATTCTCTACCGGCAACCACGCTTTAAAGTGTTTTGAGCCACTGGTTTAATATATAATGAATGTTTTGTCTTCCAAGAACAAAAAAATTCAATATATTTTGGATCATTTGTTTAATGAATCTATACTGATCAACTTCTAATTGGCAGAATTTTTAGATGACAAATATTTTAAAGACGCTTATGTGAGAGGACTGTACGAGGGAGTCGATTATAAGGAAAAATAAGAAAAAGACGTATGAACGTCGGACTCGTGAAAAATAATATAATCATGTAATTGTTGAACCTTTGCTGAATATTACTATATAGATACGTTAAATTGAACTGAAAATAGATTTTAGTCCTGGATTATTAGTCTGTAAAATATAAATTGATCAGAATATTCGTGCAAAAATTATTCTTCGAATAGATTGAATCATGTAGAATTATATTGTTGGAAGTGATCTAAATTATACAGTATTTACTCTTTTTTATAAATTCTTTATTGAAGTTTTATATCCAAAAGATTTGTTTTAATGAGATTGATTTAATAAGCTCTAAGACCTTTTCAAGGACCGTCAAATAGATTTATGATAGGAATATATACTAAAATAAAAATCATTTACTTTTTAGACTGTTTTTTAGTCTCTCACGTTTCGTACACGGTTACTAAGAGAAAATGCAGCACACTTTTCTCATTCCTTAATAGTCATGCAAAATACTGAGCACCCATTTAGTTGAGATGCTTGCATTAAATCACTCACTGATCATCGATTATCATTCTATGGATTTAGTTGTGGTGGTTTATTTTGAACACCCCGACACTCATCTTCAATAATGCCTTTATCATCGATTCAAATTCAGTTGTCCAATAATAAACGCATAACGTTTGTTAAGCTCTGAATGATTAAATATTGTCAAGTGAACTACACATTTTTTGCACATTCAAAAAAACTCTCTCTCCAACAAAAACCAAAATATGTGACAAGTGATGTGTAATATTTGAACAATGGGCTCTGTAAATTTTGCTCACAGTTTTCCACCTCGTTGATATTTCTATATTTACATATAAAATGACGTACAATCCAACACCAATAAAAATAACTGAAGCGAATTCATTCGTTGTTTGAAATGGTGGTGACAGCATACAATACAACTTATTACATTGAAGGGATCAGTACCTATCACTAAATAGGACGATATAGAAAAACATGAAGTGTTTGACACCAATAAAGTAGTGATCCAAAAGCGTTTACATTTTTGAGAGGAAGTTACTCAGTTTTATTAGAACTTCACCATTTATTAGTTCAAATTACACTCTTCTAGTTTATGTCCCTATCATCCTCCTCAAAAACTGCGATATATATTCTGTGAATATGCTACAAATTTCCTACATCCACACTCAACTTATTTTTTTATGTAAACGGCTTGCATTCAGTTCTCTGTAATTTCGTTGGGATGTAAAACTGTAAATTAAAATTCAAATATCTTTTTGTCATTCATGTCGTGCAATGTGTTCGTACAAAATTGAATGGAAGGACTTCATTCCATCTTTTAGTATGTAAATGTTACGTTTTCTTTTACGGTTCTTACGTAATTTACCACAGCTGACTTTAATACTACTTCATGTATTATGCAAGGAAACACGAGAAATGCGAGAGAGTTGTCGCTCTAGCATTTTTGTTTTCTCTATTAAACTTTTATAGATCATTACATCGTGCAACATAAGATTAACAATAAAACTGCCAACCAAATTTTTTTCTCCACTGTCAAATACGATGTCTGATATGGGATAGGAATTTTTGTGGAGCAACATCCATATTTCAAATTATCAAATGCAATTTAAGTTATACCTGAATTTACATGTGAAATGCCAAATTTGACATTTTGAAGATCCATTCACAATGTATGTTTATTAAATTTGTGGAAATTTTATTTTGTTCATGACGGAAATGAACTGAGAAATTTAATAGTGATGTAGGATTGAAGAAGGTCTTCCAAATGTCGCACCAAAGCGTTTATTGAATTGTAGCCAATTTTCTAAATTGAATTGCTATTCAATCAATTGCAGTGTCAGTATATTATATTTTCTTAAAATCAATATCAGGAAAAACTACGACGTCTATTTATTGTAGAATCTCACAGAAAATCTACAGTTAGAAAAATATTTTTTGTATACATTTTTGGATGAAATATTATACCTACACATCAAAGCAAAACAAAAAAATATCAACAAACTAGTAATGATGGATGAGTGTCATTTCATATAACACGTGACCTCAGTATTCACGTGACGAATCCCATTCGACTTTCTGTCAAACATGATGATGAGCTTCAGGTGGAGTGAGGGAGTATTATCGATGCTAGTGCTCTCTATCAGAAATGACAGGTACTCAGTACAAAATGAGAAATGACGGCAAGAGAGCAAGGCTCTTATCTTCAAGATTTTTCAATCGATTTCTGTCTTTCAAGATATTTGAGCTCGTGATGCAAGTAGTACAGTAATTTCCTATGGAACTATTAAGTCAATTTCATTGCGGTTGAAAAGTAAGAGGAAATTATGTTTCATTTCCCAAAACTTAAGCAAGGAAATGATGCATCTAGAGGAGGAAAAGCATATTCTTTATGAAGTATATACGTTGTAGATCTAACATTTTTTAAGGGAATCTTCAAATCTATCAATCAAGGCTTGAGATTTCAACGAGACTTCCCTTAACCCCCTTCCTCCTCTCCTACGTGAAAGTATCCAGTGAATTCAATTCATTTATGATAGTTCCTACAAATACTGACGATAAAATGTTACTTTCAAGTACCAAATTGCCGAGAGCTTGGCATCGTTTGGATCTAAAATTGATTTTTTCGTGATCAAAAGTTCCTGAAGTTGCTACAAATTAGATTTGTTGTATTTTTGAATATTTACACGTTTCCTTATAACCAAATCCCATCTCAATTATCTTCGATCGAGTTCTCTTTGCAAGCTCATATTTTCCGGTCTAGGGGACAGGATTTTCCGTTAGGAAGTTCCAATTCCTGCGTGTATGGAGTGTACTTTATTCAACTTCTTTGAGAGTTTTCTGTGACAGAACACAACTTGAATTCGGGTCGATATCCTTGTTATATTTAATGGAACTTGTTAGGAGATAAATTTTGTAGGACCTTTATAAAGCTTCATTGAGGATGTTTCAATATAACTTGTAGGATAAATTTGTTATATATCATAAAAGGATAATTATGTGTATATTAATTTCCCATTTTTTGCATGATTATTGCTGTACTTATATCAATTCAAAAATACATAGAAAAAATGTAGTATTCGCCCACAGAAATCCTGTTCCATTCCATTGGACGTCTTTGCATTGATTTCTATATTGAATTTCCACCAAATATTTTCCACGTCATTTGTCCCAAATCCATAGCACTATAAAGATAAGGCTGATTGAGTCGCTTGGTTGATTTCCAAACTGTCCACGCGGTAAATTCACTTAAACTTCGAACGAGCCGATAACAGGAGCCAAACGGTAAACGGTAACTTGCTAAACTATCAAGATAAAGGATAACGCAGGTTTGGAAATAGATGAAGTTTAAACTAATTAATGAATCAAGTGTGAGAGAAAATGCACAAAACTTTTAAATCAGTGTTACACAGGAAGGGTTTGATGTTGGATATAATTGATTTACAGTTTAATGGAGCGACATTCTAGTAGACTCGTCTTATGCACTTCAAAGCTTCAAGTATAGAACTCTCCAACCAACTCACTTCTCTTCTAGTTTGTTGTGTTATGATATTGATAAAAGCACAACTCGTTTATATTCATACAACTAGACTTATTTAATAGAAAGATGCAAGGTTCAATCCCATAAAAATGAAGTTATAAATGTGCAATAATACCACACTTTACGACAAATCTGAAGTGTTGTGCACTGTAAATACACGATAAATATCTTCGTTGTAAACAATTTTCTATATAAACTGCAACAGTGTAATATTGGAAATTGCTGAGCTGCCCTTCAAATATTGGCTCATATTTTCTTTAAGAGTAAAGATGGATGACTTCACCAAATCCAATATTGGTTGTATATGTATCTTTACTTGAAACAATCCAACTTATTTTTGAGTTCTTGTGCATCGAATATTCATGAATCTCACAATATCACAATTGAATTAAAAGTATTTTTTCATGGCTAGAACTTTGTGGAAACGTGATTCCCAGCAAAGTGGAAATGCATTAAAAATCAGCTCGTTTTGTTAACCAAGTTTTTTAGAGCCATTGAACAATTTTGCGTGCTTGCATATTTATTTAGTGTAACAAAGTTTACATACACAACAGGTGGTTCAATATTTTGCTACAACCAGAACATTTGAATTTGAAAATAATAATATTGTGGTTCAATTGAGTGAGAAGAGCAGACTAACATTCCATGAATAAGACAAAATGAAGGCACTGTTCCAGTGTATCAATCCTCATGATTTTTGAATGATTTTTGGTATTAATTCCATCCTCATGATACACGCTTCTCATTGAAGCTTACTCTGCTCCTGTCCTCCTGAAAGCTGTAGATTCCCATATCGATTTAAATGCTATTCTTAGCCATGTCACGCCGCGACAGAAAGCCGGGTTACTCAGCTAGTTAGTCATGGAGAGATGGGTGAATTTATTGGATTAATATCGGGTTATTCTTAGCAACGATTGAGAGGCTGGAAGTTTATTATGAAGGAAAATAACTAGATTGGTTATGGAATTAAAAGTTTGTTGCCGACTTATGATGGATTAGTGAAGATAATTCATGTTTATCAATGCAGTCTTTAATATTTACTTTGTGGAGCGGTAATTGTCTTGAACTACTGGAATATCAAATCCGATTTGCTCTTCAATACTGATGAGATTATAGAATGATGCACTAATAAGCCTTGATTGGATCATATGCAACTTCGATTAGGCTTTGCTTTCAAATTCATCATTTCACATATTCATAATACCTGCAGCAAATCCACTATAAAACTTGCTAGCAAAATTCAGTCCTGCAATCTTTTTCTACGTTTTTAGAGATCCTTCGGAATGTTTGGAGTACACACACGGTTGAAGTATAGATTAAAGCATCAATAATACTGGAATTAGGTTGTCGGTTTCTGAGGACAAGTTATGTAGTACAAGAGGAAGAGATTTATAGAAACAATCAGGATTCTGGTTGAGGTGGTCGAAGAGTGATTTAGGTTTTGTCTTCTGATTAAAACAGGAACAGGGCAGTTTTGTCTTATTTAATTCAAGTGGAAATTACAAGGGATGTCATTCTAGTTTTGTGTACTGGCTTACAGCGTCATGACAGAAGAACCAACTCTGAACGACGAATCATCAAGTTTGCACAGCTCGTAAGACTGTTGAATTTTTAGAGCAACAAAACGTCGACTTGTCAGTCCACCAAAGGATATTTGTGTTGATAGCAATGCATGATCACGTAATCACGTGTTCAGATGCACTCAACTTTTCCGTAATTATTATCCTTGTTGACATGGAAACACACGCGACCACACATAACAAGATGTCCACCTTTGAGTAAAAACTGAAATTGTTATACGTAAACATGTTGAGATGAAACAAAGATCAGGAAGTTTTGTAAAGATAAAATTACAATCAAATTTTGCTCCAAATTATCTTGTTTTCAATTAATAATACCACAAAAATGTTATCATGTGAATACTTCTCCTATTTTTGCTACATCCAGAATTTCAAGTGGTTACTAACGTTGAACTCTGAAGGATATTTTATTGAATGGATTATTTAGACTCTAGAGAACAATATCTGACCCTCTGAAATATTGAACCTTCCGATCATCAAATATTTATTCCCCAGAGACAACATCCGGAAATTTGATCGTTGATTGAAATTTTTATGAACTTTGACACTTTTGTATCGCTCAATTTCATGAAATTATAGATGTAAGTTGAGTACTTGAAATCTGAAGCACCCAAATTAGAATTGATCATTGAATGAACAGCTTAAATTGGAGGTGAAAAGTACCGTTGATTTCCTGTGTGTAAGTGAATAAATATGAGGGTTGGTTTGTTCCTTGAGAGGATTATGAATGTGAGTGGAACAAAAGACGTGAATGTGAGTCATGCCTTCAACTTTATGACTAATCTAGAGAGTATTAGATAACAAAAATGTTATGTATGAGGTCCTTGTTAAAATATCCATCTTAATTTAGGGAGCTGCCAAAATAAATACGAATGCAGGTCAAATTTCAACCAGCATCAGAATAATGTATGAATGCAGTCGTAATATTCAACCTCTAGACAATTCTATCCAATGTTAGTATGATTATTCCCAAACTAAATGTACATAAATTGTGAATCAATACATACAAAGCTTCAGCATAATGAAGTTAAATTCAAAGTTGGAGCTTTGGTATAACTCCTGGACAAATTTGTTTGAAGTTTGAATGAACAATGCAACTATGTATATTGTTTGCTTCAATAGAAACGTGTGCGAGTATGATAAATTGTGAAACAACATGAGGTGATTCTATTATGCAACTTCATTGATTTTGTTTGAGGATTCTCAAAAATTCAATTCCAAAGCAGTAATTACAACTCAATCAAGTCTTGGGAACCGTTCGTCCCTTATTCAAATCAGGAATGGAGAGTCGGTCTTTTAGTCTTCCCAAATCCTGGATTTAACGTCATTCCGGCTGTATGCAAATGTGAGTCAGAAGTTAATTGAATTACCTCATATATCTCGAAAATGATTTGGTTGCAGTGCAAGTTGGCAGCTTGAAATATTTAAAATACAAACTTCCCCACACGTAGCTGTTGCATTTCCTTATGAGGTAGTGATTCCAACTTGTTAATCCCATTTCCCAGATAAAACATCAGATTTGACAGCTTCCATGTGATTGTAAAGATCTTGAATTAATTCAACCAGCTGGAAGACCAGTGAAACAGTAATTACTAACTTTGATGACTTGGACTGTGAAATAAAAATAGTAAAAACAGTGATGTCTATCGTTAGTAACAACAAACAAAACGAAGCTCATCTGTTTATCAACAATCTTTTCCTCTTGCGTTATTTTCGTCCTCATTTATTTTTTTCTGCTTCACAGTACAAAAACAACCGCAGGCAAGCTGCGACCTATGAACTCAAGTTTCTTTCATTTGATTTTTGCTATTTGTGTTTTTCACCTGAGCACTGTACGAGGCAATTAGTCGACTCTTGGCTTTGCTAGGATTACGGAAGTAGGTGGCAGTGTTGTAGCGATGCTACGAGGTTTTTACTCCTGACAGGAATACAAATTAGTTGAATTGTTGTGAGCTACGTTGCGGTGGAAGACAAAATAGAGAACCGAGAATAAAATAGAACAAGTAGATTTATTTGAGCAGATTTTTCAACAAACCATTTGTAATATAATGTCTAATAAGAAATGTAATGGGTAGCATATTCCACAAATTATCATAATGTTTATGCATTCACTTCATCTCTAGAGATTGCGGATGCCTGTGAATATTTATGAAGGTACAAATCTAGGACTCAATGTGCCACCAACAGCAATAATGTCAAAGGTCAGCAAACTCGGAAGCACTTCTCAAGTGCATAAAGAGAATAAGTAAAGCATGCAATTTTGAAGAGACTGACGTTGCAGTACTTGAATACACCAGAAATGCAATAAAGTTTAACGTTACAAAGCAGAGAATTGTGCTGTTGAATTTAGTGATGTCAACATTTTTTATCACCTACTATATACATAAAAAAATGCCGGAATAATACAGAAACTCTACAATTTCTTTTTAGTATTAAAACACGTGAGTATGTTCTTGATGTCCTTACGTTCCACTTTCTTTCCTCCTGCCCAAGAAATAATGAAACAGTACTGTTTCCATAATCTCCTGATATTTTTGGTTATAAGAAAAGTGGTCTATTCATATGTATCAGACTGTAACATATCATTAAATTAGATCCATTAAATCTCAAAAAAATCAAACTTTTTGCAAAGTAGGTAATGAAAGACAATATTGGAAAAAGCTGATTGAGTTTTGCGGAATTATTAAAACTTTCTATTGCAATTTCCACGATTAAAACATTATCAGAAAGATTGGCCTTTTGTATCTTTTTTAATAACGGCTAAAACTTCAAGATTGCAATATTTAATAAACTTTACCCTTTCATCCAAGTTCATTATGTTCGCCATATTTCACAGCAAAGCTGCAGTTTCTTCTATTGAGCAATTAAAAATATTGAATCGTTTTTTCATTACAGAGTAACTAGCAGTGCAATATTCCAGCAGTAAAATGGCATCTCCATCATTTCCATTAAAACTGCATGCATTTTTATTGTGATAATATGACAATGTGAACTTCACTGCTACGTTTTTCATCAGCACGAGAAACTGTGAAAATATTGTCATCGCTCGTTCAATTTTCGTCTGCAGACTGCTTACTTCGTATGTCATGTTATCAATATTTTTCTATTCATTTTGCTCCACTAGACTAGATTAAATTTGAAGGAGGCTGCAGTTTTGACACACAAAATTTCTAATCAACCATGACTTCAAATATCTGTATTCAACTTATAGTTGGAATCTGAAAAATGTTGCTCCATTAATATCTTAAAAAAGCTCTCATTTTAATAAATTATCACTTTGAGTTACACAAAACAGTCACAACATCCCCTACACAAATCTAATCCAAGCTCTTTTCATTTTAAACCTAAAACGCAAACATCAATCAGTTCTTGTCCCTTCATGGCTCTCTGTGACCTATTTCTCGTCGATGTGTGTGAATCTTCTACAAAATTTAATTACAGACAGAGTTGCTGAGCGACTGCAGGTTCTCCTGTCGAGTTGGTAACAAAATCATCCCTGAGTATGTAACGGATGGTCAGTGACACATTGATTAGATTTCTAGCAAGGGAGGAAATTTGTGTGACGCTATCTTCCAGTAGTTTGTCTACTTGACACGAGGGGTGCTAGTGGACAGGGGATGTAAATTTTTTATTGATTTTTGAAATAATGTGATTTCAAAGATATGTTCTTTCAGGAAGGCTGGAATCGAACCTTTCACCACAGTTTGAGGTCGAATAACCTTTTATAAGCTTTTTTGATCAATACGTTACATTTTATGTAGATAGATTACTCTAAAATATCTTTTATGTTGGCATTGTTCAATTTAATCAAGCTTTTATACGACAGCATGATAATAAAATTGAGACTATTACTACCGCATATTCGCATGGTAGTGATATCTGGTGGAAAAAAGCGTAATCTCTTTTCGATATTAATCCAAAGCATTGTCATTAAATAACCAATATTGGTTCGCTTGTATCATATTTTTATTGATACTCTACATAAATAAACCTGAAATTTAATGATGCACGATTAGATAGACCACAAAAGTAATCAATTTTGAATCAAGATTTTCATCAATGTATTTCATTGGGCAGAAAATTGTATTACAGAATATTCAGCTTGTAATTAAATTCGTTTTCATCATTCAGCCCTCACAATCTTATACCCTATTTACATTGAAATCATAGTTCTCATTAATGTCTCATACTATATTAAACATGGTACATGCGCATAAAAACAAAAGAAACAATGGAAAATTGTGTAATGTTCTCATATTGTGTCGCAGTCACAATGCAATATACCTTATCGCTATATTATTATCATGTCATTAGGATTCTATATGATTATTCTCACATGGAAAATCTATATTCATTTCTGTGACAAACAACAGAATAATGCGGAGTTGTAAAATTATTGAACTATATAATGAACAAAGAAGTTTTTTGGAATCAATATATACAACTAGTGGTCGTCCAGTGGTCGAAATTCGACCGTAGTTCATTGAATTTTCTAGTTTGAACGTTATTGAATTTTCATCCCTGGAGGTTTCAGGTACAATTACCTTATTATCAGACGCTCTATCCGAATCTGAAATAAATAGTGGTTCCCGTTTATATAATTTCAGTTTTTTGCACTCCTTCTCCATATAAAATTTACGTATGCTTAATCTCGCATTCCTTCGTGCGCACAGTATGATTAAAAAGTAGTACAAAATTTTCTCTCTACCAGATATGGGTGTGCACATCCTGAATTCATATTCAGCCTAATATCCATACGTCTTCTATTAAATATCCGTTGACCTTTATATTCTCGTATCAATCATTGAAGATAATTCAATTTCAAATACATTTTTCATTCCATTCGTTCTAATCCCACGGTGTACGACCTTTGACCAATGGACAGAAAGGGAGTCATCGAAAGCCCACTACTGCTTTTGACAACAATACAAGTCGACCGATATTGAAGCTTAGATATCATATCAGCAGGATTGGAAATAACTCCAAAGGTAGATGTTTGGTGATCTGGAGTTATTTTCATACTCTACTTTAAAAGCTGTTCACAAAATGTGCTCAAGTTTTTGAAGAAAATCATTCAATTGGTATTGAAAGCAAACCATGTCTCAAAACAAGCATCGTACCCCTGAAATTTAAATTTTCCATACATAAATTTGGCTATCATAGACTTGAAAATATTGAAGTAAAAGAAAAAAATAGTCTGTTAGTATCAATAATACGAATTTGATTCAAAAAAACACTAGAATGACACGTCCAAGCTCACAGTGGACATCATCAGGTGGCGTAATGTGATTGACGGCAAAAACACTGAAATCCACTTTGATTTACTGTGTTCTCATTACTTTTTTATCAACTTTGTTATTCTGTTGAGGTCTGTGAAATTGGAGACATTGATTAAAATCTAAAATTGTCAAAAAATATCGAAAACCAAGAGTCAAATTCAAATAGGTTTGTTGTGTTAAAACATTCATTCATAACAATTAATTATGTTGAAATTGAGTAGAAAATTCTGTTATCTAAGAATACCGTTTCAACTTAAATGTAGAATTCCTTCATCTAAAGCTGTCACGTTCAATATGTATCTCAGTAGTGTTATTTGTCTTCCCACAACGATATATAACAATTCCATGGCTTGCATACCTAATGTTGCATAATTTCCCTCAAACAAATGTAGAAATCCAGCAGTCTGTTCCAGTTGGAGGAAATTGAACAAAGAACAGTTGAATAATGGTACATATGTGCCTGTCCAACTTCTCCAAACTTTACTATTTATTCCAGTAATTGACTTTGAAGGTGCTTGAATAATGCAATGAGAAGAAGTCGCACTTATAAGTGATTGTGTGCTAAACAAACTCATAGAGCGACATGTGTTGAAGTTTGTCTTCTAGTTTCACTCATACTTTATTTAGTAATTATTAATGTGACAAAGTAAAACAGTAGTTGGTCTCGAAGTTTTATATGAATATTGGATGATTCTGGTCAAGTACGAAAACGTGCACTTGCGAATGATACATTATTCAATTGGCTTAAAATCAAGACGATTTTTTCAAAAGAATAAGGTTGAGTGTTGTAACTATAGGAAATTATCAAATTGGCATAAAACCGAGGCTTTATTTCGAAGGAATGAGGTCTGGAATAAGAGTTATAAGCGCATGTTGCTACAATCTGAAGTGTCAGCGTATCGTTCGGGCGAGCGACCTGATGATATGTAGCTCTGTAAAAGAGTCCAGTTGCTCTTTTTAAGTTAGCGGAGCCTCGTAGTAACTTAAATAAATTCATTAATATAAAATTGGGGAAGATTTCTCTGTGATAATCTCTTCAAGTTATCCTCAAAAATTTATCCCATAAACCAACAACATTTGATATGACAGAATAAATTTATGCAAGTAGTATCTCATAGAAATATAGTTCCTGGGTTCAGTTCAACAGAGCTATGTTGACATTAGGATAATGATGTATCAAGGAAATATGGCATCTCACAGCAGTTGAGAAACCCTTTGAGAGTTTTGTTAAATGAGTTATCCCATATCCGGATGTACATTAATTTAAAACCTTTCCTTTGGGAGTTGAGGTAAAATAAAACAAATTGAGCAAAATGCGTAGAAAAAAAAAATAATTCGTTGAAGGCCGCTTCCTAATTGGAATGTATGCGATTTTGTCTGCACTTTGACATTTTGATACTGACAAAGTTCTTCTTTGCTCTTTACAATAGAATTACTCAGAAAAACAATTTGAATTGGAAACAGTGTACTAGAATTTCAGTTTTCATTCTTCATGATTATTTTATTTGTCTTTTTATTGTGCTAAGCTTCTTTTAGTGAAATATATCGGCTCTGAAGTATCACTAAGAAGCATTACAAAATGTTGAAACTAAAAGACACGTTGACATCGATTCTTACTTGAAGGGAAACAAAATAACCTTTTTGTACAGTAATATAAATTTGTCACGTTCATTTCAGAACGTGATATTACATCCAAATCTACTTTGAATCAATAAAAAGAGAGAGGCAGAAAAATCATCTAAAAATTACACGAAAAATTTTGTTACGCTTCAGAAATGTCAAGATTTTATTTCGGCCTAGATTAAAATGTATAATCTGAAACAAACTAAAGGGATAAATATATTTTGTTGAGTTTTAGAGTTTTATTCAAATAATAACGCTGAATACAGAGCCATATCTTTGGGTTGGATTGAATTAGAATAATTCCCAAAAAATACTGCTTCTTGCTGATTATCTCTTATAATTTCCAATTCATTGAAACTTTTTTCTTACAAATTAAAGCTCACTGTAATAAAGTTTCATTCAGTGGGCTGAGAAATTCAGTTCCTGCTTCCGTTTTCCAATGAGTGACTTTCTATCCAGAATTATTTTAATTGAAGTGCATTCGAGAACTTCAAGAGGATTGATTTTTTGTTATGCTCGTCTGATTAATTTATTATATCGATAAGAGCACTTGTAAGCTCTAACAAATTTAGCTCGAATAAATATGAGAAAAGTTCATGCTCCGCAAATACACTCGACAAAAGAAGAAGAATGCACCGATTTTTCAAACCGCCATAATTCACTTGATTTTGATCAAAAATATATGAATCTTTCAGTTTTGGAAAATTTGAAGTTTTTTGTTTCAGGACATGTAAGCTGATCATACTTCTCAAGACACCCCTGAGAAAAAAATGTTCTTGATGTCAAAAAATGTCAAACTTTGATTACTTGTACTGGGTGCAAAAAATCGTGGACTCAATTCACGACCTAGGAAATCATGTTCATTCATTTTCCACCAAATTGCACAAAAAATGGAGTGATTACGACAATTTGGCGCAAAGTTATGAGCTGAACACAAAAAAAATTACATTCACATTTACATACATAACACACAATAACGCAACACGCACTTTGGCTGGTGCAAGGGGATGAATTTGATTTGATGACACATCCTACAACCTCAAAGTTTCCATGCAAAATTAGCCGAGTTGTGACCAAAAAAGCACAAAATGTATTTTAAGGAAAATGACTAAGGTCCAGTTACTATTGGATCGTTTTATAGCAGAAATAAATTCGTTTCAATATCACTTCCCCTGAGGCGCATTACTCATCTCCCAAAGCTCACATCCTTTTTCGGTAGTTGGCTCGCCAACTTTGAACTATACTTTCCTATTCCGCCAACCAATGCCGTAGAATGTCACAGAAAACACGTGTGATAGCATCTTGTAACATCCCTTTTTTGTCAGCAATTTGTAGTTACGTTATGTTATTGTACTGCTGCAATAATAAGAAGAATCCAAGGAGATAAATAATGATCATCAATCACAAATATTTGGGGCTATTCTGTAACTCAATTTCATCAAGAAGCTATAGGAATTGCGAGAATAAACGCATACCCATAGAGATTGTGTAGTTTTTACATTGTCTTACTCGTATTAAGATAAGTGATGGACATCCCTTTTTTACAAAAACGTGAATTTTAATTGTACTGCGTGTAATAATACCGTTAGAAATAATCATTTCCTATCAATAGATATAAATTTTATCAAGAAACATTGGAAATAGCGAGAATAAACGCATAATTATAGAGATTGTGTAGTTTTTGCATTGTCTCACTCGTACAAAGATATGTGATGGACATCCTCTTTCTACAAAAATATGAATTTCAATTGTACTCTGGGTCATAATAATATGAAATGAGCTGATATCGTTAGAAATCACTACTTGATAGCAATGAATATTAATTTTATTAAGAAACAATAGAACTTGGAGAAAAGACAGACAAAATAAGCATAAACTTATAAGTTATACACCTTACATCTAAGAATTATGTAGGTACTTGTATAATCAATATAATTTAATGTCCTTTCTTTATGCATGAACATAGACTTAATTAATTATTTAATAAGCTCCCATTTCCTTCCAATTATTCACAAATTAAGCTCTTGTAAGCTTTATAATCTGCACTTCCGTTACTCTATCCACCATTCGTGAATACTGCAAGTGTTGTCTACTCTCTGTTTGTTGTTTGTGTAGTAAATAGCATAACTAATAGCATTGGGCTTTTAGGTGTAATTTCACTGTGGTTGTGAATCACATGTCAACTATGCACATAATATACATGTCAGTTTATATGTTTGTTTGTGTATAAATCAATAAATTACCTATAAGACTAATTACCTACATAATGTTGCATTTTGTTAATGATTGAAGGGCATTGGATGCCATATTGACTTCTGATTACTATTAGGATCATATCGAATTTCTCATTTATCCACATTTTGATTAAACAAGATAATCTTCCCTATAAATGACAGTCTGTGAAAAATTGTTCTTTTCACTTTAGTTTCAATGTACCCAACAAATATTTGTTAAAATTTTGGAATTAAAGTGAATCAATAATTGCTTAGGGCACTCAAATTACCATGAAATTGCAACAAAATCATCTACGTCAATTACGTGCATTAATTTGAACGTTTTAATTAATCTTTCCGTGTTTTTAATTAATTTTCACGGAATATAGTTTTTTGATGTCAGTTTATTCATTTAATTGATGATTTAATGTGAGTAAAGTGTTATCACATCAAATATAACATGTTTTTAATTAATACCCTCAACATGAAGATTACTAGGCATATATTTTAATATTTATTGACATTAATTGAAAGTTCTGTTTGATATCTTTTTGTTAATAAAAGATAGGTTTTCCTATAGCAGTTTTTCGTCAACAAAATGCAACATTGTATCTATAAGTTAACAATTATTTGTATGATTTGTCTAATGCTGATATTCACATTAGAGAATTGTCTGTGAGCGAAATTTATTAATATTTAACAGTAAATAATTCCTTATTAGCTGCCGCCATGTCTATGTTCTTCTTCCGGCTGCACAACCTCCGTCGCGAGGAAGAAAAGAAGAAAAAACGAGGCAAACGATGTCGTATGATGCCCAACGCATTGACGTTGGCTCCCAGTCGGCTATTCGAAAGGACACCACTTACCCCCAGCGACAGCCTAGATGAGGTCGCACTACAGATACCCAGGTGCCATCTATGTTCAGTGTTTTAGGTACCACAGCTTCAACATATCCTATTGTTTCACTTTCTTGGTGTTGTGTGATGTGCGAAAGAAAAATGATTGGAGTATTGTCAATTGAATCAACAAAATTTGATAATTTAATTAACAATACCATATGTCTAATGTCCGTTTGCACTTTTACCAATTTGTATATCAATAATATTTTCAACAGAAAGAGGTACAAATGGACGCAGATTGTATGTATGGTTGTGCAATATCTCCACTTTCTTGATATGATTTCATATTCTATGCCTCATAGTTTTTGCAAATTTTCCATTTTATTTTACTCAGTAAGGAATCTTTCTCACTATTCTCAATTTTCAGTTGCTAAGATCTGCAAACTCATTCTCATATTTTAGATGAATTTTTGATGACCAATCACTTGTCAGTTCAATTCATAGGGATAATATTCTTCTACAATTAATTTCAGTTGAGAACGGTCCAAGTGCTCTTAACTGAAATGTTGAACTGCAAGACTAAAATCCGGAAATATAATTGCGTCAAATGCATTGTTTCCCACTGAAACTACCTTAGAAATGAATTATTTATTTTGTAAGAGCATTAAATGCGTATGCTCGGAATTCCCTGCAGGAAATCTATATGAAATTCATGACAATAACTCACATTTCTAATAATAGATTGTAATGAATTAACAATGTTATCAACAATATTATTGTGGATATAAGCATTCATATTGTAACAGTATCGCGTCCCTTGTACATATTTCAAAAATCATACCAATCCTTGAATTATTTAAAACTCCTAAATCAATTAAATTTGACCTATTTTAATCGAAAGAAAATTTCTATTGATACTGAATCATCTTATATTACTATCTTGTGAAGATAATCCGAACAGAAAACCTAATGCGATTGGTTTTCAATTCCGTTTCCAATTTTCATAAATCTCTTTGATGTTGAGTGAAAATGATCGGTCAACTATGTAAATGTCACTTTATATTTTGAAAATCATGCTTTCTCTTTCAAAAAAAGACATGAAAATTTCTTGACAAGAAGGAGAAGAAGGTGGAAATGATTTGACTCCTTACTAATAACAAATTTTCTGTTTTCGATAAAAAAAATATTCTTGGTTTATCTATGCTTCAATGTTGCACAACAGTCCACTTTACGATGTCGTTGGATTCTGAATGCGTCAATATTCAGTTGTCAATACTGGAGTGCCATCTATTGTACTTCGTTGAACTTTCAGCTGATAAAACCATCAACTGTAAATGAAAAGCGGGAAATGTAATATTGGAAATTAAAACTTCTTTGACGAATATCAGTAATAATCAATTTAATTTGCTTCATTATTTGATGGAATAAAATTAATTTGGAGTATTGATTGTATTTTCATTGATTGATATTGATAATGAGATTAAATTATTGGGAATAATAGTTTCAACGCTTACTGGGTGATGGTAGATTATAATTATCATTTCAATTCAATTAATTATCCATGATTTCGATGCTTTGTAGCGTTATTATTATTTGTATCCCAATAATTACAATACCCACTATTGTTCTGTGTGTATGTGGCATTAAAACAATAGTTTCGCACTCAACTAACGAGCAAGTTTCCTCTGCTCTGGCCAAGCTCAACGTACTATGCTCAATGTTCATCAAACCTCTAGTATAATCGTTTCTTTCAACAGACACGTATACAAAGGAATAGTGAGAATAAATTCACTGTAGTGGGTATTCAATGGTGTGGACTAGCTTTACTTACAATTTCATTAGGATAATTGAGAAAATTTCAAGAAAATTTATATCTTAAGAAACTAGAAGAGGAATTTGACATTTGCAGTGCATTTTTCTATATTCAAGCATTGTAAATTATGAAGATTCAAGTTTTACTGATCAGTCTAGGCTAATAATAAATCATTAATGAATAAGAGGCAACTTTTACAAGTCTCCATAATGATTAGGAGTTCCACGTCAATTAAAGAATGCAGTAGATAACGTCAAGTCTTTTTGCATCCTCAAATTAATTATTTCATAACTTCCATTCCGACCGAACGTCTTTTTTGTTGAAAAAGTTCAACATATTTTTCCAATTAATGCATTAAATTAAAGTAAGAGTTGCAATTTGCTATTCCACTCACTGACTAGGTCGCTCCTTTACTTCTACGAGTACGTAATCGAGTTAGCGTCTCCGATTTAAAGTTTGCTTGCAAAATTATAGAAGCGTAACCGAACCGATTGAACACTAAACGAAAGGACATCTGAATAGATGAATCTTCAAGGGAATTTGTCAAAGCTTCAAGAAGTTACATGGGAACAAACTTTGGTGACTGCAAGATTCAAAATTGGGAACTACTTTCCTTGTAAATTGTAGTCACGTTAAAATCTTGAATGGGAACCACTATTTTTAATTCAAATTCAGATAGAGCGAAGAATACTAAGTTAATTGTACTTGAAACCCCCGGTGGATGGAAGATTAATTTGAATAACATTCAAACTTGGAAATTTATGAGCTACTGTCGAATTTCAAACACTGGGTGACCATTAGTATAACATAAACTCACCTACTTTCATGCATGCTTTCTTTGCAAGACAAATAAACAACAATAAAGGATAAAAATAGTATTATCGAGCTGTAAATGAGAAAAAAATCGTCGATTCTGATATATAAACAATATTTCATGTTTGTTGTAACGTTTTTTTGCCTTCTATTCCTGGTTTTATTTATTTATTATTGGGATTGAAATATATATGGTCTGTTGGCAGAATCTTTCAATACTGAATGATTGATTCATCATATAAATCCACAGTTTTAATTATAATCTCTTGTACAAACTGTCATATGAATTTTTACATCCCTGAAAAATTATTTCTAACTATAAAAACATTCGGTTCGATATATTCCATTATTTACACCTGGAAAAATCCTGAATCAGATTCAGAAAATTATATTTTGTTTCAGATGTACAGAAATCATTTTATCAATAATTATTCGAACAAATCGCTTTTTCCAGAATCTTTAGTAAATATTTCTAAAACCTTGTTTTTAGTTTAATACTTGAACAGATTCCTGAATGACAAGTTACACGAATCATAGGGCATTAATTTTTGCGTTTAACGCATATTCATTTTCGAAGACTATTGGTCCAGTGACCAGTGGTCAAAATTTGACTGTAATTCATTAAATTTTCAAATTTAAACGCTATTTTATTCTACCTTCCATCCCCGGGGGTTTCAGGTACAATTAATTAAGTATTGGTTGCTCTACCCAAAACTGGAATAAAAATCGTGGTTGGCATTCAAGATTTTAACGTGACTTCTTTTTGTCCTCTTCCCTGCACCCCCCGGGGAAGTGAGAATTAGATGTTAGATATTTCTCCATTCGATGTATATTTTCGAGATATACCCGCGGAAAATAATATCGTTTTCAGTGGTAAATTAAAATGAGACACACTGCACTCCTTCTCCATATAAACTTTATATGAACCAAGTCTCACATTCCTTCGTGCGCGCAATATGCTTAAAATGTGTACAAAACTTTCTCTTTACGTATCAATCCTGCGTACAATTGGATAAATGTTGTGAACGAGAGTGAAATGTCCTATCAAATGACAATAAGTACTAAAAAATTTCTTGTAGAGAAGCTAATGTGAGTCTAATTTTGATTGCTATATAAATGATGCTTTGACAAAATTCAAGATCATTCTTCCTGGATATGTAAGAGTTTATGTTGAATGTAGATACATAATGGAATGAAAAAGTGAACTTTTCAAATAACCAAGATTTGTGATGAATGTTTAATAGAAAACAATAAGAGGCTAAATAAACGTGTAAATGTGGAGACCGGCCGAATAGTTACGTAAAGGGTTAATTTAGGTATTATGAAGCGTTTATGATTACAGAAAAATAATAGATATTGAGTGGGATTAGTGAAAGGCTGTGTGGTGTGTCTCGTGCAACTGTATATGCCGAGGGTAAAATAAAAGGGTAAGAATATTTAGGTAGTACTAGTGTACCATCAAATTACAAGAAGATAAGTGAATGACTTTTTTATTGAATTAACTCAACTGGAAATGGGTAACTAGTCCTGGAATCTTAATTTAAATGACATTTCATACTTTTTGTCTAATTATAATGTACAATTCATGCAATAATGAATCATCAAATATTAAATATGGGTTTGGAAGAAACATGCATTTTTTACTGTAAATATCGTGTGCTGATATTCGACCAAATTGAATCAGTTACATATTTATCAAACGTTCATAATCAGATATTACAAAAAAAAACTGTATCTTTTTTCCAGTATTATATAATTGCTAATTAAAAAGGAATATTTAAATTTCAAAATGAATGAATGATAATATTCATAAGGGGTAATATTCATGCGAAATGGGAATGAAAAAATAGTTGAAGTGGAATAGATACAGCAAACAACTTCAATATTCATATTATGAATTTGCATATTCAATTGGAACTGTTGAAAATTATTTGATATTGGTTGCCATTCAAAGCTACTACTTTCTCTTAAATATTTCACCCACTCTGTAGCTGTTGGTTTGCGTTCAGATCAATACAAATTTGAACAAAATCCAAAATCTATGAAATAAAACAACTCATTCTGCAGTATACGCACCGAAGTAAAGAACTAAATCAGAAGGATCGTAAAACAGCATTACTTAAAACGTAAGACTATAAATTTCCATAAAATACGATAATAGAAAATTTTTACGATTTCGTTTATATAAAGAATATTAGATTTCTGCATTCAAGATGTTTTATGTTGCAACATAAATATAACTTAGTTGGTCCTAAAAATCATTTTACAAATGAAATATTTGTAAGAAATCCTTATCTCCATCCATGTTTTTAATGCAGAATAACAAGCTCCTATGATTCTCGATTTTATGGAGGAAAATTGTCCCCAAATAAAGAGTAACACAAAATTGTCTCTTTTTCCATAATCAGTTGATAAAGTCAAAGTAGATGTTAATAGGTTTATCAACTTGTATAATCTTTGTACTCCATTGTTTTTGTAACGATATGAGTTATCGACTGTGGTGGCGTCTACGGCGCCTCGGCGCGAAGCGTCGCGCTCGTCCACGACACGCAGTGCGCGTCCGACGTGCCCCACGAAACAATCGTATTAGGTTATGTGCCGAAAAGTGTGGTTAGGGCTAAAAGTGACGCAAAGTAATACAAAAGTGAAGTGCTAGTGCGCAAAAATTTAAAAAAGCAAAAAATTGAACTTTTAGGGTATCAAAAATGTGCATAACGAGAGGTTTTGGATCTTTTTGATTTCACTAATTGAAAATGCGATCACAATATTTTTTATATTATATATAAGTCGAAGAAGATAATTAATAAGGTTTAAGGTAGTAAAGTGGAAGTGCTTCAATTAGACAACTGGAGAACGATTCTTTCACAAATTTTTTAGTTGTTGTGCTTCCATTTTATCCCTGAAATGTTTCAAAAAGGATGTTCCACGGTTAATACAATAGTAATTTTCTATATAAAAACCGACTTACAAATCTGGTATTTAGGTAAAATTCAATACCACCATGAAACATTTTTGGCATACTTTATTCGATTCCAGTTTGTATCAAAGTTTTATTATTTATGTTGGCATTGAATCGTAGTCCTGTTAGAGTATTTGGACCGTTGTTGTTATCTTTGCTCAATAATATGAACAAAGTAATTCAGATTTAACATCAATTTCTGGCACAATACAACGAAATTGTGAGTAAATTAGGTACTTACATGCGCGCCAAAATTGCGTACCGTACAACATCCGAATCGGTAGCAAACTCTACCAAAATTATATCTGTGGCATAATGTGCAGGGAAAAAGATGAATTCAATGCAAATTATCTTTAAATTTTTCTTGCTGCTCTAAGCGTTTGGTATTTCTCAAAGACTATTTAGCTCGAGCAGATCTGTTTCGAATCAGCCTGTATATACCCATATTTCATCTCACTGTTAATTCAATTTGTTAAATGCAATTTTACAAAATTTAATCAAATACGTCGTCCCAAAATCTTTCTCTCTTTAATATTTAGATTAAAGAGGGGAGCTCATGAGAATTGACGTTTTACGAATTGCTGAACGTTTGAAATGCTTTTATTTGCCATACAATTATCAAATCTAAGATCAAAAAATTTCTGAGGATTGAAAACAGAAACTGATTTCAGTGATCTCATATTCGTCATAGCAACCATAATATGATGACCTTTTAGGGCTACTCATCATCATTTTCGAATTGATTTTTAATAATAATAATCCTTTATTCGCCAATAGATCAGATATACTGATGTCTAGCATGTCAGAAATTACATAAAACTTTTGAGTATACAAAAGGAACACAAAAAATACATATATTATACAAACATTATAGTCACAATTTGTCACATAAATACTCTTCAATACAATTGAACTCTTTGTTCTCACTTGTATTATAGTCTGTATTGGATTCAATTTAATTGGGTAACAATGGTGTTAAATCAAAAAAAGTCTCGTCTACATTCACAACATAGTTGTGAATAAATTGTAGTATAAATGTCATTTTGAAGCAAAACAGACATGTGATGCTCCAAATATATCAAACTCAACCAATATATCATGACACCCTTATTTTTCCCACCCAATTCTGTTATTACAAACGCGAGAATTAATATCGTGAAATATAACTGTTATAATTTGTGTCTATATTGACATAACGAAGCAACAAAAACTTTCATTCATGACTTATATCAAGTTTTATATCATCACGAATGGTTGTGTCCAATTTCATATTTTTTACGAGGGTAAATAATAATGAAGATCTCTTTAATCATATACCAATTTTATGGAATCAACGTTACATGTTTCTGCTTATTTCAATATTATCATTAACCTATCAGTAAATATAATACTTTGTCAACAATTTCGACTACTAGATTAATGCAGGCGAGGCTAGCCAACAACTTAAACGTAAATAGTGTTCGCAATTTTGGCGCGCATGCAAGCCACCTAATCACAATTCAACTGTCTGATTCCTACTTCATTACTCTATGAAATACTCTTCTTGTTACTGTCAAAGTTATCTACTTCCATTCGAAATTACAGGGACGCATTCCAATTAAAAACTTTTTATAGAATATCAGATAACCTGAGTATGCATCCTGGGGTTTCACGTAATTAATTTCGTTGAAATGAAAAAGGGTACAAGTGAACGAACCATCTATGACCGTATAAATGAGATAGGGTGATTATACCATCATGACTTCTTGTGGGACCGACAATTTTTATTTATTTACATACAATACTTTGAATATAGGAGTTTCATATTGGACAGTCATGAAAAATAGCCTTTTCATGAGATTGTCCTTAGAGGAGCCTCAATCACTCGTGAATAAAATAAATTACTGACTCTAGGTATGGATCCATCTGTCGTGACATACATGTCAATATTTTTCATGCTTCATCACCTAATATTCACTGAACAATCATATAAATAATAAAGTATCTCTTAATGGACCAATAATAAAATTAATGTTGAAGTGAAAATTAAATGCATATGTGGGTACATACAAGTGCAGTTAAGTCAATATGGCCGCCTCTAGTCGATATAGTTCCTACAATTGTTTGACCAGTTGGGATAGCTACGACAAAATACCAAGGTAACTATAAAAATACTTGTTTCTCTTGCAGAATACTATTAAGTAGTCTATTGACTACATCCATGCTGGGGAACCTCTGGTCTAACATGGCCAATTTGAAGGTGACTCCTGCTGCAGGCTTGCTAGCCTTCTTCGCGACTTAAATTTTTTTATTAGATCCAGAAATTTGATCGATTGTTGCTGGATGATTGAATTAATATTGTTTTATTCCAACTTACAAAATGCTTTAGTTAAATATGACTTTGCATGGAAATGACTCAAAGTCTGAATGTCTGATAGACATACTACAATATTAACATCCTTAATACAAAACTTTGAGCAATCAAAGTGGACAAAACTTGGTTTTGTTGAATATGTTACAGCACATCATAATTTATTGAAAATTGATTCATTCCCTTGCACCTGAGTATAGTTTCAGGAGCAGACAATTGCAGTACCTCTTTGTCACCATCAAAGAGTAAATATAAAAAGAGAATAACAATCCATTTTATGTGCTCCAGCATATTTATACTCATTTGAACGTAGTTTTTGTGGAAGCAGATTTTAATTAACTTTGTTGTTTTCCCACGGGCTTTTGCATCTGGAACATATTTCAATGTTCCAGCATCAGAGAGACGAATATATATTCCAATTGATTTGTTGATAATTGATAACTTTATAAGTTTAACGAAAATGTATGTTTCTTTCTATTATAATAATATTGTAAATAAAAGACTTTGAGGTTCTGTTAACATATTTTGAATTTCTCTCAAAGCTTCTGTTGGGATAATACCTACTGAAAGTACTGAAAAACGTAAAAAGAACGATAAACTTATGTCTACAAGCAGATGAAAGCACCGTGACTCAAGAAATCCCAAGAAACTGCTGAATCACAACCTTCAGGAAGTTTGATTAAGTAAAACTGCGTTCGTGCAACAGATTTCAAGTTAATATATTCAATTGAAGACTCGAGAATTTCATTATTTATGATTGTAAATTGTACTCCTTCAAAATGCATTTAGGTAGCTTAAGGTTCTCTTCGGAAATTGATAAAACGCCCCTGTATTTTATTATCACTGAATGAGCTGAAATGTTATTCTAATGACAGCGTGAGTGGAAATAAATTATTCTAACAAGCCACAGTCACATTTCAGTAGAAAATTGAGTTTCCCAGGAGTTTAGGGATTATAATGAACTTAGGTAGGGTTGCTATTGCGTCGTACAACTCACACATCATTTATGTACATAAATGAATAATACTTATATATCATTCAAAGTATTGTTAAGTGAAATATATGAGTGATACTGCTGAACAGTTTTGTTGATAGGAGAATTGAGCTGCAGAATAGAACATTATTATGAAATATTCATAAATATAGTAGAGTTATTGATAGATGTCGTTTGAAATCATCATCGTACAATGGATATGGAAATTTGAATTCAAAATTTGCCATGAATTCAATTTGGTTTGCTGTATATTTGATTATAATTGACTGAGAGATCAATAGGACTTTATTCTAATAAGTAAACTGAAATCAGTGATGAATTGCGACCTGTAACGTGATATATGGACTCATAACTCTATTAAGCTCAAGTGGTCCAATTGCTTCTATTAACATAGATTTTTCTGTCTAATATGACGTGAGGATCAAGTTTTTGCGTTTAAATATTTCTCTGGATCCGTCACAATGAAGTATTGGCTTTCAATACGGAAGAAAACCGAAAAAGAGAAAACGAATAGTTACATGGAACGGATCGTAAAGACTAGATGGCTGCCACAAAACTTCTGCGTGTTACCATAAAACTTGGATAAATAAAAGAGTAGAACCTCAAATTTCCACTTCATTTCTCAATAATATATTCAAATAGTGCTGAAATTTCAACTTTTATCATGTCTACAATATGAAGCCAGTTCTCCATTTTTTCAATCAATAATAGGAGCTTCGAATTCTAAATGTAATTAAAATAAATTTTCATTTGTTCCAGGGTGCGAGTCGAGTACTACGTCAATGAAAATACATTTAAAGAAAGACTTCAACTTTACTTCATCAAAAATCAACGCTCAAGTTAGTATTACTGTCTAGTCAATATATTCATTCATTATATGAAAATTTGTTGAATACGAATTGAATGTTGAGCCAAATCAGAATCAACAATCAATTTGCTTGTTGAAAAATATTGAGTTTTGGCATATTTTCAATGGATATCGGAAAATGGATTTTGATTAGCAACAAAAATAGCTTCTTTGAACAACTCTGTACAGTCTGCCATTCTTTTGAACATAACGCAAGTTTGCAAAATTTACTGAAAGTTTATTGACAGACGATTTACATGAGTCCAAGAGTGAAGCATATTCAGGTAAACATATAAATTGCTCCCATTTTCTGCCACGAACGTCTAGTCTATCTATGATCACAATATTACGTTATCCTCTTATTGTTATTACTCTAATTCGTAAAAGTTGTTCTTGAAGCATACATCAAGTTTTATTGATAAGATTTGATGATTCTTATGTTGCAGGTTTAAGAATAAGAATCGCCAATCTTTTGTTCAAATTACTAACATGTGTTCTCTATATATTTCGAGTAATCACAGATTTGGACCCAACGTATGCAGCATGGTGAGCTTTTCCACATTCCCAATTTTCAGATTAGAAGATTTTTTAAATATTTGTTGCAGTTATGGATGTCTACCAGGCAACAAATCAAATTTCATCCTTTCAGCGAACTTAACAGACGAAAAGTTTCAAGAGAATCCAATCATCAATTGGGACGCCATTTGGTGGGTGAACCGACCCTTGGAGTTATGGATTGTGCAGGTCGTGTTAGCCATGATCAGCCTCACAGAAGCCTTGCTGCTCGCCTACTTGGGATACAAGGTAAGCATTGGATTTTACAATATAGTTCATCTCAGTTAAGATTTTTACGAGCAAAAAAATACTTGAAGTACTCAGCAGAACAGAATAAGGTTACTCTTAACGCAAGCTCTTTAATGAAACACTTGGTGAAGAGTGTCGCGGCAAAGATTTCAAAAATGGCGTAGTATGAATGAGTTTCAAGCCTGGTTGCTGGAACAAAGCCAGCGTGGCACTTAAGCGGTTTATTGAGAAAAAACAACGACAGTAAAAGGAAGTGCTAGCATCGAATTGCTTTACCACCTAAGATGGGTTTTTTTTTTGTTAGATAATATTGCAAGAAAAGAAGCTCTTTGAGATACTGAAGAACTGAATTTGTAAATTAATATCCTCTTGTATTATATTAGGAGTAAGGGTGTGAATAGTTACTTGTTCAACCATTGGGGTAATCTCAAAAATAATAAGAAATATGAAGCAGCGTAATACCAGGTCCACTTCAATGATCAATATATCATCTCATGCTTGATCATAATTTTTTACTGAAGTTGCGTTCATTTAAGAGGTGAGAATACGGAACATAGTTTGTATTGTCCTGAATAAACCTACATGTAATTTGAATAATACTTGAATAAAAATGCTAATACATTTTCTTGTTTGCTTGTTTCAGGGAAACATATGGCAGCAGTTACTATCTTTCCATTTTGTACTAGAACTTGTGAATACTATTCCATTTATGTTAACGGTAAGTGTGTTGACTGTTTTCTCTTATCTGACCAATAAATTATCAACGACTGAGTTTCTATCGTTCAAATACTTACCTGATAAATACAATTTTTCTTCAGTAGATGGAGTGGCAGACATTCGATTTTTCACCAATAATTTCTTACAGGGTGTCATTTATTCAAATAATATAAAAGTGCTGTAGCTGTGTTAGCGAGCAATGTGTATAAGAACAATAGGATTTAAAATGTTACTTTGTTATGTTTACACAAAAAAAGCATTCTATTTGTGTGTTGATATTTTTGTTGCAGCTTTTGTACCCCCCTATGAGGAACTTGTTCATTCCAGTGTTTCTCAACTGTTGGCTCGCAAAGCATTCGTTGGAAAATATGTTTGTAAGTACCTGCAATTGTATTATGCTACTTCATTTCATATTCATCTTTTATTATCTGCATTACACAAGAAGTGATAAAATTTGAACACAATCTAAATTGAAATCTTAACTTTCGAAAAATATAAAGCTTGAAAGTAGATAGAACGAATAAACTCTTGTTGAACAATTTTAAATAAAAATCACATTTCTGATTCATATAAATATAAATTTGCCTATCATAGAAAAAAAAAGATGTTCACTTCATCTCCAGGTTAAAGCTCTTTTTGCAATTCCGAGATAATTTAATCAACTGATTTTGTTGAAAGCCTGTTCCATGGCATAACATTTGAGTTCAACATCATTTATACGATCCTATGAAAACGTTGCCTCTTCAAAAAGCTTCACGGCAGCAATTATTTTGCATTTTAATTAATTTTTTTGATGTGTGCTTTCAGAATGATTTGCACAGAGCGATGCAGAAATCACAGTCGGCTCTTTCGCAGCAGTTGATGATATTATCCGCTACTCTTCTTTGTTTGGTTTTTACAAGGTAAGTTGCAAGAAATATTTGAACTCTAATAGCATTTTTTCGTATTGAACGTTCTTAGTTCAATTTCCGATTCTGGTTGATCGGAGTCATGTACACAGTAGCCTGAGGGGATGTTTCTCATTAAATTAGTTCACCCTAGACACGAACTTGTGATGTAACGGGTAACGAGTACTCTGGGAGTGGCAGTATTGGTTAGAACTCTCTCTGAAGTCATTACATCAAAATATATACCCCTGAAGAGAAACTGACTTGATCTGTGCAACGAAATGATCAAAATATAAGCGAAGCAAGTATAAATCGAATTCTTATACATTTTTAGTATTCAGTTTTTTTGATTTTTCAAGCTCAGCCAAATAGCAATTATTAGTGTACATTTTGAGCCAAGCAACATTCCATAATTTACTGACCTATAAAATATTATTAATTAACGTTGTTAAAATGAGAAAATAGCTGTAAAATATTTGATAATTATCGTTGAAATTACTTGTCATTCTCAGGGCACGTGCCAGGAAATGCAATTTAATTTAACTCAGAGAATATGTTTTTTTATGAAATTCAAAAGAATAATACAAAACCTAATTGCAAAATACTAAGATATAAATCTTTATTCCCAATTGATAATAGACGAGGTTGAAAGATTATTACTTTGGGCCATCGTTTTCCTCGCTCTTGATAAACATCTGATGAATTTTGCGCCTTTATAATGATTTAATCGGATTAAAGGTACCTAATTTGATCCTCAATCAGATTGATTAAAATAATCATACTTGGTGATTATAATTTCTATTGACAAAATTCTTGTGATGAAAATGACTCTATGCAAGTTATTACAACAAAAATTGATAATTTCAGTAGTAAAGTAAAGACTGACGTATTCTTGTTAACATTGCCGTCCAAATATTTGCAAACGTCAAATTAATATGTGTCTATAATCGATAAACAAATATAGTCCTCAAGGAAATCTATTACAGCAGGATCAATATGACAATTTAATTCCATAAATTCATTGGGTACATCATCAAAATAAAAATTATAAAATTATTCCACCGTTTCTAAGCCCAAAAAACATTACTGAACAGAGCTAACCATAACAACAAACCAAATTTTCATTATGCTCACTTGTGGTCGTTATCAAGTAATTAAAAATCTAAAATTAGATTTAGTATACGATTTCTCGTACATATTCTCTAAAAATAACTTACTACATAATCTTCCCACTCTCATATATTTTCCTATTAAGATTTCCCTAGTTTATTACTCAAGATTCATAATTATATCTAAACTTTAATCATCTCTGACAGGCACAAGGATCAAAGTAGTTTGCGAATTAAATGAAGCTGCTCTCAAATTATTCAAGTAGCAAAGCTATGTTATGTATCATACAATTTTACCGCTAGGCCGCTTGAAATAAGTACTTATAATACTTGGGCTGGCTGACTGGCATGACGCTGAGTTCTCAGCAACTACAGCACTTACAGACTTCAAACTGCTATTTCGTAAGTTTGCCCAAACTGCTTTATTTCGAGCTCAGTGATTGTAAAAGATAGTAATTCCGAAATATTCTCATCTTTTGTCTTCATTCTGTACATCTTTGCGTAACTCAATTAACTATAGACGTCCGTCCAATTAATGCATCTTTGGAGCTTGAAGTAGACAAAAATGAAAGGGCAAATTCACTTGCTATAAACTTATTATGAAAGCGAACTCTCTTCGCAATCCATTTTCAAATGAATTCAAATACCAATAGTCAGTTGGAACTTTGTGTTATTTGGAAAATCAAAATCATTTTCCAGCTTTTAGAATTGGAAAGTTGTGTTACTAAGGACATTAGACTTCATACAAACATAGCATTCATATTTTTTGTTTTGGGATTGTCAGCCGTCTCTCATCGCGTGACATTACAAATATCGATTGCCGCACGAGCAACATTATCATTATTAATTCCTCACATAAACAAATGCACGCACCTAGATATCAACAGCACACCAAAATGACCACTACAATCCTAACACATCCTGTTGAATGTCTAGCCCAAAATAGTCATTATAATATCGACATCTGAATCGAAGAAATTGCTATCATCATAAGTTTGCGATCCACGTGAATCATAAACGGTGACATTTGCAAACTTTGGCATTCAAAACATGTTCCAATCTATACTCAATATACAAAAGGTTCGTTCCACAATGATTTGACGATATCATGTTATCGCTTGGATGGCTTCACACTCACAAATTACAATTCTGGTTCGACACAAATGTGATATGATATCGACTTGTGAAACTAGTAGCAGCATCCTAACATTCAGAATAGGAGTCTATTTTTGGGTATTCTAAATCGAAGTTAACCTGACATTCTACTCGTATATTTGATATTAGATAATGAATATATTATTTGACAGTCATCAGAAATAGCTATTTGTGTATGTACATCACGAAACAATTGATTTTGCTCCAGAATGTTGTCGTGGAGATTAATCCAAACCTTTCAACTGTCTCGAAAAGAGAATAATGAAAATCAAGTGTAAAAATGGTTATGATTATTGATATATCTGGCATCCTAGAACAATGTTCTGGTAATATTGGTGCGTTGAATTTCTTTTTGTAGCCCCTCTTTGACTTTATGTGTGATTTTACAGCTGCACATAAATGTAATATTCATGTTACTATTTTATATGTGCAATTTGAATTTTGATCCTTCTTCTGCATTTATTCATGTGAAACGCCAGACTTTCAGGTATTGTAGGAAATATTTTATGACCTATATAATAATTTTTCTCAGCCATTTCTGCAAATGTCATTCGAGACATATAACTACGTTCTGCCAAAGAAAAACACAAAAAAGTTAGACAGTATGCTCCAGGAATATATTTCCTATCAGACGACTTTTGAATAATGGTAAAGAATGAATCGTTTTCATTTAAGTTTGAGGGAGTTTTCATGTAAATCAATAAACTCAAAAGGCCAATAAATGTTCAGAAGGATTTATATACTAATACGTGAAGAGATAGATTTCTACCCCATTTAGAGCATATTACGCGCACAAAGGAATGTAAAATTTGGCTTAAAGTTTATATGGAGAAGAAGTGCAGACAGGTTTTATTTTTCTCAATTTACCGCTGAAAACGGTATCAATTTTCGCTGGAAAATATACAACGAATGAAAAAATTCATTTCCCCGGGGTGAAGAGGGACAAAGCTAGAAGGAAGTCCGTTAAAATCTTAATGAGTACCACTATTTTTGATTCAGATTCGGATAGAGCGCCGAATAATAAGTTAATTCTACTTGAAATCCCCTGGAATGAAAAGTTAAATTCACTAACGTCCAAATTTTAAAATTCAATCAATGATATCATCTATTTTAAATCCCACCGATACATATGTTGATTTTTAAAATGTAAAGTCAGTATTAGGTAGTGAAATATCTTTTTACATATTTGGGAACTCAAGTAAAACTTCATATTTATACTGTGATGTCATGCGGATGAGAAATTCAGCCCCGATGGGATTTGTATCAAAACATTAGAACTCAGTAGAAATAAATTATTACACACTGTCGCTAGTCTGTGTTTCTAGCTATTTTGAATGCAGATCTGTTACGGTTAAACATAAACTTTGTAGTATGGGAATGACATATGAGTCGTAGAATTTTACTACAGGAATAGAGTAAAAAAACTGGTAGTACCAAAAATACACACCCTACGTCTCATCCATTCATAACGACAAATCAATTAGTTGCACTAATAAATAAAGTTCACTCTATTAGATGACAGTCGATAATTTCACTACACTACACTTTCCTTCAGAGCGAGAGATTATCGGTACGTTTATAGCCGTGTTTCTACTGTTTGGGCGGTAAGTCTCGTTCCAAGCGTAAAGTTTACGGCATTATATTTTTTTTGTGACACTATTTGATTCTTAAACGTAATACAGCTAAGGAAATATCAATCAATCTATCAAGTGCATTATAAGTGTCTGCCACACCTGTATCGGGTATAAAATATACAATTATTCAACTTTATCACAATGTGATGCATGTCACATGTTACATGTTACAGTCATCATCCTCTTTGTTTATTGTTGATGCTACTCCAAATAATCGATATAAAGTTAATCCCATTTATACTCACTCCAATAAGCCGTATTAACGCAAGATTATATACGCAGAATTTATCATTTATTTTATATTTAACTCCTAAAATCACAATGCGATTGAGAAACTTGATAATTAGTCATCTGATGCTGGAAACATATGTGTTTTCAATATTAATGGTAATTGGTTTTAGCTTTTTTCTAAACTACATTGGAATGATTTTTTTTGTTTCACAATTAAACTAGAAGTTTTTGCTATGTTTCTGTATTAGCTTTTGTGTAACTAGGTGAACAAATAGCTATTATTACCTTTTTTCTGATACAGAAACTCATGACAGCTAATTTGAAATTAAACATATGTAGATTATACTACGCAATTCAGGGATTTTTTTTTAATAAAAACTATAGTTCATTTCAGTTAAGAACGATCCAATGCTTCTTATGATACTACGATTAAAGCAGAAGGCTTAAAGCATGAACTGTAGGAATGATTCATACTTATATGGAAATAGATAATTGATAATTTGTGCTTATTTTTCAGTGTATGCGGAATTCAGCACTTTCAACGAGCAGGCCATCGTCACCTAAACCTCTTTCAATCTACATACTACGTCGTTGTTACATTCAGTACAGTCGGATACGGAGACTTTGTACCAGATATATGGCCCTCACAGCTGTATATGGTCATCATGATCTGCGTGGCTCTCATTGTACTGCCAACACAGGTCAGATTTATTCAAATTAAAATTCATTATTAGAATATGATTGTTAGTATAGTCGGTGTGACGACCCTTGGATATTCAACAGAGTTCTTTTTTATAGTACATCAAATATACAATCCACATTATTATTTAGATATATTTTGTTGTGGAATTCTATTGAAAATTATAAAAGAATCAAGCTCTACCATCTTTAATATCTGTATTATTGATTTAAACTATATCGTGATTAAATTTCTGATATGGGATAAGAATCTCGTCTGTTCACATAAATCCGTGGCAAATTTCACATAAATCTACATTAAATTTGAAAATAACGCAGAGATAAACGCCAGTAAATCCATATATCTCTGAATACCAAGGGTGGTAACCATTTCGTATAGTTATGTGAGATAACTAGGCCAGTAGATCCTAGTAATATGTATTTTCATGTCGTTCCATTGACTGGTAGATGAAATCTGAACAGGTAATCCCAAACGCAGGAAGCTCAAAAATTGTTGAAAGTGTTTGGTTTTCATCGCACGTCAAGCACTGTTGACAGATCGCACGAAATTGCATTTTAAGTAAACATGTATCGCTCGAAAATTGCAAAATTTAATTACGAGATCAGTTTTGTGTGATGTGAAATAAAAAAACCGATAAATTTGAGCTATTGATCAAACGATTCCATTTTATATTATAAATTTGAATATTAACAAATAATATCATCAAGATTGATATATAATATTTTCCTAAATTCTCAGTTTTTGAAGTATGTAGAATGTAGATAGCAAAATCGTGTTTTGTGTCGCACTGGGCACTCAGTTTTAATGTATTTGCAATTTGTTGGTAGTCCACTGTTTGTCCAGTGCTACAAAATCACAGTTCACAGCTTTTACAACCTTAAATGTTAGAGCAAATTGTATACTAATGAATATTTTATGAGTCTGAAGGTAATTACATGGCAACAGAAGATTACCTTTAAGTTTCATTATTAATTGATTTGATTTGTTTACAGTTCGAGCAACTGGCCTTTACGTGGATGGAGCGTCAAAAACTTGGTGGGTCATATTCATCCCATCGAGCCCAATCCGAAAAACATGTGGTGGTGTGTAGTACAACATTACATGCAGACACCATCATGGATTTTCTTAATGAGTTCTATGCACATCCATTATTACAGGTCAGAATTTTTGAGCAAACCAATTCTGCCAGTGCAGTTTAATAAATAAAGCTTAGAAATTGTTTGGAATGAGTATCTGAGCTAACATTGTTTGGATCATCTGTAGGACTACTACGTCGTCCTTTTGTCACCGATGGAACTGGACACGACAATGAGAATGATCCTTCAAGTGCCTATTTGGGCCCAACGTGTCATTTACATCCAGGGTTCGTGTCTTAAAGACGGTGACTTAGCTCGAGCTAGGATGAATGAAGCTGAAGCGGTTTTTGTTCTTGCTGCAAGAAACTATGCCGACAAAACTGCTGCAGTAAGTCCCAAAAAATTGTTTGATCAAAAATCATATTTGCCACTCATTTTTCACTTAAAGTACAAGTGCAAAAACGACACTTGTTTTCTCTTTCAGGATGAGCACACAATTCTTCGTTCATGGGCAGTAAAGGACTTTGCTCCTAATGTTCCACAATACGTGCAGATCTTCAGACCCGAAAACAAACTGCACGTAAAGTTCGCTGAATTCGTGGTCTGCGAAGATGAGTTTAAATATGCGCTCCTCGCCAACAACTGCACCTGTCCAGGTGCTTCAACATTAGTCACGTTATTACTCCACACCAGCCGAGGACAGTAAGTGAAAAATATTTCAGTTAAATTTCGAGCCTAAATTTGTTTTTGCCAAGAATCTATTATTTCAGAATATATCATATTTGAACTTGTGTTCGATAGGTAAACAAATTTTCAGCCTCCCTCAATGCTTTTTAAATCATGGATTTTTCATATTCAAGTTGACAGTTCAAAAATTTACAATTGTAATGCAAGCAAAACCGTTTTAACTCTGCAAAAAGCTAACAAACTTTCAGAAAAGCTAGGAATATTGTGAACAGTACGTTGTTTATGGAAGAGGATTTAATTCAAATTCAATTACAAACAATAGTACATACGTTACGCACAAGCCAATGTTTCGAGTATAAATACAAACAAAGCGGATGCACTAATTGAAATATCTAGTTAATAATGTTTTATCAAACTCATGGAGCTGTAGTTTGTTGTACAATAATAGCACACAAGGAGTCTATATTCACTATGCTTGCTATTTTTCTATTTACAGTTCAAGCCCAACAAAATAACAAACCATTGAACTGAAATAAAGGCTGTTTAGTTCAATTGAACAATAATTCAAACGGAATTCGTCAATTGTCACTCAGTTACGCGTCACTTACCATTTAAATTGATTCAACACAAATTTGCATCTGTGCACCAGGGCTGAATTTTCCGGATATGCTTCATTACTCAACGAACCGGCAAAGAACCGTAACGATGCTTTTCAAAGTTCGATTCGAACTTTATCGTTTTACCCACCGATTGTAGAACGGTCTGACGAATGAAAGTTGACGTGACTAAATTTTTAAAGTGTTAAATATTTTATATATACTTTTCCGGTAGAGTTTAGAAGAAGCTGAATTAAACATCAAGGATTGAGTCTCTTTCAGTTTGACTTATACACCGCAAAATGGACTGACTTTCATTAATGATTAATGCACGCTGAATTATTAATACTGAACATTTGTAATGCGTTCTGAAATTTAGCTCTGCTTTAGAATATACAGCTGTTTGAATATGTGTCCTTATTACCTACATTTGGGGACTTCCATTTCTTCGACTGTCTTTCTTTCTCATATCCTTGAATATATCTGTAAACGTACTCACGTACTATGAGTATCAAGTCTCTCAAGAGAAAAAGCGATTCAGTTTCGTGTTAAATCCTTAGAAATATTTTGTTTTGTGTCATGGCTAACAACTAAAACTCTAAGGGAAGTCCGATATAATGCTATAAATTAAGAGACTTTTGACTGCAGATTATGCATTTTTGGTATTTTTTTCCACACAAATAGTTGTACTTTATTATAGAGAAGGCCAACAATCTCAGGAAGAATGGCATCGATTGTACGGTCGGTGTTCTGGTAACGAAATCTATCACATAGTCCTTGGAGACAGTCGTTTCTTTGGTGAATACGAGGGAAAGAGTTTTACGTATGCAAGTTTCCATTCACACCGAAAGTAAGTACCATTGCATTTACATTTATCGCGCACATGACAACAATTGCTATTGATATTGGTACCTCTGGAAAAGTAATAAAAATGAAATTCGTTTTACATTTTTCAAAGTAGTAGTAAATACACAAAGTATGTTACACACTTCAATTAACTGCAGTATTAATCCCCAACTTTATATAATATAGAATCTTTTGTGAATTCATCCGTCTTGAGTGTACCATAATAATAACAAATTACTTTTGAAATTTAAAGTTACCTAGAAAGAAAATCTTTGAAGGTGCTTTGTAAATTGTGTACTCGTAAATAACTTGAATCAAAACTTTTACAAAACTTTAGAGCAGACTCCTGCCTTCACGTTTTATATTTTAAAGTTCGATAAATAAAAAACTTCCCAACTTTTCACAACGCTCAGATGTTAGTCTCTCCTTTTTGTGTTAAGTAGGAAACTCACCGGGGAAGTTTTAAATCAGGTGCAATTCTTGCATGATTTCACTCGATACGGGTGTGGCACACATTTTAAAATGCACTTGATAGATTAATTGATATTCCCTCAGTCGTAGGGCAAGTAATACAGAATCCCAAAACTTGAGCAATTACAGTCCCTGCTTAGTAATTTATTAGACTAAGTCACGATTTTTGCTGACAGATAAATTGATTATTCTTAATAGTAAATAACGGGGCGGGACGAATTAAATTAGAGTGGCTTTTCATGTTTTATCGATTCAGCATTAAAATAATAACCATAATTTGTTCCTTTCAGGTTGTTTTGCACCAAATTCATTGAATTGTAATCTCACTGATTCAGATTTCAACACCCATTTATCACTATACAATTATTTTGATGTTCATTCATTTAATTATTTAAAATAGAAGAGATTCAGGGGAAGTTTTGATTAACTATTTCAGATACGGAGTAGCCTTAGTAGGAGTCCGTCCGGCCGAACTCCCCGAGTTCTACGAAGACACAATCCTCCTAAATCCAGGTCCTCGTCACATAATGAAGAAAAGCGACACGTGTTACTACATGTCAATTACCAAAGAGGAGAATTCCGCCTTTGTAGTGAACCAGCAGCACATCAACAACAATGTCGGCTCCGAACCGGTAATAGTAACATCCGATGAAAAGGACGGCCCAACAAAAACGACAACGGCACCAACAGGAAACACCAAGTCTGACGGTACCGGCCCACCTCAAATCATACTGCAAGTCCCAACCTGTGTCAGTGAGTGTTGTGTCATGCATGGTTGTTTTTGCAGGGAATTAATTTATCTACATTATTGACTGAGACGCGAACGCGTGAATAGGTCCGCGATTAAAGTGAGGTAATTTTGGTGTAAGTCTCTGTTGACTTTTTTCCATATTTTGTTAAATTTATCTTTTATTTAACAGAGATCGTCAATTGGGAACGTATTGATATTTACACCGTCATTTTATTCACTCTCCGACTATTTGATTATTCTATGACCTCTCGAGTTAACGAAGCAGTCCTTTATATAAGTCCTTAATATAGCCAGGATGATGTTTCTTTAGTTTCTACAGTTGTACAGCCTTTCGAAAGACTGTTGGAATCATCTCGAAATATACGAGATAGAATTTACGATTGAAACCAGTACCAATCAATAGCGGAGATCAAGTATTTAAAAAAAAAACAGGATGCCTCCCACTGTCCTGCCCAGGAAGGCGGCAGCCCTAAGTGTATTCAACCTCCCTGATCGAACTTATGATTATTGTTTTTTTGGGCACACCCCAACTCGGCACATTTAATCTCCCGATGGGACATCAGTCAAGGGTTGGTAGTAATCCTTATGACCAACTCGGCACATCTTAAACAAGTGTTTGCTGAAAGACCCATCTCTATTATCGGCTTAACACCTAAGAAAAATATAAATTAAAATGTTTTGTTTAGTAGCTATCTAAATATTATCAATCTAACAGTTCATTCAACAACATCAAAGAAATCAATTCGCGAGATAACTAACCAACTTGAAAAAACACTACTGATTGTAGAGCAACATAAATTAAATAAATCAAATCGAAAATGTTTATCTGGTGAAGTGAAGTAGCGGTGTGTTAATCGAAAATGCAAAGCATTTTTCCATATAAAAAGATTAATCCACGATCACGCTGAAATTATTATTTTTATTGAATGATGCAACCAACTTATTTTTTGATTTTGTATGATTATAAAAGAGAAACTATAACATAGATTTTATTTTATTTAAAAACATTAGAATGCCCAGACTACCTGCAAGTGTGCCGAGTTGGGTATCAATGCTGGTATCTGAGATACTCGTATGTGCCGAGTTGGGGAGTCATTAGCAGAGACTGTTTGTATATGTGCCGAGTTGGGAATCGCCGGTTTTTTTTCCTGCCGCGGATAGGACAAAGAATGGCATCCTAATTTAGTTTTAAAGTAAAATGAAACAAAATTTTGAATTATAATTTGCTAAACAAATAAAAACAGCGAAACAACCAACTTTATAATCTACTATGTATGTATTGACCCTTGGTATATTATACAAAAATATCCCTAGTATTTAGTTGTTTGAAATTTTTAATTTGTAATTGTTCTGAATGTTGAAGCATGTTTTGTTATAAATTCCAGCATTTCATACAATATCTACGCTTGTATTTGACTACTAGAAAAAATCGTTCTTCGATGAAATTTTGTGTTTGATTATATGCAAAAAATGTATCTAATGTTGTACAAGTAAGTCACGTTATGTCTACGTTAGATGTTTTTGATCCAGTTTAGATTATCGGAAGGATTCTGATTCATAAATATATTCGTTCATGTTTAATTGTTTGTTGTTTTCCGTTGCCCTGTAATGTTTGGTTGTCCGTTGTTCAATAGAGGCTTGCACCATTAAGTTCAATGCTTCTATATTATTTAATGTTGTAAATAGAATTGTTAAGCTACGTGGAATATTCGCTAAATAGTGTTGCTTTCAGTGTACCACAATTAGAAAGCCAAATCTTATTAAAAATTAATAGAACACGTCATGCCACGTGATTAATTGTTATCTAGATTAGATGATTAATTTTAAAACATGTTTTCAAATTTACCGCCAAGTTTGTTGCTAGTCAGCTGCATTTTAATAAATTACGTGATATGTTGTGTTCTGCAACTGCAAGCGCTAGCAATTCAATGTAATTGTAAATACACGATTACAATATAAAGGAAGCACACGTAGCTAATAAAAAATATTCAATTGTAAAAAAAATGATCAAATCACAGAAATATTTATTAGAATTTATAAGTGAAGTCAAATAATTATTCAGCTTCACAGAAAATTAATAATTGAGTTAGATATGTCACAAGAGGCGCCTCTTTTGAACTCAATTATAATTCCTTGTAGATAACCGCGTTGCGATGATTACGAAATGATTACGTAAGAAGCGGAAATCATGTTTATTCAACGGCAACTTTTAACAAGCTCGCCTTTGTGCCTCCAAATATTCCCCTTTGAAAATTTTGACTGAGCTTAATTAGAAGCTCAAACATAAGTTATTTGACTTCACTTTCAATATTTTAATTAATAAACCATAAAATAATCTTAAATATTCCAACAGCGACATTCCCCGATACTTCTGTTGGCGTGGGCGACTCCCGAACTTGCCTTAAAGACAGCTCTCCAGGTTCTTTAACTGTGGACACTTCTGTCACTAACAACCACTTAGACATTCCTCGAACGGGTGATAATCCCAACCTTTTAAGTCCGGAAATTTTGAACCAAAGACGGGGGAGCAGAAGACCAAGCATCCTTCCGGTACCCGACATGTTCACAAGCTCATCGTTGAACATTTCGGCGGAGCCACAGGATGAAGGGGATGAAAGTGACGATGAATTGGAGGATGATGTGCCCTGGAGATCGCCGAGCGAAAAAATTGCGTAAGAGTTGAATTTCTCTGATTGAAGCATGCTTCCACATATTTTTATGCTGTTTAAATGAATTTAAAGAGCTTATATTGTTTATGCACCGTAATTTCTTTACAATATGAGCTCTTTTCAAGTCAAAATTTCCTTTGAATTACACTTTTTTATTAATAGTCCTTACTTTAGCTGTTTAGCATATAAGCTACTCTATTTATCTTTCATAGAATAATTGTCAGATTGCTTTCTTTCCGGAAGCACAACTGTATTGTATATAACTATTTTTACTACTTTAGAATGCAGCCCAGATCTCTGCTGATCAGCACATCTTCACTCCTTTTTATTGTTATTATTATTTTCTTTGATTCGAGAAATATTATCACAGCTTGGATTATCACAATTACTTCTACGCGCTTCGTCTTGTTATTTTCAATTTTCGAATCTTTCGAGAAATTTTCATTCGGTCTGACATCACCACATCCTTGACACATATTAGCTCACCTGCGCCGACTAGACAACAACTCAGTCATTACAATATTTAAAGTTTGTGATAATTTGTCTCGAATTGTCGACCTCTTCCACAACATTGTACATAAACCATGAGTGGAGCACGGTGTCGACGTTGCACGATATATCGCTGTTCTGTTTGTATATTTCCACTTTCTGATGTCCTGCACTTCCCTCTTCTTGTGACCTGTCTACGTACGCAGGTCGAGTAGCACAGAAAGTCTCACCCCATCTGAAAATCAACAGCACAGACCCGCATGGCATGGTGAACTCGCACGGTAAGTGACACTAGGCAAATTGAGCTACAAACACCATCAGGAATTTTCATTCAGTCTGCCGTCACTGCGTCCTTGACACATATCAGTCAGTTGCACCGGCTAGACAACAACTCTATTGCGAATATCACCCGTCTAGCCGGCGTGATGCGATGGAAGTTGATTCTGTAGGGGCATTGTTCGTTATAATATTATATGCGTCAGCAAGTAATTTCAACCATTCTCGAAATGAATGGAGTAATTGATTTAACCTTACCTGATGGTGTAATCAAAAATCAACAATGATAAAAAAATAAATATTTGCCTGTAGCATAGCTTTCCAACAGCTTTAGCATTTTTGTACATATTTTTATACTTCTACTTTTTCTGTACAACATGCTTTTAAAAATTCCTGTTCATATTTCCACTTTAATAACAATAATTTAATCTTAATAGCATCGTGAAAGGATTTCCTCCAGTTTCGCCGTTCATCGGCGTTAGTCCAACATTATGCTACCTCTTGAAAGAGAAGAAACCGTTGTGTTGCCTTCAACTCGCGCAGATTTGTGAGCACTGCAGTTACAGAAACGCTAGGGAATATCAATGGCAGAACAAAACGATTATTTTGGCAGCCGATTATGCGTCTAATGGGATCTACAACTTCATCATTCCGTTAAGAGCTCATTTCAGATCGAAGACATCGTTGAATCCAATCATATTGTTATTGGAAAGGAGACCTGATATTGCCTTCTTGGATTCCATATCGTATTTTCCTCTAGTGTATTGGATGCTTGGGACCATAGACTGGTAAGAAATAATTAATTGGAAATATTTATTCTGTAACATTTGCTGTATTTAAATCTCTGTAAATGTGACTATGTCATAACGTCACCCGTCATCGACAAATGAATAAGTTTGTGAACTCATAAAGCATATTAATTAATTTCAAATGAGTTTAATGAAATGAAACAGTATAAGAATTGGTTATTTTGTATTATAGTCTAGACGATTTGCTGAGAGCTGGAATAACACTCGCTGAAAATGTGGTAGTAGTTAATAAGGAGTTGTCAAATTCGGCTGAAGAAGATTCGTTGGCTGATTGTAATACAATTGTTGCTGTACAAACTATGTTCAAGTAAGTGCAAGTGAAATATTTTTTTGATTTTATTATATGGGGGAAAAATTTGTTCAAGATTTTTCCCAAGTATTCGCAGTATCACGGAATTGTCGCAGTCGAGCAACATGCGTTTCATGCAGTTCCGTGCGCACGACAAGTACGCCTTGCACCTCTCCAAAATGGAAAAGGTACACCTGGCTGCCCAGCTACTAACTGCTGGATATGATGACGATGAAAGGGTGCTTGTTCTGGTAACCCTCCCATTTCACATTACAAATATATTATTTCCATTTTGTTTCTTTAACTTTTTGTTTGGCAGATTCAAACGCCCGTATAGGACGCGATTTTTACGCGGTAAAATACCAGATACTCTTGATATTTTATTTTTTGTTTGAAGATGAATCAAGTTGGTCTGATCCATCAAAATTAAATTTTAGCTGCAGGATAAAGTACCAGTATAACTTTTTGGGTGGGCAAAAGTTCTGCCGATTTCGAGAATTTCATTGAGGAATTGTATTTCAGGACAGTTTTTTTCAAAATGTTGCCTTTTGTACCCCCAATAAAATATAGAATATTATTTTGCGCTGATCAAGCTCGACATGCCATGCTCAATATTTCTGAACAGTAGGTTTTGTTTTCAAGTAGCAGATAACGGACGGGCTTCGTTTATAACTTGACCCCTTTCTCATTAGCAAATTATTTTGAAGTTCTTAAAACAATTTAAGGCCATAGCCAATTATTAAGAGTATTAGGATTAAAGGTGAAGATGAAGGAACGATAAAAGTGGAGGAACTCGGTACTGCCCATGTCACTGTACGAAGAAAATTAGTTTCTGGAGGCCAGTTTACAAACAATAAAGACCAGCTTGGTTTCATTTCATTCTGCTTCGTTCTGATATCTTAATAATATATCATGGCATGTAACCAACCAATGTGGCTTACGTATTTTATGAATAATTTTACTCCATTCGACATCAATCATCAATTTTCATCTAGATGTCAATTATTTCGCATGTTCTTTTTGATATAAAACACTGCTTCGCTTTTTATCTTTTCTTTAATTAATATTTATGTTAAACGTGATGTTCACACTGCATCACTCTAATTTTTTGATATAATTAATTTTGAGTTTCCAATTTTTATACAATTTTAAAACAATAATTAATAATATATGCATGAATCACAAAAGTTTTTTTGTCTGGCTATAACATCAATAGATTTTTGCTCTGAAGAAGTTGTCGTCACAAAATATTGTAATGGGTGGCAAACGTAACAGCGACAATTAAGTTTTGTTACAGTATGTTGCACGACAACTATCTCAGCTAATATGTAAATACTGGATGATCGAGATACTACGATCATTCAGTACAACTTATAACTCAATTATTTTTTGAAATTATTCTTGTAATTCAATTTTATTCAAGTTTCTGGTTGATTATATTGATGAATGAAAGAGTTATAAGAAACTTTAGATTAAGTTCGTATAAGAGACAAGTTTCTAGATAATAATAATTAATGATGGATTTAGAGGTTTGCAGCGACGTTAACTTAGTAACATACAAATTTTACAGAGAGAAAAGGAGCGCGGCTCGCATATTTCTTATATGTTCCGATTGCCTTTTGCTGCTGGAAGTGTTTTCAGCGCTAGTATGTTGGATACCCTGCTGTACCAAGCTTTTGTTAAAGACTATGTCATAACATTTGTCAGACTGCTGCTTGGAGTTGATCAGGCTCCAGGATCTGGTTTCCTCACTTCGGTAATTATGGAAAAAAAATCACTTAAAATTTTTTTAACGTGCCAAAGGATTCTTGATTAATGAATAAAAGATGGGTATTATTTTCGTCTAGATGAAGATAACAAAAGAAGATATGTGGATTCGTACTTACGGTCGCCTCTACCAGAAGCTCTGTTCCACAACTTGTGAGATTCCAATTGGGATTTACCGTACACAGGACACTTCTTTATCCGATTCGTCACATGTGAGTATGAGTGGGCGTTCGTCCGGCTGGTCCAGCTGCGTACGCGTGCCTTCCACTTGCTCGGTGAGTAATTTACCGCGATTCGGAACTATAACTCCAAATTTTAATCTTTCAGATCTTTGCTATAATCTTGAAGCTTGTGTGCGTTTGCACGGTGTCAGGGTGCGTTTGATGCTTTTTTCTTACTTTACACCTTATTTTTTGATACACTGTTCTATTTAATTGGAATACAGGATGTTTTGAAACCAATAGTAAATCTTCTACCAAAGGGTTGTAATTTATATTTACTATTTCTTGGGAAACATCTTGTATATAGTTTTGTACATATGTTTTTTTATAATTATTCACTCTTTTAAGAATCTAACATCAAGTTTAACTATGTAGAATATTATGTCTCATGCTTCCATGCCTAATCTAGTTTATTAAGATCTTCTTGCTTAAATAGTAATTTTTCATTGTTCATAATGCTTTCAAATTTCCGAAACATGTCTTACAAACTCAATGACGAAAAAAATTTATTGATTATTGTATTTTGCTGACGATTACTTCATAATTTATTATGGAGTGTGTTTATTTGTTTCATTACCGTACGCACCCTGGCATGATGTACCACTTAATAATAATGAGTCTATTACTGACTGGGACTGGCAGCCCTGTGATTGCCATCTGTGGAGCAAAGGGAACGCACGTACACGCAGGACATCTATTAGCAATTATCATGACTATTCTTACATATAATCATTTCCCTACGCATGGCGTTTTGTAATTTGTTCGTCTCGTGTTTGCAATGCACGCATAGATATGCTCTTCATCAGTTAAATCGTTATCATTGTAAAAAATTGAATGTACATTATGCTTCATACAGAATCCAAACTTACATTCCAAAAAAAAATTATTTTGATTTGAATTTCGATTTTATTTTGACCAAATTTTTATAACAAGAATTCAAGAAAAAAATGTTGCTATTTATACTATCGCTAACAATTAGTAGGTACTCATATTGTAAATATAAATTTTATTTCAAACAACATCTAAATAAAACAAGACAGTTATGTTGTTGAGCACAATTGGCAAAATCTTTATTTTATTAAAGTGCAGCAAGCATCGCTTCCTTGCTATCTATTCTCATTATATTGCTAACGCTAGTTTCCAATTATTATCTCAACGATTGATATGAAATTTTGCATATAAATAAAAATCAGAGTCATATAGGTCGCATGAGCATTTTAAACATGAATATACCATAGATTATTATTTGATATTTCTTGAAAACAATCATGGAACCGTTAGTCAAAATTTTACTGGTAATAAACATTCCCTTATTTTTATATTTGACCACAAAAGATGCAGATGGTAGTACATTAATATTCGTGATATTAGTGATATTATTATTAAATAGTAAATGAATTACTACTCTCAACTGGTGCTGAAATTTGAAATTTTGACAGAATGAATTGTCAAAATAAATCTTAACCTGGAAAGCAAAAAAATTTGGACAGTACTTAATTAATATTAATGAACACAAATTTGATGAAATGTATTTCTATAAAATGAATAAATATAGAAAATGTTAAATGGTTTTATCAATATTTTGATGAATTGTGTATGGAAAACAACATAACTGTATTTGTTTCGTTCAGCACATATAGTTCTTGTGCTTATGGTGTGTGGTGTTTTGTGTACCCATCTTTTCCTCTTGAAGTACCAAAGTAGTTGCACGGGATCGTTCTAGAAGGTGCTTCTTGTTTCCCGCTCTAGCTTGACGAGGACGTAGGTTCTGACAGAGTCGGAGTGACGTATCGCCCTAAACGGGGTACCAACTGCCTCGGCTGTACTCACAAAGACAACTCCATGGTGAGTGTGGCTCACAGACTCGACTATTGCTTCTCTGATGGAATCAGTCGGCAGAAAACAGATGAATAATCACATTTTCGAGACATCATTCACATTAAAACTGGCTAAAAGCTATTAAGACTATACACTTAGTAAAAAAGATATTTTGATATTAAATTCAGTCCAGGTATTGATTTGCACTCTTTTTTAGTTATTTCAACCGATTGACTAACAGATGGCAGTGTTTTCGTGGCAAGCACCTTAATATCAATTTAGAATAACCAATTTTATTTGCAAAACTTCACACAATTTGAATACTTTCCATCGTTTTATTGATATTTTTCACATATTCTGTTGCGTTCGTTTATTATTTGGTACTTGATATCTTCTTCAATTCACATTTACTGATACCTCAACAATAGTTTGACTGGATTTCACACAATGTGTACACAAACACCAAACATACATAATACATCAGAAATCTTATATCTTGAGGACAAATTTATTTTTAAGATCTATATGATAAAATTCTGTTCATCTGTTTTCCCATACCCCTTCAATTCTTTTGTAAGGTTCTAGCTGTAAGTTCAATACCTTAAAAGTACTCAATTATTAAAAAAATCATTGCTTGCAGTAAAATGCATTATTTTCATTAGCATGAGAATGAGTAATTAATCAGATTGGCATTAACAACAATTATATTAAAGAATACATTAATGACGCACTTTACCAACAATTCATCATATTTCTTCTATCGGCATGAATTTTACATGTCAATATATGTTGAGGAAAGCATGCATACTTTCTAAAATACTTTCCAACCATTTTTCTCTCATAATACGAAGTACTCTTCTCAAGATTGCATTCTTCTCTCAGTGGAATAGAAGTTATATGATCTGTTAAATCAAGTCGAGAGGCTCAAAGTTTTCAAATATTTTTGTTGGTAAACTTGCAAAAATTCAATTCGATATTTAGTGATAAAAAAAACTTTGGACCTCGAAACAAAAGTTTGTAAATACAATCATCCCCTATTATATATTGGCTTATTGTCTAATTGTGATGTTATTTATTCAAGTATTCTATAAACATGGTTGATGAAGCCCGAGATAACCATGAGCAACAAATTGAGCGTGCAGAGATTGCAAACTTGGTACGTTCAAGGATGGAAAGTCTAAACTTACCTACTATAGATTATACAGATGTCAGCGAAAAACGAAACAGTCTCAGTTATGTTATAATCAACCCCAGTTGTGACCTAAAATTGGAAGAAGGAGATATCATGTGAGTTCATTAAAAAAATTCGATAGACAACGATCATATTTCATGATCTTTCAGCTATTTAGTTCGCCCGAGTCCATTTTCAGCGCAAAAGACTTTCGAACGTCATAATAGTCGCAGAAAATCCAACATCAGTTTTTGCTCCCAGTCCCTTTTACAACAGATGTCTACCGCTCCTCCTCAAGGCAGCAGACGAGGTTCAGGTTTCGGATTATCCGGTTTTCCGTCTCCTAGACCTCCGCCCTTAATCAGCCAACAGAAGTCGAACTCATTATCGTTACCTGATAGCCCTACAGTTGCAGGATACCAGCGTGGAAGATCAAATTCATTAAGAGTAGTTGATGATATCTTGTTGAGAAGATCGAATTCTTTGAGGCAAGGTTTGCCAAATGTCGGAAATAGTAGGAGAAAAAGTAGTTTGGAAGATATTGGTTTGAGCCATTTTTCAACTAATCACACGAATCCAATTAAAATAGCTCTTAATGGTAGTATTGGATTGGAAGTGACGCCCCCAGAAGAATTCGGCGGGCCTGTATTGGCAAGTAATACAAATATGTTGATCAATCCACAATCTTTGAACCTAAGTGGCGCTGCTAGCACTCTAGGAATATCAACTTCCGGTAATCTAGCGGGAGCTAGCAGTCCTTTAACAATGTCTCAACCGCTTAGTTTAGGAATAAACCCGCCAAATTGCTCGTATCCGGAAGTAGCTCAAAACACTATCGCGAGTGCGCAATCCGGACTTAGTAGTGGTTCTGATCCTCAGCATTTACAGGGGACAATAGTATGATACAACCTAATGTGGGGGAGGAGATTGAGCATGATGAGAAACAAATGGCTCTGATGAAAACCTACCTAGCTCTCCTACCTTCCACTAATAGTGGTCTGGTCTTAAATTAGCGATTAGCTTGCCAGACCTCGTAAACCACCATTTTTGGCCTTACAATGAATGTTTATTAGATTTACATATTTTGGGTATTGTCGGGGTTATAGGCTTTTTCCACCAGCTATTTTCTTTGAATCATTTTTTTCGCATATCAGCATTAAGATATCGACTTGATCAGCCATTTTTGTGTCTTAAAGCATTTCTATACAACGACGCATTCAATATTATGTTTCAAATATTAGTCAAATGAATTCTGAAGTGTTATTAGTGATTTTGTGCAATTTGCAAGACTCTATGAATTAAGCTCAATGTTTATTTCCTTTTGTAAATATTTCTTGAGAGTATCTTCCAAGCCGAAACCGTCGGCGATTACTGGCCAATAGTTCTCAGTATATTTGTTCAGGTATGTTGAAAAAGGGATCAAATACAGTAGTTTTAGTCGTAACTGTGGTAAAACTGATCCTTTAGTTGCCCAAAAACAGGGATGCCAACAAAATCGAAAACCTCGTATTAATAAATTGTTACGCTCCTACGAAAACACAAAAAAATTATATTAAAGGCGACATTTGCCTGCTACAATTGAAAACCGTTATAATAAATTCGATTGAAGGATAAATTCATGAGAAAAAAGGCACTTATCAAAATGCGCACGTCATGTATTTTCTTACTGGCACAAATGTTCGAATGCTTTGCGTTGTATCCCATTTGGTAATCAAGATTTTGTTTTATTAAAATCACAAATATCGCCTAATTTCTGAAATATGAGACCTAAATATCCTGAAATTTATATATTTTGAGATAAAATATATCAAGAAGAATCGCACGGTGTATTTTTTGAGTAACGGATGGAGAAGAGAATAGCCGAATCAGAAGCACACACTGTTTGACTCTGTATCTTCTAAACGAATTGAGATAATTGAAGTCTACAAAAAATATCATATTCTGCATGATTCATTCTAATGTAATAAGGATTATTATTAAAATATCTCAAAAAATACAAATTCCATTACCTAATAAATAACATTTAGAGTTTGTAGCTATACCTTTCGACTCAATTGAGATAATCAAAATATGTGGAAAGTATTGTGGCTTACATACTTGGATAATAGAGAGTTTCATCAGAATATCTTCAGATATACAAATATGTTCGATTGAAATTCAATACTCAATAATATTTTTAAAATCGACTATTTTTGCCGTATCTTCTGGACGAAACAAGGTAATCAAAATTTGTAAGGAATATGTTGTTCAACACTTTAATAAATTAATTTGAATAGCGTATTGACAGCGTATGTTTTGAAGAAACTGATTTTATTTGAACCAGAAAAAAAATTTCTGCGCATCTATGATAATACATGGCTTCTTTTCTCGGCAATTTATCCATAACTTTCGTACGATTGCTATTTTATTATTGAAAAATATAATCTGCAATCAGATTTCATATTGTAAATATAAATACATTTTGAGCATCCTTGTTTTATCTTATTCTAATTATAAGCGCTCATTTTGATTGAATTAGACATTATTTATAGAGTAACTTCAATTCTACAAAAAAAAATTTAACAAATTTGAAACTGAAAAGCGCTTGTTCCCAAATCCGATTTACTATTCTAGCTGTAATTGTAAATATTTTAAATAGAATTGTATTGAAAATTTCGGACGATAGTAGATACTTTTTTGTACCATTAAATGAAAAATTTTACCAATTTTGTGGCACAGAAATATACGATTTTAATAGATAGGTAATTTTTAACTACTTCATTTATAAACGGCTTTTTATGTAGGCTACCGTCCATTTAATCTACTATAAATTATTTAAGCAGAAAAGAGTGACATTTAATAACTTGTAGCTTTAGACTATAGTTTCGCACACTCAAGTTAACTAAATCGAATTAAAATAGGTAAAGAAATAAAGTTTTTAACTCTTCTTGACTCAATTTTTTGTAGCACAGCACTACATTTAAACACATTTCTTACAGATAAACCTTCAACAATTTTATCATACATTCTAAAATTTGTATAGTTAACCTTAAATAAAGTGAAAAAGTAAAATTATCAAATACGAATTTGTTATAATCAAATTGTTTTATAAAATAATAATAGTATGAAGACTGTTACACGGAGTGGTCCAAAAATTTAAATAAACTACGGATTGAAAAATATATATCACATATCTATGACTTTGACGATATAGTATAAATATATTTTTATATATTGTGAAATCGAAAGGAATTATATATTAGGAAAGGGATGTATTATTGTCTGTAGTATTATATAATATTGTATTATTGCTTTGGTATCGTCGCTTTATTTATAGATAGATAATGTTAACGGCTCAAAGCCGAATTACACGTCAGTCTTAAGATATTGTAGGTATTTTATAAATAATAACATTGTATATATATAATCATTTTTGGTATTGAGTCAATCAGAGATATTAAGAAAATATAATATCTCTGATTTTTTGTAGTAAAATTAATATTAAGCTTCTACATTTAATATTGAAATAAAATTGTGTTAAAAAATTGATATCACACAGTGGCTATGCTGTTAAAATACTAAAAAAATATTATATAGTATATACATTAATGTTGAAGCATATAATATATTTTATGTGATGTATATAAGTGTAAATAAGCAAAAATCACACAAAAATTGTGTTTTTCTATAGAAAATAAAATAACAAGCTTGTGAGTTAAAATATGAAGTAGTTTTGTGATAAAAAAACTGAGAATTTTGTAGTCTGTTGTGATTTTTCGATAATAAATTATCAGAAAAATAGATTGAAGATTCCCTTTTGAAATTTGTTCAGCTCCGCCACTGTGTTGGTAACTAGAATTGTATCAAATAACCTATATTGCACAGTTATCCTTCTTAAATAAAACTGTAGAATTATTTTCAATTATTACGCTTAAACTAACTTCATGTACAGTAAATACTCAGTAATAATAGCACAATTATATACATTGTATTTTCAAAAGAAGCGTTTTTTTACCACGTTACGTCATTATTATAGATTAATTGAACTGTAGACTTGACCAAATAATTTGCACTTTCAAAAAATGTATATCTCTTCATATTTATTTCTCATTCATTTGAATAGTCTATAGCCAACAAATTTTCCATGCATATTTAAATAATGACAATTTTTTTCGCAGCAACAAACAAACAGTATTTTTAGGTATAGCAGAAAATTTAAGATACTTTTAACAGTAGTTATAGATACGAAATACGAAAAATAAATTTGTCTTACAAAAATCGAAATGTACTTCTAAAACCCTTAGTTTTTGAGGGAAGCTCGTTTATATAACCTCTAATAAGTGTTCTTATAATAACAATGCAAATCTATGTTGTTTTCACGATACATTTATGACTAAATTAATTATCTAATTAAATATATATATACCTAAAATGTTAGGGAATTATTTAAAGATTATAAATTCATTATCACGTTATAAGGAATGCTTGGTAAACTACAATACCTCATAAGTTAATAGATCTACCTGAACTTATTACTGAATATTAGCACGACTAGTAAACATAAAAAAGAGTACTATAAGTACTGTGAACTATAAATTCTATTGAAAAATCTTAAAAGGTGGTTTGTTTCAATATAAGATCACCCTGTATATTTAAGTGCCAATTAAAACAAAAACTCAACAAAATAAATCTATTCGAGAAATAAAAAAACAAAACAATAATTTGTACCATCGTCATATTTTATACAAACTTTAATCCTTGCGTTTATAACTTGTGCCATTCTTAACTTTATATATTAAATTTAAAAATTTTCTACGTTCAGAAAATGATTGCCATCATTTCAAATACATACTTGTGGACGTACAATTTCACAGCACGAATCTGATATTTAAATACACATAAACTTACTTATATTGAAGTACTAACAGGCAGGAATGTAAAAATTTAAATGCGAAAGTGTTCATCGCAGATTATTGGACATTTATATTATTATTAATTATTTTTGAATACTTTTATACAATACTGACTTCTAATTATTCTTTAAATTCGAGTAGTTAAGGATTCCACGTCGTGAGAACCGGACTCAGGAGCAAAAACAAAAAGTTACTGCTGTTAATTTCTTTCATGATAAAACATTGTTTTCAAATTATTTATTACTATTTTCGTTATAGATGGTGTTCCATTTCAATAGTTTCGCGAAAAAGGCTGGATTATTAAGGCAATTTGAAACACTACTGCCATCAAATTGTATAACAAGATATGATATACAAGTGTGTGATACTTTGATATATAATATTGTGCATTACTTATAAGATTATTTAAAGAATATAAACAGCAACAATATAATCCTAATATGTTAATTGGATATAAAAAACATCTAACAAGTGATAAAAATCAAAGAGTTGAACTAAAGGGCGAGGCACAGGACGAAGACAACGAACATGTCAAAACATTTGAACAACAAACATGACAAAAACCAGTCGTGAAATCATATCCCTTCAATCATCTAACCCCAAAGACTGGTTTTTGTCATTTGAGAGGTTTAGGCACATTGCTTGTATATTTTCCTACGTAATTACCTTTAGGATTATAATTGGCAACAACAAACGTCTTACCATTATTTTTTCCTTTCGCCAAACCGATACCAAATTCTGAACTGTCTTTCCAGACCATTTGAGTGAAGTGGCCTGCTTTTGGGGTACGGGATTCGACCCCAAATGTGAAGTCTTGTATTTCGTCGTACCATATTTTGCAGACTTCGCGTGCGGTTGGTGTTGAACTGGGGTCGGATGACCAGACGTAAAAAATGTTTTCGCCATACCTGCAGTCTGGTCTGTGAGCCAGTTTGCCCTCTTTTGCTAAATGGTTAGCCCATTCTTGCGCGTATTGGCACATCTAAAATATTTATATTTATTGAATAAAAATTCCAAAGCGCCAGCCAATAATAATACTTACATCCCAGTTTAGTTTCAAATCTGGTACGCCATGTTTCCTCCTATACTCATTATGAAATTTTAAAGCTTGTTCAACAAAAGTATTATGAATTACATCACAGCCATTAGTCAGCAGTTTGCTCGCATCAGGACTGCCAATTTTTGGAAGAACGTTTTCCCTGAAGCTTCCTATGTAATTGCCAGCAGGGGTGTAGCTAGCAACTACAAATATTTGACCATTACGGTTTTTTTCGACTCCCACTCCCAATTCTTTACTAGCTTTCCAAATAACTTGGGTAAAATGACCTGAACGAAGATCGTTAGGCTCTTTGGTGTAATCATGGCAGGAAATTTCGCTGTACCAAGATTCTACGGGCTCTTTACCTATAACAAAAAAAAAGCTCACGTCATTTCTTATCTCCATCTAAACTTATTACTCATATTCCATAAATAGAGTAAAAACACTACAAGAATAATTTCCATACCTGTCAGAGTGTAACTTGGATTGGACGACCAGTAACAATAAATATTCTGCCCATAACTCGCGTGTTTTCTGTGTTCTATTTGACCTTTGGACGCCAAATGTTTCGCCCATTCTTTGCTCTCTCTGCACATTTTTCGATTTAGTTTCAATGGTTCCACGCCGTGAGTTTTTCTGTATTCATTATGTGCATTCAGGCATTCCTGTTCGAATTTTAAATCGAATTCACTGGCCCCTAAATAACGGAAAATATCATTCAATCTGAGTGCTAATAAATAATTTATCATTTACAAGTTGAGATTAGAGGGAACTTCATGCAGGAATGATTTTTAGTTATCGAAGGTAAATGACTATTTTTATTTTCAAATGATTCACATTGATTAACTTGCTTCAAATATTTCTTTATTTGACTAGTGACTACCTAAGATATAAACAATCCTCTAACGGGGGAATAATACCCTTGAAACTTCATGACAAGTTTAAGTATGTCACAAGGAGTCTCGGTTTGCCTAAAATACTTGTAGAAACCCTGGAATAGGCTCCAGGGTTGAACGCGTAATGAGAAATATAACTTAAAGCAATTGGCTCAAAAAGAGCCTCATAAATTAAACCCAAATCCAAAAATATTTATTTTTTTTAATCCAAGTTTCCAAAGAGCAGCTTTTCCTTTTTTTCCACTAAACGCGGTTTTTATTAGGTTATTGATAACTATTTACATTATTGGTTAGACAGAAAAATGACTCAGTATTAATAATAACATCCATATACCAAAAGACAAATCGGCAGAAAATATAAATAATTGGCTGAATACAATCATACAATTCATGCTGTTTATTTGAAATAGGCGTTATTTCAGATCATCCAACACCAAAATATAACCACAGTGGTAAAACAGGCACAAAAATATTTATTTCCAAAAAGGTAAGGATATAAACAGGATAATGATATTAGTACATTTTTATATTAATATTAATAAAATACATTATAAATATTTTGTAACGTGAAAATAGTAAATATTAATAAAAGATTATATTCTTTATGAGTGGAAGTCCAATTTACTTCTGATATAAAAATATATTCAATACAATTTTTCCAAAATTTTTACGTTTCGATCCATTCACCAAGGGTTAGTATTAGAAAAGGTGGGCTCCATAATTAGTACAAAATGAACAATAATCTTCTAGCAATCACCCAAAGTTTGAGGAAAACTCACGTGGAAAACCCTCAAACAGAGGAATAATTTGAATGAGTAATCATTAATTCCCTGTTGCGGAGAGGAAGAAAATTTGTATTATCTGTGTTCATTATAGTGTTTGAATTTGCTATAAACGTGATTGTCAATCAATAAAATAAGATATGTAAATGATTTTGTATTATTGTTTTCTGATGATGACTCTAGATGAAAGGATCGAAACATTAAGAATTAATAAGTATACAGAATTTGCATCCAAGAATAATTTATTTATAAAAATATATGAATAAGATTGTAATATGTACTTTCACACACCATTTTGCGTCTTCTCCCCGAAGCCTCCTACAGGTGGAGCATTGACAGCGAAGCTTCCAATAAGATTTCCTGGAGGTGAATAATTGGCAACAACAATAAATTTCCCATCTTTCGCCTTGGCAAAGGCAACTCCAAGTTCTTTGGATTCCTTCCAAATTACTTGCGAAAAGTGACCAGATTGTAGACTTGTGGGCTCTATTCCGAATATATGGTCTTTTATTTCACCATACCTATGAAATATAGAAATACAATTTTATAGAGTTTTTTATTGAGATCTGGAGCTTTGAAATGCAAAGAAAATGAATAAAATTATTACCAGCTGTCAACAGGCTCTCTTCCTTTCAAAACATAATTGGGATCACTTGTCCAAAAGCTGAAAATATTTTCCCCATATTCTTTATTTTGACTATGAGTCAATTTTCCTCTTGTAGCTAAAGTGTCAGCCCACTTTTGACTAATCTGACAAATTTGTTTATTCAATTTTAACGGTGGTACTCCATGTTTAGCCCGGTATTCATTATGGGCTGCCAAGCATTCTGAAGACCAAGAAGCTTCCGTTTTCTGTAATAAAAAATTTGCATTTTGATGTCATATCGCTGAGTAAGTCTAAATTTTACAGTGGTTGATAATTTTTAACTTATGATGTCATTTTATGATAAAGAAGACCATAAAACGAATTCTAAATATAGAGTTTTGTAATGGCAGTACAGAAGAGAATTTTAATGTGATAATGTACTTTACCTTGTCAGTTGATAATAGCCCTCCCATCTTCCCTTTCGGTGACCCAGTCTTCGCGGGCGATCCAAGCCTAGATGCAGCCTTGGTAGTTGGTGAAACCGGTGGTAAATTGTCTTTAAGTTCCGGTAATTTATCGAACAGACTTTTTTTCTCTACACTAGTTACTTTTCTTTCAGTTCTGTTGCCTCGGAATGTTTCATACGTCTCTTTAGTAACTGTCTCGTACTTTGGTTCCTTTTAAATAAAAATTTATCTTGTTATGATTCTTAAAGTTTAATCAACGATAAATGCGGCTAATTTTTTGTGAGTCAGTTTATTGTTCGATGATTAACGCAGGTAATCTCAAAAATTCGAAAACAATTTTAAAATGTATGATAACTGATGTGTATACAACTTAAGCTTGTTGTCAGTGAAATCCAGAGAGCCTGTGGCGTTTATAAATATAATAAAAGCGTAACTGATATTAACATTTTTTATTATAGGTTCAGTTTTAATCATTCCTGGTTCAGGGCTCTAAAATTAACCACATTCAATTCTACCTTCCGCTAATGATTTTTTGAGCACCATTGAAGTGTATAATCTCAATAATCTTGGCAATTACTGTTTACCGAATGAAAAAAAGAGGTTAGTAGTTTATCAATGATAATATTCATCGTCATAGCGACGTACAACGTATAACACAGTATCCACTAACCGTGAAAGGACTAACCATTGTTTATTTGAGGATCTTTTAGGTACAATGTAAACTTTCACTGCATATTCGTAATACAGAACTATTGTTAATTAATTAATTGATTAGAAATCACTGAAAAGAAAAACCGTGCAACGTGGTATTGTTTTATTTTCATTCAGTTATAACGGTATTAGAAATTGACAAGTCATGTATCTAAATAAATATTTTAATTAGAAAAAAAAAATGCGAATGATCTTTTTCCTAACATTACTGATGAAGACAAGTTAATTTTTCAAAGACGTTTAGTATACAACAGAATAGAAAGATAATGAAATGATGTCCTGAAGTCGTAATGCTTTTTACGTACAAGTTGAAATTCATACTTTACAAATAGTCCAACAAATTGATTGGTGATAAATGCGCACAATACTACCGACATGAATTCACAAAAAAACTGAATTTGGCTCCAAAATTTATATTGTGGTAGAGCTAAGATGTGTAAAATAAAATAATTATTGATGTTTCGTTCTCATTTTCATAATAGTACAATATAATTGAATATTTATTCTAATAAGAGCTAGTTTTTTTTACGTATGTGAAAGGATCATGTTCAACATAGCATTTCAAATGTGTGTTCTTGATTAGTAATTATAATAATTCACTCAGATAATAATAAATACTATTTTATGATGTGTTACAAATTTCTTTTCACTATTTGCACGAACATCCAGAATTGATAAGGCTTTGATAATTTTTATTATGTTGATAACTTTGATGATTCGAAAGTGGCTTATCTGTAATCCAAAAGTAAATAAAACTAGAAGAGATTGGCACCTATGTCCAAAGTTCGTTAATACTTTGTGTCAGCGGTTCACAGAATAGTTGGATCAATTATTTTTAAATATTTTTTTAGAAAAATAACTAAAGCCTTACGTCCACCTTGTAATTTTTTTGGTCAAGTATGGCTGAGCTGCTCAGGAGGAGATAGCTCCATAAAAATTAGACGAGTGAGAATCAATAAGTAACAAAAATAAATTTGGAAACATATTATTTAAAGACCTGGAATAATTTTTAGAAATAGAAAATTGAAATGTTACCATTTTTGATTCCTGTTGTTTCTCCAATGTATTTCAAATGATTTTTAGAATGCACTACACCTTACAACTGCAGTTATGATAAAATAAGTGCATGCATTTATATAATTGATAATCCATTAGATAAAATATTGGAAGTGTGTCAATTTTTTCCACAAAATGCTTATCTATTTCAGAATTAGACAATATGCTTACCTCCCCATTTTTGGTGCTGGCAAAAATTCTTTGATCCGTTTTGCGGACCATAACTACCCTGCTAAGTCCTCCAAACTCATGTCCATGAACGGTATCGTGGTAGTTATCCAGACCGATGCGGGTGAACCCCTGAGGACGGACGCCACTGCCCGTTCTGAAATCAGACAGTAGCGATGAGCACGACACACTGGAGGATACACTGCTGGACATCGTAATCGACGGACACGAGGTCCAAAGAGCACTGAATTATGTTTTGTTAGTGCAAGAATGAAAGTGCGCTCTTGGGTGTAAGGCAGTAGCGGCGAGAAGACTTACGGAAGGGGTACAGTCATAAAATAAATACATTACATTCAAAGTTTGAACGTACAAATTGTAAATGCACCAAAGGATCGTTTAAAAGGCAAATTGTTGAATTCAAACATGAATTTTAACTCAAGTTGTTGCAATATAACTAACTATACAATTGTATGTGTGTCAGGGTTATGTTTATTTATGCTTACAAGGGGAGTTAATTGAAATAAATTGTAGGCTATGTTTTTGTTTTGTTATAAACAGATAGTGCAAAATGATTTCAGTCATAAATTTGATTAAATGATTATCCTATTCTCCATATCCCACTCTTCAATTTAATGTATGAATCACTTATATATAGACGGTTATTGCCATTTGATCCTTAAATATCATCAAAAAGATCAACTGCAAGTACACACTTACACACACAACACTATGACATTTTAGCTTAAGACTGTAATATATTATTTTTAGATATTGTAAGTTCCAAATGTTCTAGTTGTCTTTTGTGTAAATACTGAGCATGATTTCGGCTACAAAATCCTGTCAAGATCATTCTCAGAACTAACATCTTTAGTTTTTTAATACTAACATGTGCAAACTATTTAGATTTCTTTGTAGTTTTTTTTTTTTTTTGTCTCGGACTTCCTCTAAATCCTGCATGTAGTTTGTTTTCTCTAATTTTTTTAAAATATTTTTGCTTTATTTATAATACAACATAGTCCACCTCAATTCAAAGCCTCTCAAGAAGCTAAAGCATTTAAATATGTACTACTTATTAATTCAGTTACTTAGTTGAAACTACAAACTGTTTTCTGTTTCAGAAATGAATCTTCTTGCGTGACTATGGGAGAAACAAGCAGTTAATTATATTTCACCTTACTTGCACGAATCTTTTATTACGACAAATGCACGGCACGCACCTTTTAATTTTATGTATACACAAATAATTATAAAAGCATTTACATCTTCATAACGGAATTCAATAGAAAAATGCTTGAGAATATAATAAATGAAATAATTATGTTACAGGATTGGTAGCATCCAAATGATGTCATTTTTATTCAATTTGAGTCAGAGTATATGTACGTTTCTATTGTTATGGTCTTTATTTGAATTTGAATCTTAATAGATCCCTATTTAGAATCAAAAACAACCTTACGGACTATGATACACATTTTGGCATAAAATTTAAATACCAAAATGTTAGTAAACGGTGTTACAAATGCAAATAAGACCATAAAAATTCAAATTATTCATGAATCCGCCTAGGCCTTTTGATAAATCACCAAGTTCACGACAGTTAAAGTAAAATTAATATTTAAAATAGACATTAACCTCCTCATAAAGTAGTAATAAAAATATTAATATGGTGATTCCTTTTTTTGGAGTCTCAAATAAGCCAATATAAATTTAATGCTTTGCGTTATTCTTCGGAATAAGGAAGAAAGTAACTGGTGCATCGAATACTCTTCCAAAAGCGTCACTCAAACAAAAAAGCTCAGTTGTAAAGATTGAAATACCCAATCGACTATTCTCGCGAAACTTGTAGCAAAATGCTTTGTTCGGAACGTCTTTGCATTACATGGGCATGCGGTACATCTAGTTTTCAATAAATTTGGACAACAATTTTTGTGACTTGACTAACTTTAAACCTCGTCTCGAAATACTTGGTCTCATGGCTATGTATTGCATAAACTGAAAACTAAAAAGTGCATAGCAATTTCGAGGTCAAGATCAATAAGCTACACAACTATTAATAACTTTTTTTGTGAAGAAGTAGAAAGACGATACTTCAGGGAAATGTGAGTACGCCACTGGATGTAAACAGTGCGTAGGGGTTTTCTTCTGTGACCGTTCCATGTTTGCGCTCAAGCGCATCCAAAACGCTAGTGATCTACTGTCTCTAACCTAACTTAACCGTACCGCTAACATTGCTATCCTGGTTTTTAATTATAAAAACACCTGTAAACAATTTTATATGTAAGCTGAGATATCAATCAATCTACCAATTAGAACCACCATCAAATTTGATAAGTGTGTAAACTTGAGCACTATGACATGAGACCAAGTAAATGAAAAATGAATTAATAATTCGTCATGCTTTAAATTACCGATGCTACAAGAATTTATTATTTCTAAATTAGTTTTTTCAACTGATCAAAATATACTGATGTAGATCCGAAGATATAATTAATCATTTTATTATCAAGAATAATAACATAATTATTTTAATTAAAAGTAAAAGTTGTATTATACTGATAACTACACTTACATCTCATTTCTCACATTATTGTAATTATTGGAAAATTAACACACTATTATTGTTGAAAGTGTAATTATCCACAATACATTAATGTCAGAATTTGAGGAAGCTCAAATATTTAGTCTCTGTTATCTTCTGTTGCGGAATTTATTCAAAATTATGTGATAACAATTTTGTTTCACAAAGTTTTGAAAGTACAAAATTCCTAAAACGTGCTCATCTCATTTCACTACAATGACTATGTGGAACTTTAAACTCGTAAATTACGTTTATTAATTCACCCAGAATCAAAAAACGGAGTCGAGAATTGAAATTGTATATTAGAACGTATATATATATATAAAAAAAAACTGAAACTCAATCCCATCGTTCAATATTAGATATCAATCTCAAAAATATATTTTTCTTCAGAATTTTTATATAAAGCAATGCTCATGGTCATGACATTTTTTTTAGAAAAACAGCGGATGTAATATTATCTAATATCATTCGTAATTTGCTTTTGTCGATAAACTGTCTGTTGCACCCAAGGTTAACACAATCATAGAATCGCATTTTGCATTCAAGTAATTGGAATGACTATATCACTGAGAAGAATTCTGTAATAAAAATAAATGTTTATATATTCTTAAGCCACTGGTTCAAGAGATAATAATTTTTTGTCTTCCAAGAACAAGAAACTAATTAGTTTTCTTTTCTGTTACAGGAATCACATCATTGGAGTCCAGGACATCAGAAGAATTAATGCCAGGAACTTATCCATTGTCAATTATTATATTAATGCTTTATAAATGTTATTTTGTCTTTTTTAATTAGAGATATGAGTGTTAGTGTATATAATATAAAAGAAAATAAATTGAATAATACAAATCATTATTTTTCATTTTAAACAATTTTCCTATGAATCCTTAACGAGTTCATAAGTTTATTATCTATTTACAAATAGTTGAAAATATTTGCATCAGATGGAAGAATATGTCGATAGTACAGTCAGCGCATCTATTATCATACAATGAAAATTAAGCTGTATTCAATCTTCAGGTGAATATATGATTTGAATAGGAAATCTTTGAATATTATCCATGGAGTTCCAAATTCCGCCACAAGTGGGCAGCACATGTCAATAAGACCAATTAGCCATCATCTTAAGTGTCTTAAAAAACATTACTTTGTGCTATCTAGAAAAAAGAATAAGTATTGAGATAGAAGAAATAGCACCACTATACACCCTTGTTAGGGTGTGTAGTAGTCATAAACTTATTCCTTAATTGATTCGATAGGGTCGTAGAGCCTAGGCACTAGGCTCATTGGAAAGGGCTCACTTACCATATTTTCATATCATTAGCTACCGTAGGTAGCTTGGTTTTGCAAGGATTTCGCGATATCTCCAAGGGTTTCCGAGATAATTGAGTTCGAAATTTTCACACTTTTACCCTTGAAAATCTACCCCTAATTGGCACTTTATCGAAAAGAGAAGTATATTTTCACGCTATATAGAGCCTGCTGATTACGAATCTGAGAAGAAAATTGGAAAATTCTTTCACCCTGAAGAGCTGTGTGAAAATTCGACATGAATCATTATTTCTCTGCTAAATAACATAGCTGTACACCCTTATTAGGGTGTGTAGAGTTCAAATATGTACTCAGATTCTTAATTGGGCGCTTAGTTTTCGAGAAAATTGTAGTTAAAATTTTTAATAGTAAAGTGGTCATTTTTTCGTCTTGTTTTATAGTCATAAATTTATTCCTTAATTGATTCGATAGGGTCGTAGAGCCTAGGCACTAGGCTCATTGGAAAGGGCTCACTTATCATATTTTCATATCATCAGCTTCCTTAGGTTTTTTATTGTAACTATACTTACTTTAATTCAATTCTCACCTGAAATAATAATTAAGGATGGGTAATCATAAATAAATAATACATATTCATATTATGAGCGATTTTATTATCATTGTAATTTATTAACATTTCATAAAAATACAACGGATCAAAATATTCAATTACATATCCAATATAACAACAATGTATTTGACATTTTTTTTATGCTTATGATTGGTTTTGCCGCCGGAAGTATACAGATAATATACGTATAACTTCACTCTCAGTAACTCCTAGGGTTCCTGGGAAGTAGGTGTGAAATCTTGGTCTGTATCCACGTAATCAGGCGAGCCATGCGGCCTCTGACTTGACGAGGCACAAATTTTGTGTTGAAAAAATAATCACACCGGCTGTTCATTGGGTTCAAAGTAGAATCATTTTTAATGGGGTTGAAAAAGTACTTCTGATGTAACTCATGCAACATCAGTGAACTACAGTATTTTTTAAGGTCCGCCAATTAGAATCAGAAATAAGAATATTATTAATATACAATATAATAAACAAATGGCTCTTTTAAGAGCTGCCAATAATTTTTACAAGAAAGAATATCAATTATCATACAAACTGATTATATGATTTTGTTTAATAATTAGTTGTTGAGTCTACAATATTAAGCCATGTATTTATTTGATTACTTTTACTCCCGAAATTATTGAATTTATTGATACTATAAATATTCAAATAATTCAGTTTATTTTCTATCTAGATTAAAATTCATTCACAGAAGTATGATTAAACTATTAATATTGATGCGGAAACATGCAATAGGTCCTAGAAGTTGACAGAAGACTAATTTATCAATAAAAATAATATATGTATATTTCTTAGATTAACGAAAAATATATCTAATATTAGACATTAAAGATTTAATGGAAAATAATTCACATTTTCAAATATAAAGTTCATGGTAAAAATTTTACAATAATTTTACCGAATATCGCGAGTCCCATTGGCTAAGTGATTTCTCCCTGCATAATCGAGCTCCAAATGAATTCATTGTATAATTTAACATATCACTCACCTAGAGATTAAGACACATTTTTTATGATAGAATATTTCATATTTGAAATTGTATAATTTAGACGTCAACGTCAAAATTATTTCGCTGATTCCCAGGAAAAACACCGCGAAAAACATTCAAATCAAAATTAATTACAGTATAAACTGTTGTTTAGATTGTATTTAATTGTATATAATAATGATGCGACATATTTCAAGGTTGTAGCAAAAATTCAATCTTAAATAAAAAATAATAATTTTATTTATATCCACGTGCTGTTTTCGTCGCACAAAAAGTACATAATGTATAGTATCATAGACGTTAGTTATTATGATATGATCCTGTCCAATAATTAGTATATATAAGTAAAAGGTATAAGTTATCGCTGCATAAAATTCATGCCAGCTGGAAATGTTCCTATTTTATATCATTTTTCAAAACATATAATTTTCCTTCGGTATTATCGAGTATTCGTTCATACATAAACATGATGCTTTCTCCGCAATGCAGTACCGTTTGCAGAATGCACTAGGTCGTTGTATTATCGACATAGACATGCATTTTCGAAAATTTGGGTTGCAATTAACATGCAGTCCATTGCAAAGGACACTGACTGCAATAAAAATTCAATGAATAAAAATAAAAATTATGGTAACCAAACAGTTGCACTGGTGTTAACTAACTATAAATATTTTACGAAGCATGGGAGAATAAAATTCTACATAAATGTCACATTAACCTTTAAATGCTCTTTGTGAATATGAAAATCTTATCGTGAACTATTTGTTTTGGACGTAAAAATTTGAGTAAGCACTGATAAAATGTACAAAATATTAAATCAACATAATTTGTTTACGTGTTCACAAATAAATTGCAAAATTAAAAACAATGAAGGTTTTGCACAATAGTTATTTATAATTGAGTGCGTTAAAGTACTATTTTTATGTTTATGTGTTATATATCATAAGCATACTTTTCAACATTATGTATATAAAAATCAAGTTAAAAATCAAGTATATTTGTAAATTCGAGAAACCAAAAAATATTCACGTTCAACTTTTTATTTAGACATTTAATTCCCTCAGAAGCTCTTCTATTTTAATTGTGCGTTTGAAGAGTTCATCAAACTTCAAATTAACTTAAGACGCATCTTGATAATCACTTATTAAGGTTCATTAATATTCCTTGTAATCATCACATTCTATTACAGTTGATTAGCTCACTGAATGCTATCAAAATCATGATGTCATTTTCCAACTTATATCTGATGTATAATTAACAAGATAGTGGCCATCTTCGACTAAAATAGGCGTTTTTCATTTAATTATTTCATGAGTTAACGGTTTTACTGTCTTCAACGAGGATATGAAATACAGAAGTTATCATTTGTATGTTTATGCCCTAATACTATATTGAAATATAACTAATTTCAGTCAAGAACGGTCCAAGGGCTAAATGTGAAATATTTTGGTCAATCAGAGGGCTTAAATCATAGTCCCATAAGAACCCTTATACTGTTCTTAACTAAAATAGTAGTCTCAATATCTTCATTTTCAATGAAAAATAGTATTAATAATGTATGCTCACCACAACTGGAGACAAAATGGAAGTCTGATCAAAAATCTAACGTTACTAATCAATATTGAAATGAAATTCTAATTTATATCTTCATAAAGAACTCATAAAAATTCTCTTATGATAAGCAAACCTAATATGAAACATTTCGCGCATAATTCCAACATTAATCAGCCATTTAAATGATATAAAATTATTATTAAACATTGTATAACCCTAATTTCTATTATCGTTTTATGAGTGCGTATCATACTGTCGAATATTCACTGCGGCGAATTTACTCCCACTACTGCTTTGTTTGTCAGTGACACTAAAGCAGTGGTTTTTGTTTTTAACTAATAACCAGCGGGCTGCCGTCGCCCGCTCTGTCCAAGCTCGACGTGCCATGCTTAATGTTTAGTAAACCGCTTAACAGACACCCACATAAAGCAGTAGTGGGAGTATTCAACGTTGCGGACTTTCGATGGCATTCGACGGTGCGGGCTGCTCCGAAGTACGTGATATTTTACATGTAGATAAAATTAACACAATGATGTGAAAATATTTAGAGTATTGTTCCGGAAAATGACATACTTGTGAATCCTTGCATTGTCTAATTCCTAATTTATTCATGTAGAAGGGTTGTAACGTAAAAGTAGGATAGTATTACTGTTTAAATGCAAGTCCTTGCAGCAATAAGAATATTTTAAACATTTTTGGAAAAAGGCCTCACAATGATAATTTGTGTTCTGATATTTTAAAACAATTACCTTTAAAATCATTATCATTACCAATGTCACGAGAAATCAATTCTCATGCATAAAATACAATAGTATTCACCTGTAGAGTTTCCACACTCACACATTCACACAATTGGTTATGATCGACGTACTTGGACTCGGAAACGACCTTGAACTTATTAAATTGTTCGCGAGCACGCAATGTGTTATGATAACCACATGTAGGTCATTTCCTAGCCATTGGTGACGAATGGGACAAACGAGCAAGAACGAATTGCCGAATTGATGGAGAAAATCAGATAGGAAACAATCCTTTTTGTTGGTGAAAAACGTTTTCGTAAGGAAATGGTTCATGGGATTAGATTAGATGAATGAGTTGGGTGTGGCGAAATGTTGACAATAAATTTTCTTCATGCTTTAGTTGTTCTACTGTTATGTTCATATTGCGCGCAAGAAGGAATGTGGGTTTTGGTATACTCAAAGTCTATATAGAGAAATCTTAAATGGGAACCACCATTTTTATTTCAGATTTTGATAAAGTGTCGAATACTAAGTTAATTTTATCTGAAATCCCTGGAGATGCAATTTTGGTCAAATTTTGACCACTGGGCGACCACTAATAAATAAATACCCTATCAGTGATTTATATTGATAGTTTGTTGTACAGTAATGTCTCATTAGAACCAAACTTCTTATATAGTTGAAATTAATGTAATTTTGAGAGTATTTCAGCATGAATAATGATTTTCCTACTCCCGAAGCTTTTTTTGGAAGGAAAGTTTGACAGCTTGACAATGATTGATATCTGCTTTTAAACCTCGTTTTAAACGATATCTCTATTTTATGAAACTATGAAATATCTTACTTCATATATCAATTTTGCTATCCACAATTCTGGTTAAAGATTTTTTAAAACTCAAAATATTTGTTCACCCTGAGAGTTATATTGTAATGTTTATTTATTCTGGTGGAGTGTTTAATTAACACTATGTTTTCAATGACTAAAATTGAAATAAAACTTGTAATTACTAAACTGGAACTTTCACATTACACTATAACTAAATTAAATTTTATTTTTTATGCACGTTCAACCAAGACTGCTCCCGTGACTCTTGAGTTGCCAATTACGTATCCTGCAGATTTCCAGGAAATTCTTCATTTTTGCTCGTTTTCAGATATTCAATTATCGTCTGCTCAAGTCAATCTTTTGCCCCTTGAGGACAATTTAAAAACTCTTATAAAGAAGCGTTCTTAAATACAAACAGCCCCAATATTTTGTAATATTCAATACAGTTTTAGACGAATTGAGGCTTCTAATTGATCCAGTCTCTGAATTCTTAAAGGTACTTCACCCTTTTATAAGATCTTAGATTATAATCTCAAAGTTGGGGAGAATTGAGCCATGAGGAAGCTGAGGGGTGAAAACTGTATATAAAATTTTCAACGTTAATTTTGAGTTCATAGGACGAGTAAAACATTTTATGTTGGGTACAAAATTAATAATAAATGAATGATTCATTCGTGCCGTATACAGGGTGGTTATAATCATAAACATATTTATAAATATCATAACAAATTAATGTCGGAGCTATAATAATAAAAAAACAATAAACTTATATGAATTCTCCGATTTTTCTGGAGATTTGTCTATAGAAATTTGTTTATTGACAATGTCAATTTTTTGCGTATTGGAACAAATGAGATGTACTCCACAAAATGCAAATAGATTCGCAAAATGTGATTATTATATTAATTAGAAACACAGGTGCACTTGGAAACTAATCATTTATTTATGTGTAATATTGGATTATTTATTGAACAATAATAATTTATTGCTATTATTTCTGAGTAATAATAATTAATTTTCCGATTAATCAGGCGGTATCGATAAGATTTCATTATTTTTATAGGTTTGTACCTCAAATTGATAAATGAACAATAAAAAAAATTGTAATAAAAAATACTGTTCGAATAATATGCAAGATCAAACAAGATTTTCAGTCGTCAAAAAATCCTGCAACCAACTAAACACCCTAAAATCTGGCTTCCCTATCAATTTCACGTCTAATTTCTAAATCAGCCGTTAACAACATTAACAAATACTGAAAACACACTTACCGGCAAGTTGTGCGTAAGCCTGACATAATATACACAAAATATTGATTTCACGTGCACAGTTTCATGTGTTTCACATAGCACTGGCGCTCGCCACGTTCCTGCGAATCCTGCGTCCTGTAGAGAGGGTAATCGCTGTGTGACGTCACTAAGGGTGAAGATACACGGACACCGAGATAAAACCCTACAATTGAGCACGAAAATCAAAAGGAAACACTGCGAATTTTCAAACGTGTAAGCGAACGTTAAACATTGATAATTACAAAACGAGCGCTTGCGCGCATTACGAGAAAGGGGGGCAGTGACGGCGGAAATTATTTTTCTTAGGAAGTGCTGACAAAAATTTTAATGTGTGTCTGTCTTCAATTCATTCAAGCCACTAACTGAATCAACTGGAGGACAGTAAATAAGACAGTGAGTGAATAAGGAAGCAGCAGGACAAAATTTCGTTTCCTTAACCTCAGAAATACTTGAAGGCGGTCAAGCGCAGGTGTACTCATTTTGTGCAAGTGTCCATATTTTTTTGTAGAATTAAATATACGACCCCATAAGGAACTTTGAAGTGGGGCAGAGAAAAAAAGCAGTTTGTTCCGAATTTAGATACCAAGACAAGAACTTTTGTACGCTAGTGACCTAATAAATTCATATCAAATTCACATTATCATAAACCTTGTATTTGTATGTTCTTATCACTGAAGTACACGTAGTATTTTTTTTCACTACGTAAATATATTTTATCTTATCAAAAATAAAAAATAATACTCTTGAATAGCAACCTAAAAATACTTTTGTTCATTTCATCAATTTGTAATACTCAATTATTGATCAGATGTTAAGAATGCATCCCAAACTGTAAAGCAGCCCATAATTTAATGAATAGGGATGTTTTCACCCCTCATTTTTTTATCAGTATGCCTTATTGGAGACAGACAGTCAATCAAAATCAATAAATCATTAAAGTAAATACGATTTGATTAGCTCTCTATTTCCAATTGCAAAATTGAGTGCCCAAGAGCGGAAAATAATAATTTTGTGCTCCGCCGCTGCCGTAAATACAATATTGCTTATGCAACACTATTACCGGGCAGTACTACTGGACAATGCTTACTTCTCATAATAACGCTAAATATCTTACAAACATTCAAATAAATAAGTATGTTTGTTTTCTATTTTAAATGAGTCCGCTTTTCTTATTTACTCAATTTTAACAAAATGTGATAAATGAAATGCTTTTTAAATTTATTAACATCATTAACACAGTTTTGAATGCTTTGTGTGTTTACTTGGAAAAATTTCATCGTTCAAAGCTTTATTTGTACAGAATAGACTTATACTAATTCAAAGAAAAAGTATAGAGCTGGCTATTCAGAGCCCCATTTCCTCTACCAGACCTTTTTCGAAGATTTTATTAGAAGTTTAATAAGGTGTCATTTCAGGTATGAAATATAAGATATAAGCGTACAAGTTGTGCGCTTTATTAGTTCATGGTGACAGTATTTGAACATTATTGAATTTAACCTTGCATCCTGGGGGGTTTCAGGAACAACTAACTTGGTATTAAGCATTTTATTCCAATCTGAAATGAAAATAGTGTTTCCCGTTCAAGAATTTAACGGGACTTCCTTCCACCCCCTCCCACTTCCCCCAGGAAAGTAAAAATTAAATGTCAGACATTTTTTCATGCGGTGTATATTTTACGAGATATTTCAGCAAAAAATTCAATTAAAATGGGACAGCTGTATATAATTTTAGCTTTTCTGCAATATCAGAATAGGGAAATTATTTAAACCATGTTTGCAACTAATAAACATCAAAATAACTTCCCTATTTAGCTTACGCTGCAGCAAGCAATTAGAAAACATTGAGCTCCGCTAATTTCATCTAATTTACAATAAGCAAATAAGCATTTCGCGTGTTTTCGCAAAAGAATAATTTGCTGACAAATTAATTGATTGGATTCATTTCATTTCCATTGTCAAGGTCGTACTGCACGTACCAACTCATTGCTAAATATCACGCTCCACTGCAGAAGGCAGAACAAAATTAGAAAACTGAAAATTTTCCAATAGCTCCACATGATACTTTTGTTATATTGTTGGAGGACACGATATAGCAATAAAGCAGGAGAAATATAAGCAACTTACCATAATGCAAATGTAGGTTATGTTTTCTGTTCTATAAGAATACAGAATTTTAAAATTGTAGCAATATTTTCAATTGAATTATTCATTAAATCTATTATTTTAGAAATGAGTTCCATTCAATATTTCACCATTTTCATTGAATAAATCGTTGAATGATTTTCTTGTTTGAAAATAATAGTTAGTTTATTCGTCGCCCATAGATGGCAGCACAGGTTTTGACTGTTTTCTCCACCTATTTTCTGTGAAATTGCAATGTTACCATTGTAGACAGCATCTACGATCAATTAATCAATTGGAAAATATATATTTGCTATCAATAAATAATATATACATGATCTCACATCTATCTTTAGACTGTATGGTAAAAGATAAGCTATATATATTTTTAATTTATGGACTAGTCATAAAAATACTGAGTTTTATTTTCAAAATTGACTTATCCGTAAATATGTCTCTAATATGTAATATTCTTATTATAAATACAATTCGGAAAATGTATAGTTGATCACCTTTGTAATAATATATTACAAAGAAACTCATTATTATCATGGGAAACATTGTTTTGGCCTTTTAAGGTTTCAAGTATAATTAATAACAAGATATTTACAACCAGCCAATAACCTATATTACCGATAAATATTAATTTATTTTCCGATTTTATCTGCTCCTTTTGCATTTTGTTGATAAAATAGTCATAGAGGCGGAGCCTCATTATCCTAAACTGTTCATGGGCTCCAAAAGGTTCACAACTTGAAGACTATACGAATCAAAATAGTTGAAGATAAAATATTTTTGGTTGAATTCTGATTTACATGTGTTTCAATATGTTCGTCAATGCAAAACGAGCTGAGTAGACTCCGCCCACCATCGCAAACACTCACTGAACAGAATATAATGTTATCATTTGAATATTACGCAAAATCGCAGTGTGTATAACTTTATTATATTTATAGCAAAGTTACTATCTGGTATCAAATGAATATGAATAGAAAAATTAAATAAAGAAACGAGGGATGTCACCAAAAATTGATAAAACGTCAATTCAAAAAAATACACCTACAGTAAAATACCTAATACCTAACTTATTTTTCGTATTCATAATAAAAATTGTCAACCTGAGCTACTAGATTTAAAATTATACAGTTATTATTGATTTATCCCTAAAAAAAAATAAGTACACAAGCATAAATATTAATAATAATTTTCAGTGCAAGAAAAATGAGATTCAATTTGTAAAGTCTGTAGAAAAAGAAAACCCGAAATGTAATAAAAAAATAAATTCTATTCTTTGGACTCTTACTAATTGTAAAATCACCTAAATTCTAATGTTTAGGAACTTTCGTATCTTTCGTCCGAACTTTGGAATATAGATAACTATATTTTGTCGAACAGTGTAAATAAATATACCATAAAGAAATGATACCTGCTAGAATATTCAACACGCATGACATAATCAACAAAATAGTGAACAAATTATCCACATCTTCACATTTCAAGTCTGAATAATGATATGTCTTAATCGGGTAAGTTGAATTTGCTCTTATCTGACAGAAACAAGTATCGTTAAATTGAATTTTGGGTTCGCATGTCATTGCTGCCAGCATAAGAAGATGAATTAGAGCGAAAACGCTTGCAATGAAACTTGCTGCAGCTGCGATCAGACTGAGCAGGACACTGAATATCTGAAACAAATAATTAATTAAAATACAAAACTTTAGTTCAGAAAAACGAGTACCTTAATCCCTGTAATGCAATATCCTTTAAAGGTTCCTGGATGTTCACGTCGACAACAACAAAGGAAAAGCAGACCAAGTGTTCCGGAAGCTAACAACTGCAAAGAAAATATTCAAGTATTTATTTGTAGTTCCGACGTTAGCAACATTACCAAGTTTTCAAATTTTTCACTGTCAGCAGCGTTTCTGGTGCTGACAGCTCAAATTATAACTTATGAAATCTATTTTTTGAAACTTGTACTTACTGGAAGACCACTCCAGTAAGGATTGTCCCTCTTTCGTAGATTGGGCGTCCAGACAAGCAGCCAAGCGGACATACAGCAAATGGTTGCTCCTAGCAACGCCTGTAGGGTTACCAACACAGTGGCAAGACGGTGATGTCTTATGACAGGCGGAAGGTAAGATCGAGGCACTGAAACAGGAAGAGATTGCGGTGAAATGATGAAAACAAGGAAGATTTTTCTCCTGCCTAAAATATGTGAACAGTATGTTTTCACAGAAAATCTAATACAGTCATTCACTATTTCTAATTTTTATTCCCACTTCTCGCAGATAATTTATCATTTGAGTTTGATAACCTACAATTTACAAAATAATTAAATAATAAGAGTTTGTTCAATGAAAGGATCGTGAGCAGAACACAAATGCAGAATACATAAAAGGAACGAAACGATTTCCTCATTCCAAGTGACCAAACACCGTGACTCTGTCTATTATTTGAAACAGAAAGTAATCATTATTTTGTAAATATATTATAGCGAATTAATATTAAATCAAAATGATTTTAATTGCATGAAAAGTAACGGGAAATTATGAAATACAAATTGCAAAAATTTTAATATGAAATAAAGCCACGATTCCCACATGTAAAATATTAGGATTTGTGTGTGTATGTGTGTATGAATGCAACCAACCATTTCTTTCAATGTTTGTTTTATTTTTGACCGTCCATTGAGATAAGCTGCTCTTCAGTGAACTTGAGACGAGATTCTATCTTTGGAATCCGTCGCAAAAATAAAACGAGTAAAGAATGTACAACATAGTGAATGTGTGAGTTATCTACAGGTAAAAATAATTATACTGCCCGCCGGACAATTAACAACTTCATAAGATGTATGTGTAAATGTTTTTCCTGTTGATTTATCATATGAACACATCTGTATAAACAAATTTATTTTCTTACACACACATCTTTACTGCAGTGATTTATTGCTCCAATCAGTGGCGGTCCTGTAAAATTCAAAAAATATTATGACAAAAATGTATACTCCGATTATCTAGCTTTAAGATTTTTTTTTTTTTTTAGTAATAAAAACGAACGGCGATCCTTCCTACTTGCGTTGCAATCAATTCAATTCAATTTGCGAACTGTATGACATTAAATGAGCTCTACGGCGCCTCCATACTCCGCTCAAGGTCAATACGGCGATCGTCAAGGCAACCACCGCTCCAGTGGTAATGCTTGCGCCTGTGATAGTGGAACTTTTGCAATTTTTTTAAGCTTTATCATTTTTATTAGACATTGGACTTTAAACATAGTTATGAAAATGTGTGAAATTAAAAACCATATATTTAGCGCTTTGAGCTCAAATAAAAAAACTTGAAATAAAACAAACTGGTAATCCAACAGTTGGAAATAAATAAGAAGACAGTGTTCGGTGCAAATAATCAATAAGTATAGTGCTAGTGATTAATTTTAGTTATATAAGTATAGGTTGAGGTAAAAATAACGAGAGTTTAAAGTTCGTTACAGTATCATCGAATTACCCGCATCATTTGTTTCCTAATATAATATTATCGACACGAAGCTCACCTACCGGAAGTAACCAGGATGCTTTAATCAAACGAACATAATCACAACGTGCTTATGTGGCAAAAGTTTCATGATACACCCAGAATAGAAACAGAAACCAAGCACTACAGTAGCACAAAGGTAATAAGCTTTACTTAGTGCTCCATAATTGGAGGCTCCAACCGAAATCCTATTAGTCAAGCTATATAGGCAATTTATCTGCAATCAGCCAAATAAAGGAACTATACTAGTATTATTATTAAATAATTTGTGCACGTACAAACTCAAAGGACCTTTTTGTCTTCAATATTTAGTTATTGACTGACGGGAATTCATGTACTGATCTAAATTGGTCATAAAAACAAAAGCTTCATCAATTCTGATACTAATATCGAAAACCGCATGTCAATACCTTTGTGTAACTCGCGAGATTTTGAGATAAATAGTTTCTACCCTAAAATGGGTACTAAAACATATCAGTTCGAAATTTAAAGTATGAAATTCAATTACTGACATATTGCTTATTCTGTGCAGCAATTTTTAGATTTAAATTATGCATAGTTTATCAGTAATTACCGTTTGAATTTTTATATAATTTTTTACCCAAATCTGGGTGTATCAATAAAAAAAACAAGCAATTTGGGCAAGCATACGAATCATTAGATGTCATTTAGTACCAGTTTCAAGTATGTAAGTGCTGTGGTTGCTGCGAACTCAGCGTCAAGCCAGCCGTTTGCATACCTTCTGAGGATTGATAATTTACCTCTTGATAAGAAAGATTATTAACCAAGGCACCCTTTTCGGACATGGAGCAAATAATAAAAATGTTTCGTACGTACTAATAATTACAAATTTCTGGAACTACTAATTTACATAGAAAATATTAATTTATTTTATCCAATTTGCAGACCTACAGCTCGTGCACCAATAATGATATGTAACTAATATTGATTTTACATATTTTGACATCTATTTTGAATACATGTGCAAAATTTGGAATTTCTGCAGCTTCTGATTTAGTCATAAATTATTAGTTTGTTTTGAGCGGTGCTGGAGAGTCGATGTCGTTAGAAAATCTGTCGGTTTTCGTCATCTCAGGAATATAGGAATAATTCTTGTGAAATAAAAGAAAAAAGTGCAAGAATGCGTGACAGAATATATTATAATTATAATTCTGAAATAAAGTTTCAAATTATCTACCTATTATTTGGTGCATCCAAGTTTAACAGTTCCTTCCTGTTAATAACTCATTTCAAATAAATGCTTGACAATCTTCATCCGGAAACAAGAATTAACGACCGGTTGTCTATTATTCCTTTTAATAATTTTTTCAAATACCAACGTACTGTAGAGTAGTTTATTATTATTTCACCAGGCAAGAGGGTATATTTTTACACTTCCTCTTCACTTGAAATAACGATAATTTTTTTCTAGATGTATTTATGATGTTAGGTATGACGATATATTTATTTACCAGAAAAATTTTCTTGAAAAACAAGTTAGAAATTTTTCCATTTAATTTGTTATACTAAATATAGTACACAAAACATGAACAATTTTCTTTGAATTTGTTTAACACGATTAAATCGTATATAAACATGAAATTAGTTGTTACTAATTTCATGTTTACTAATTTCTATTTAATTTATAGCTTTTTTTATGAATTTTTATCGATGTCAATAAAAAATATCAAAATTAAAACAACTGTCCAAATAATTTATTATTTCATTGAATATGTCGTTTTTTATTGTATTTATGTTTCAACTAGAAATAAATTTCATTGTTTGAGATTCACTGTTTGCATAAATGCAATTCAAAACAGAACAAAACATTCATAATGCTTATCGTTGCATTGAGTTTTACGCAACGTAAAACAATAGGACATTACTGCGTCATTTAAATGTTTTGTTTCCAGTTTACGTGAATTTCCTACAAAATTTTTAATGGGGAATTGCTGTGTGTATTTGTTCAGTTTTTATCGAAAGGATTTATGTTCTGTAATGCTCGTCGTTTGCCTATATAAAGGACTGCGTCGTTCATTTGAAAGGTCACAAAATAAATCAAACGATCGTAGAAAAATAAAACTACGGAGCAGACCAAATGATTAAATATTGAATATTTGCCTTTGTCAAATGAAAGTGGTCAATATATAAAGTAATAAGTGCTAAATGTTTCACAATACAAAGCCACCCAAGATGTTTAAACCTTATAATCATTATTACCGTTACAAACTGTAATACGTCTAGAAGTATTTCATGTAGCTATAAAGCAAAGAATTTTACTCATGTGCATCAAGTATTTAATCAAATTAACATAGACGGTACATTCAAAACTCATAATAAATCATTTATTTTATGATTACCAAAATAAAATAACAAACTTGAACTTCTTCATTACACTTATTTATAAATAAAAAAAATATGTATATATCTTTCATACCCAGACATAAAACGATAAAACAAGAACCAAAAATCCCCATTTCAACATCCTTTGCAGCAAATTAAAAAAGCAACTAAAACCACTTCCTTACAAAAATATCTCTTACCAGTTCCAGTTCGACTCATCACTATCATCCTACTATGTCGTAAGCTATTCCTAGTTGGGGTGTGCCGACCCGCCAAGTTGGCAGCAGCGAGATTTTGCGGTACTGTAGTCTTCAACAAGAACTCTTGTGTAGGGCTCCGGTCACGCTCATTTTCTTGATTTGTATCACTTGAATCTTTTTTGTCTTCTTCTGATTTGTATGAAGTATTGTTGTCTTGATCACCGTAGTTGTCATAAAAACTTGATGGGCGACTATTTATTTTGAGATGAGTGCCATTTCGAGGGCTTTGCCCGTTTTGGTGAACGGGGGGAGAATCCATGATGCATTTGTTCATACTGAAAGCAAAAAATGATAATTCAATTTGACACTATGACATTTTAGTTTAAATCTGTAATATATTATATTTAAGTATTGTAAATTCCAAATGTTCTAGTTGTCTTTATGGCCCACTGAGCATGCTTTCAGCTACTTTTTTTATACACACCATAATCACCCCAGTTAAAAAAAAAAAAACAAAAAACTAGCTTGAATTGAATTGAAGATTATTTAATGAATGAGTCACCTCTGGTCATTGTTCTGATTCACGTAGGAAGAGGATAAAAATCATTCGATTACAGGAAATGACAGCTCATTTTACAGGTGATTTCAATTGTTGATGCATGAGAAAAGAATGTTGAGAGCATTCTGTTCTAGAGGAAGTCTAGGATTGTGTGCAATCATTTTGAAGGACTTGACTATTAAATTTGTTTACTCATCAATAATTTGTTTATATTTTTAAATTTTTATTAGGTGTATCTATTCTGTTTGTTTGTTTATAATTTGTAAATGTAAATAAATACAACAGTATATGTTGAAGGTCCAGTATCTCTTACAAAATAATTTTGAGCAATAATACTTTGTATATAATTGAAAATAAACAGTAAATAATCAATAAAAGTAATTACAATAAGCTATTTATTCGCGCTTAATCATAATAATCAATTTGTATTTTATTGAGGAGTAAACACCTTCAATCGCGTTTTGCAAATGATTTAAATTAATCCATAAAACAATAATTCTAGAAAACCTAAATTTTATTTTTGGTTTTGACGGTAAATTTTAATATTCACCCTATTTTGGATAAATAATGTTTAATACAACATAGAATCTACAACTGAACGACTACTAATCGTCGAAACTTTTGAAAGTGCAACAAAACAACTGTTATCTCTACTAGTAATTTGCGCAAAAAATGACAACAATTTTCATAAGGTCAAACAATTTGAGCTAACCTCAGAAACTCAATTCCATGATTGTGCAAACGACCTTACACATACTGAAACTGAGTGCGTACCGCACCATCGAATGTCCGCTGCGTCGAATTTACCTCCCCTATTGCTTTGTGTGTCAGTGGTTTTTGTTTTCAACCGGGAATTAACGAACGGGCTTAGCCCGCTCAGACATTTCCACAAAGCAGTAATGGGGATAAATTCGACGGCATGGGTATTCGACGGTGCGGGCTGCTCCGCTAAAACTCAAGTCGTTGGTAAGGAAAGTTTATAAATCAAACAACGTTTATTCTTCAACTTGTTTCTCGATTTCGTATCGCAGTGAAAGCCTAGTTTCGCCTTTGTTAAAAGCGTTAATGAAGAAAATATGTTCAACAGATGATAATGGTAGCAAAATTATCTCAAACATGACAGAAAGTTTAGGCCCTGCTCTTTTCAAAAAGGCGTGGGTGACTAAATTCAACTAAAAATGGTAATATTACTTATTTCGGTATTTGCGTGGGTATAACATTTCCGTTCAAATTCATACATGATTTTAAATTGCACATTTAGTCACTTTTTTTTAATAAATTCCTAGCAGTCCTCAATATTTTTATAGCTTGTTTCACTTTCCATAAACTATAATTAACTTTCAATTTTTATATGGAATTCAAAGCAACTGAGCTCATTGTTTTTCTTCATCCATTGTGTTGTACATGAATTGAATTTGAAACAATTTAAATGACATAATTGCGCCAAAAAAGTAAACATTAGAAACGGCGCTTTCAAATTGACATTAAGAACATTTTCTAGTAAATGGAAAAGTAAAACTCACAAGTTTTCACAATTACGCTTTTACTAACATACGAGCATCATTGAATTGTTTACACCAGAGGTATTAAAACTATACCACACTGTATAATAATTAATTGAAATATCAAAAGCAGATTTTGTATTGTGAAATCGAAAAAATTTTGTATTTAAGACTGGTATAAGGTCTAATTGTGCACCTCGCATTATGATTACAATCGTCTGTACCGGAAGTGCACTTTACTTGAAACTTTTTTTGAATTTTTTTGTATAAATCCAAAACGATTAACCATGGAACGATGAGATTTTGTGTTTAATTATCGTATTATTATATGCAAAAAATTTATATAATTTCAATATAGACAATTTTCTATCTTGTATTGTTTTACTAGGAAAATTTACAGTTCCGTAAAGAACATTCCAAACTCACAAAAAAGTCTTTTTTACGTATTTGTATTTTCCAATACTTGTTTTTAAGGTGTGTTTGTATGCGTACACATTCGCTTTCGTAATATTATTCATGGAATTCTCGAAGTTCGAGCTCTTCTGCTTGTTGCTGAATGAATTCATTGACAAATGCATACTCTTTGACTGTGTTCTAAACCTGTTTAGCTAAAAAACCAATGACATGCTTCTTTGGCTATGGGTAAAGAGTGTGACGTACCCGTCCAAAAAGGTGTGTTCGGCTCCAGTGGCGCACGTCAATGTTTAATTTCATTTTCAAATAACTTCAATCCAGAACAGGATATGGGCTATTGTCTGTCTTTAAATGATGAATAAATACAAGAGTTGAGTTATCATTAAATATGCAATATTCAAATAAATATCACGTCATCTGATTTTTTGCCCATAAAATTGACAACAAATTTATTCAGAGTGACGCAAAATGACAAAAACATTTATGAACTGTAATTTTAAGCATTGTACTTAAACTATAAGTATTTATGTTGTCATTTATGCCTAATTCTTTTGTGGGAAAGCCAGAAGCATGATAATTGTACAGTGCAACAATAAACATTTTTTGTGATAAGATTGTTTGAAATAACTTTAAAATTAGCTATGCTCTTGACGAATGAAGTATAATAAAATCAAAAAGTCAAGTCAGAGACTACTGCCCTTCATAGCTGCAATAAATTTAGTGCATATCATGAAAGAATTCGTGCTACCAGTTGGCATTCCCGGATTAGACCATTGTTTGAGAATCCATTTTAACTTTCATTATGCACGTAGAGGCTGTTGACATTTGTGTGTCACAATACTTCCCAATATAACCGACAATATTTCATTCCGTTTTTGTTAAGCCCGCATTTAATTATTTTGGATTTAACAGTGACCGTCAAACTTTTCATTAATATTTTTTCATCTAATTGCTATTACAAGTTATTTTAATTTGTATTTTATTAGCAAATAGTCTTTTGATTAGTATTCATTACTGTTGTATGTAAAACGTGTGAAAATGAGCTAATTTTCTTATAACGGATAATTAATAGATAACGCTTCTGGATGACGTAATTGTTTTACACAATGAAGTGACAGATTTGAGAAATATACAGCAAAATTTTATTACCTATTTGAAATTTATCGCAAATATACATCCTTTTTATAAAATGCGAATTATGCAAGAACTAAAGCCTCTATTCAAATTTAGATTACATATTCTAGAGGGTCAAATTAAGGGGATGACATGTGTAACACAATTTTTTCAATTTTTATTTTTCATTTCAAAAACGTGGGCTATACCCTTGGGCTCTTAAAGCGAAAAAAAGATTCCTCCCTGATTGTGTTCAAATTTGGTATACAGCCTCTCTAAGGATCTATACTTTGACAAATAGAGTCAAATCAATTTTCAAATAATCTTCAAGGGATGAAACATTCCCTCAAATAATTAAAGGACACATATTATAAAAACTATCAGAAAATTTGAATTTATCTTATCATATTTTGATTTTTGAACTTTGTTTTATATGAAAATATACTTTTCATCCCTTAAAACGCCCAATTTGATGGTAAAATAAATTGATAAACTTGTTATGAAATTGTCCTAATAACGTCATAAAAATTCGAATTATGCAAAAACTAGAGTCCTTATTCAAATTTAGATTGCAGATTTGGATTCTAGAGGATCAAATTAAGAGGATAACATGCGTAATACATTTTTTCAAATTTTTATTATTTATTTCAAAAACGTACGCTGTACCCTTGGTATTTTTTAATCGAAAAATAAATTTTCTCTCTGATTTTGTTCAAATTTGGTATACAGTCTCTCTGAGGATCTATTCTATCGAAAATGGAGATGAGTCAATTTTAAAAAAATATTTAAGGGATGAAACATCCCTTCAAATTATTAAAGGACACATATTTTGAAAACCATTGAGAAATTTGAATTTATTTCTTCACATTCTGATTGTATGGTCCTTAATCTATATAAAAATATGCCTTCATCCCTTAAAACTACCAACTAGAGGGTTAGATAAATTAATAAATAAGTAATTAAATTAATCTAAAAACGCCATATAAAATTGCGAATTATGCAAAAAGTGGAGCTCCCATTCAAATTTAGATTGCAGATTTGGATTCTAGATGGTCCAATTAATGGGATGACATGTGTAACACAATTTTTTCATTTTCTATTATTCATTTCAAAAACATAAATTATAGTCTCGCTATTTTTTTGAGCGAAAAAGGACTCATCTCCCTGATTTTGTTCAAATTTAGTACACAACCTCCCCAAGGATCTAATTTCTGATGAATAGAGTCAAATCAATTTTTAAAAAATATATAAGGGATGAAATATCCCCTCAAATTATTAAAGGACATATAATACGGAAACTATTGAGAAATTTAAATTTATCTCTTTACATTCTGGTTGTATGGGTCTTGATCTAACAAAAATATATTTTTCATCCCTTAAAACTTCTAATTAAAGGGTTAAATAAATTAGTAAATATGACATGAAATTGGTTTAAAATAAAATGCGAATTACGTAAGAACTACAGCTCTTATTTAAATTTGGATTACAAATTTGGATTCTACAGGGTCAAAATAAGGGGATGACATGCTTAACATAATTTAAATTCAAATTATTATTTATGGATCTGTTTACAAAACAAACTAAATTGATCATTAATGGATACTTTTTTATTGTCGCCTAATGAAATGAATTTTGAACCTCCATAAAATACTCCTAATATCCTGTATCATAAAAAAGTTAATAGAAAAGTCAAAATATGCAAATTGGCATAATAAAAACCGCCTTGTCCGCTCAAAATTATAATGTAAACGGCACAGTCATATCATAAATCAAATGTATTATAAGAGCTATTTATAACAATTTAATTAATGTTTTGATCCTCCTTTATTTCATCTTAATCCTCCTCTGTAAAAATAATTACTCTAGCGTAGTGTGGGCTATGCTCCCAATCTAAATAACTGTGTTAAACGCCCACCAAAGACGAAAACGCCTTGCTGACCAAACAATACGTGCACTTTGAACTAACGATCTAAAAAATATTCTGATTGAAATATTTTGCCAATTAAATTACGGAAATGATTCAAATATGCTCAAAAGCTTTTGTATTTTGACCAATGAGAAGGTTTAAATCGTTGTCCCACAAGAATCCTTGGACTATTTTGACTAAAATGAACTATAGATTTATTGTTGGTGCTGTTTTGCTGTAATGCTAGCGCTGGCTTGCTGAATTCATTGAACACATGTAACGCTGCAATTTTACTCAAGTTTCGTTATACGTTAATTGAAATTTTTTTTTTTAAAAACTGCAATTTGTTACTAAAAGTATATTGTATATTTGTCAAATATTAAACCAAAAACTAATTTTGAAATGTTTTTATAAAATTGTTCAGGTAAAAACAGGAGCATCAACTATTTATCAATACTTTTTGTATTTTAAAATTGTATTACAATAGAAATAAACTTCACTTTCAGAAAATATTAATCCAAGATATACATTACTTATGTAAAAAAAGTATATTAGTGAATTAAAAATTGAGAACAATTAACCACATACCAATAAAAGCTTTATAGATTTTCATCTCAACAATCGGCACAAAAAACTAATGACACACACGTAGATCCAACTCTCCAAGAAGCAACAAGTAAACTGGCCAGCGCTGGCGTTAACATTTCCAAGCAGCTTTTGACATGCGCTGTGCTACCTATGATCACGGTAGCAAATAACAATTGTCATTTTCTCCTCCACCCCCTCATAAAGCGAATAATAAACACCGACTTGGTTTACCTGTCCACCTAAATCCAGGTGCCCCCAAAATGTTTGTTAAACTCAAACGGACGTAGTTGTAAAAATGAATGCTAATTTAATAATTTGCTAGTCAATAAATTTTTTAAACATTAGGTAATCCAAATCATGCAATTTCCTTTCTAAATAAAACTAATACACCTTGAAAATTAATTTCTGTTTCCACATTGGAAAAGACAGCCAACTTTTTTTGCAACATTTTATTACTTTTATTTTTGTTATTATTACTTAAATATAAAGTAATTGATGATTGCGGTTTAAAATTGTGGCTGTAGGAGATTGACTGTTTCTAATGTATCTTGTTATAATTCTAAAAATATGTTGAATAAAGTATGCTTTCGGCCCAATCGGTTGCTATGGAAACAGTTAGTCATCATTCTTATGCTACAATATTCCTAAATACTGATTTCTAAGTTTCTACGGCTGACAGTCCTAAAATTATACGTAAGATGAAAAAAAGTTTCAACTGAAGTGCACTTCCAATTCAGTCGATCTCATTGCAAATAGGATATGATCATTTAAATGGTACAACCGTCTTAAATACTAAACTCTAATATTCTAAGTTCAAACGTTTTGGATTTAAGCGAAAAATTCAAAAAATGTTTCAAGTAAAGTGCACTTCCGGTACAGACTATTGCAACCATCAAAATCTCTAAATGTGAATTTTGTCGGTTTCATAATATTATGTACAAATAAGTAAAAGTAGCTAAAACTCATCAAATTCATGAAAAAATTGATTGTACGTATGCTGTATGGACTAATTCAAAAAGTTATTTTTTGGTGTAAGTTTTTGGGAAATTGCAACAAATTTGCACTAAATCAATGATAATTACTCGTAACTATAAGAAAATCACCAAAAATTTACATCAAAATCGTTCAATAACTCAGAAACTGAGAAAAACTTCTTTTAAGTGTTCTCTTTTCCGTCCGTTTACTGTGACGACAACATGATAATGTATAATTTACACTATCAACATAAATATTTCAGTTATCATTTTTTTGGATTATTTTGAACTTTTTGGGCTTATTAATGCTACCATTTGGTTAACGAAGCTTCAAAATTATTAATTTAATAAAAAATTACATATATGAACTCTCTACTATTATAAATAAGCTCAAAAATGTTACCATACTTCAATATTAAATTTCATTCGATTTGAATGCAGAAGATTGTGAATAATATTTTATAAATTGAATGTACGTACAAAAAATTATTTCACATGATGAATTTATTTTTGGGTTGATGGTTGTTGACCACCAAAGTGCACCGACTGACAAATTTTTTGTTGTCATATTTTCAAAATAAATGCAGCCTATTTCTTGGAATATTTTTTTGAATTTAAGGCCTTAGTTTGATATATTCACCCTTGTCGAACAACTGATAATACGTTCTAGCCCCTATGGTCCTTAATACCAAAAAGTTCTGGTATCTTTTATTTGGTTCTTAAAAAGCTATTAGTCGCCTACAAATGAGTTTTTTATTCAAATTCCAACCCTTTTTGGATCATTTATACCAATGATTCTTGAACTGAGATCCTCGGAACCTTAGGGTGCCGAATATATATTTATAGAAAGTTACAAACTCATCTCTGGATAATAACCGGTCTTTTATTGATAATAAGGTTATTCTATCGTGCCATATTACTTTGTAATCTTTTTTGAACAGAATTCATACGAAAACATACTTTTCATCCCTTAAATATTTTAATTATGTCGTAGCTTGTCATCTCACAAATGTGATACACGTATTCTGGTTAAAGATTTGAAGTCCACAGATCCGATTTGAAAGGACAATATGGTCAGCTTGTTTTCTCAATTTCCATCCTTTATTCTAGAAGGGTAGACTGTTTTTCTCGCAAAAAAGTTTCATTCCTCTTCGATTTAATTCAAATTTAATATACAGTTTCTTAATAGCAGTGTACTATTAAAATAAAATTGAAATTAATTCAAATAAATATTCTAGGGGATGAAATACCTTAGTAACTATTTTAATATACTTTTCAGCCCTTAAATATTCTAATTACAAATCAAAATAATATTTAAAATAATTTCAAATTGTTTCCAATTGTTTAAATATTGTGAAAAATACTGTTTTATTCATTATTCTATAATATATTTCAATGCCAAACTTAATATCATTAGATTTTTATTGATTGATCCGTGTGGTAACTTGTTTTGTTAGAACTCTACGCGATACTTCTTTATGTTGTGTATTCTTTCTAACGCATTGCGCACTATGGGCGAATAAACGTAGGTCAGAGATTCATTATAAATCGTTATGCCGGTTGGAATGTGTTTCTTCGTTGATTACCAGCCCGGCCGTTGTGCTGTGTAGTCCACGGGCGCTTGCTTTTGTGTTTCAATTAAGGCTTAGGGTTGTAGCTGGGGTGGTTCGTGACCCATTCGTGGGTTAGGATGATTAGCATCCTTCGTCCGTTTAGATTTTGTTTGTAGTTTAAATTTAAATTCACGTTCGGTGATTTTGTACGGCGTTGAAAGCGCAGCTCCGCGGAGCCAACGTATTTTATTAAATCCGTAATTAATTTTGCAATGATAATAAAATGCGCTTTAGTTTTGGGTAGGCATTTTGTTGATTTCGCGATGGACTAAGTCGGTGCGCAAACTAGGGGGGTAGCCGAAGATGCCTGGCTACTTTCCCTCGCCGGGTTTTTTGCCGGGAATCCTATACTCGGTCGCTGCCATCCGTAGGCCTTCACTCTAGAGGTAGTACCCCTGGTGACTCCTGGCCGAAGGGTGGGTGTGGAAGTGCCTGAAGCATGCAATCATGTGATAGATCTATAGCCAGGGGGAAACTGAGGAGTAGCCGCTACGTGGCAGGTATAGGTCGCGTATTAGGCGTTAAACACCGGGGTTCGGCAGGAACCCACGTAAATTCTGAACAAACACGCGGCGGTGTTAGTTCTTTTTTTTTAATTAGCTCGTGAAATGCGAATTGCGAATTGGGGGTTTGAATGATGTGTGATGAATGTTGAATGAATGCTTAATCAAAATTCCCTTTCAGTACATCATCATCAACAGGACGTAAGTTAATTAAAACAAAATTGTCTGTTTCAGGTTTCTAATCTATTTTTTTTTTTTATTAATTTTCAGATCAGAGGTGGCGTAAGTTAATTGATAAAATATTTCTTACAGGTCTCTAATCTGTTTTGTTTTTTTTATTGTTTTACAGATCGCTGGAAAGGTAATATTTTTGTTTAATAGCTTGGCATTCTGACAGTTTGATTAATTTTTGTGTGTATTTTATGATTGCAGGACTTCAAGCTTCAAGTAGCAGTCTTCCGTCGTTGGAAGTGGCCCAGCAGATTCATCTTTAAGCCCAGCAGCTTGCAATAGACCACCGAGGGAGCACCCCGCCGAACTAATCAAAACATTCCTTTTCAGCTCAGCATCATCATCTTCACATCAGAATGTGAGTTAATTTATAATTTTCATTGTTTTCTTTGTCGTCAAATGTTTATGTTCTTATTTTTTACAATTTTACAAATTTTTGTATGTATTTTATGATTGCAGAACTTCAAGCTTCAAGCTCCAAGCTTCAAGCAACAATCTTCCGTCGTTGGAAGTGGCCCAGCAGTTTTCATCTTTAAGCCCAGCTGCTAACAATCAACCAACGTGGGAGCGCCCCGCCGAACTAATCAAAACTTTCCCTTTCAGCTCAAAATCATTCATACTACATCAACACGTAAGATTCATTTAAAATAATGATGAAAAACTATACTAAACTTCAATTTATTAATTTATTTGACTTTTAATGTTTTTAGGCCACCCAGCAATGGAACCAGAGCCCAGCAGAAGAACACGAGCCCAGCAGCAGAATCAAAGCCCAGCAGCAGAACCAACCAGAGCCCAGCAATAGAATCAAAGCCTAGCAGCAGAATTAGAGCCTAGCAGCAAAATTAGAGCCCAGCAGCGGAATCAGAACCCAGTAGTAGAATCAGAATCAAGCAGCAAAATCAAAGCCCAACAGCAGAACTAAAGCCCAGCAGCCGTCCAAGAAGTTCTTCAGTAGTTGCAGAAGATCAGTACCAGCTGTTCCAGGTTTCGGATTCAACTTTCAAAGAAGTCAACTGATTAAATTTGGCCCGCCGCTTGCAAAGTTCAAGTAAGTCAATTTTTTTTAAAAATTTTTGACTTTTAATAATTATTATTTTGTTGTTTCAGTTGCAGCACGCGAAGAAGCCACTTCTCTGGTCTAGGTTTCGCTGGGGTTTCCCTAGACCCGAAGGGAGAATTCCTGGAGAAGAGTCCGTCTCTTTCCCCTTAGTCAATGCCTGGAGACGAACAAGGCTTATAACATCACAACAGCAACAGCATCGAGTATTCAACAATTAATCTTCGAACCTTTGTACTCTTTCCTTATTTCCAAAATAAACTCATTCCCACAAAATTTACAGTTGTATTTATTTCTAAATACCTATTTTCATTGTTTTCAGGAGTAGTTAAGAAAATAAATGTATTGTTAAATAGTTTGCAAAATAAATTAGATTCAATAATAACTTGTAAATTTTATTTTTAATGTGAAAACAATCGAAAATTTAAGCTATATTGTTGAGATTCAAATAAATTATTAAAATTAAGTTTATATTTTCATTTCCTTGTTCAATCTTTTGAAAAATACATTTTTTCGTTGAATCAAGAATAAAGTTCAAAGATTTTCCGCAAGAGGCAGCATCTGTCAATGAATGCTACTAAGAAATAATTTTATAAATAAATTCCTTTTTTGCCATTTTAATCGTTCTAAAATATCAAATTCAATCTCAATAAGATATTCGAAAGGCTTTTGAATGAATTAATATGCCAAATAGTTGCTATTTTTCGCTTTTGAAATTTTGTTATTCCAAAACGTGCTAGATGCTGCCATCTCTAACAAGCTAACCAAACTAATACTGTTTCAAATGTATTGGTGTTGACATAAATAAAAAGGATTATTCCGAGCTTATTTAATAATTTATAAATAATTATCGATTAGTAATATACTCCTTATTAAATTTTAATACGAATAATTGTTATATATTTATTATTCAAATAGTATTTCAAGAGTTATTTAGATAAATACAATGCCGGCAAGCGACGCGTCGATCGGCGGTAAGCCTGACTGAGCTCCCGCTAAAAAGGTATACAATAGGATAACTGGTGTTGACTTGCCAATAAAATATATTTTCATATAAATTTTGATCTGTAGAATTAGAATATGAAGAAATAAACTCAAATTTGCTAGCAGCTCTCAAATTATAAATTAATTAAACATTAAAAGAGGTTCTTATTGCAATATTCAACCCTCCATAACGCTAAGCTTCAATAATAGAGGGTCGGATTTAATTTTGAAATAATTAAGATGACAAAGGGCTTCCAATAGTGATTGATTCATATCAATACAATCATTTATTCAGGAAATATAAGTTCTTTACTAGAAATTGATTTATGAATCTACGATTATCTGTTACGCAGATATATTGTATGACCAGATTCTCGTTGCATTGCTTCACATCTTATATCAAAGATTTGGAGAGAAAAGGGCTGAACCTGATTTTCAAATAAATGAGGTAGGTAGATTCATTGAGAAAATGAAAGGAAAAAAAGTAAATTGAAATATTTTTAAACATCAAATTGATTTTCATTTTATAAGTACATTTCATGAAAAAATAATCAAATTTTGCAAGATAATTGCCCTATATTTTATACATTCACAAATATGTGAGGTCATAAAATAAATATGTCGAAGTTTGGAAGTAATCTCATCATATTTATATACATAAGTTATATTTTGGGTTTCAAATAAATTTAATCAGGTAAATATTTATATAATTACTGAATGGAATTCATTTTGTAGGTACAAGTCATCAAATGAATTTGAAATCTAATATTTTGTAATCTTTACACACAAATCATAATAATAACTTTTCACATATAGAGAAATATATTTATTATTTATTCTTTTTTTCGAAAATTATTGGCGGCTCTTAAAAGAGCCATTTGTTCATAATATTGTATATTAATAATTCTTATTTTCTGAATCCATTTGGCGGACCTGAAAAGGTCCTGTAGTTCACTAATGTTGCATTTGTTACATCAGAAGTACTTTTTCAACCCCATTAAAATTGATTCTACTTTAAACCCAATGAACAACCGATGTGTTCATGAATGCAAAACAAAATTCGTGCCTCGTCAAGCCGGAGGCCGCATGGCTCGCCTAATTACGCGGATGTCAGACCAAGATTTCACACCTACTTCCCAGTAGCCCTAGGAGTTACTGAAAGTGAAGGTCTACGTCTTTTATCTGCATACTCCCGGCACCAAAACCGTACAAAAGCGTGCTGACTCCGTCTGCATCGATACCGCGATGATATAATTCGAAAATAACCGGAGGTTACCTCAAATTACATCACCGACAGCTGGGGTGAACCCATTATCTCCGGGGGGTATCAGCAGAGACTTAGGGGTGCGTACCGATTTCCCACGAGGGCCCTTTATTACGAAAGGACAACAAAAAAACCAAGAAAATATCGGACAAACTACTTCACAAAATATCGCACAAAATTAAGAACTATTAATCAAAAACCCATTTACTACTCGCGTAAAATTAATTCAATTCAAAATTTTGATAGCTATTTTAATCCGAACTTTGTTTATTTATTCAGTACCTCTAATGTAACACGCACAACCATCGTGAACAAAATAGATTGTGAACGCAAATCCAACGATATTTATACACAACAGAGTGCTCCGTTGATCTGATTGGCCGCTCAATTTTCACCTCCACATCCAGTTTATACTCCCAATGAGTAAGACAAAGACAGACATATGCAGACTGTAATTATAACATTTAACCGCATTTTAATGAAAAACAGACAAAATTTGATCAGAAAAAAAAGGTGTGTATTACTTAAATGTCCAAGTATCAAATTTGCTCGATTTTGTAGCAGAGTATCAAATTTGTTCGATTTTGTAGCAGGAAATTTGAATTACAGACATTTTTACAGATCTCGCCCTTCCATCTGATTTCAATCATTGATTTTAAGGATATGCATCAGCAAATTCATACAAAATTGAATGTATCTGATGTACTTATATGGTTTCTATTGAAATCAATCAGAATTTATAGTTTGTATGGCACAGTTTTCTTAAAATTCATGAATAAGTGAGTTCTGTCGGTGATTTTCGGGAAAATTTTTCACTTTTTCGTCTGTACTTTCTCTAATTGTTATTGTTTCTTGGAAAAATTGTATTTTTCTTATAGAAAGTAAGTATTTCTAACGATATTATTTCATTTTGTGTTCTTTTAATGAACAGTCTATTAGGAATAATATTCTTTGTAGCAGAGCCAAGTACGTTTAATACCTCTAATGAATGAAACAATGATAGACTCATGGGAACTGTATTGTTGGAATTGAAAACAGGCATTTTAATTTAAAATTGACGGAATTTTATTGCAATATTTATTAAATGTAGATTGCTGTACAATTATACTAATTTTCCATTGTAAAATTATTGATAATTGTCAAAATAGTTTTTTGGATAATGTCAATGATTTTCATATTGATATATTTTCATAATTAACCCTGCAGTGCACACATGGGGCCTGACAGGCCTCAATGAACTTACATTTATTTATTCAACAAGGCACCAATTGATTTGTTAGTTCAAATTTTCGGTACCTTCCTATATTTTGAAAATACATCGACACATGCACAAAATATTTAAGAAAGTTGGACATATTCCAGATAACCAGCCTCACGTGTTCATTAGGGTTAGTATTATTTTTCTCATGTATAAGTCGCATATGGGCCTGTACTCTCTGCCCTAAAATAAGGAATAGTCGTTATTTCTGCGAAAAATGCAACAATTGTTCCTTTCTACAAAATTGCCATTATATTCGTCCAGTATGAAAATAAGAACGATAACAATGACTCAAGGTTTTTGAGGGATATTGGTTGATAAATTTGTTTAATGTTGTGGGTACTGCTTTTTTGATGTAAATAAAGTATTCAGCATTTCAAAATCTGTTATTATTCTGCAGAAATATATCTACATTCTAAATAATCTCAGGCTTAGAGCTAGGGGCTTGTGAGGCCCAAGGTGTGCAATGGTGTGATTTCAGTTCACATGTGCACTGTAGGGTTAATCTATTAGAAGGTCTTGAAAGGTCCTAGAGCTTATTGGATCAATTATTCAGCTTTATAATTAAGTGACATTCAAACATGAATATTTCTCTTATTAAAACACAACTTTATACTTTAAAACATCAATTATATTTATGATAAATCATCATTATTTATTTCCTTGGATTCCTAGACATATTATGATGTTAATAATGCAAAAAATCAATAATTCACCCTTAGTCAAGCAAGACTCTGAAGTATTAAATTTTCCCTAGTCATTCAGACCGTGTGTAAAATTCTGTCCAACCCTCTAATAATCATAGGGCAACTGTTCATACAAGAAACTCTCAATCAAGCTGTAATCCAATTGGTCCATGTCATCAACTAAAGGGTAGGCCGTACCTTAGATCTATATGTGTTACGTAATTTTCGGAAGTTTGAATTTTGAGGTCAAGAAAATATGTACTGAATTGATTGAAGAAATACATTTCAATGCATTTTTTTATATTATAGGAGACATGAAATGAGGGATACATCAAGTGGATGATATGAATTTTATTGCAATATTTATTAAATGTAGTTTGCTGCATAATTTTACTTATTATTCATTTTAAAAATTATCAATAAGTCAAGAGAGCTTTTTGGATAATTTCAATGAGTTTCATATCAATATATTTTTATAATGATAATAATAATATTTATTTGAACTAGCATGTTGCTAAAAAAAAAAAAAAAATACAAATGAAATACATATACACAAAATAAATAATAATTTTAAATTCAAAGTTAAAGTGGTAATAATTAATTTACATACAATATTGCTTGCAATTCAACTTAAATTCATTTAAAGACTTGGAGTTTTTTACATTACTTGGTAAATTATTGAATAATATTAAACCTCTATGGAAAATAGACATTGAAGTTTTAGCTTTGTTTGTTTTCGAAACATGAAAATTATCTACTTGACGTGTGAAGTAATTATGAGTTTCTGACACATATTGTATACATATTCATTCAAATATGATGGTAATTTCCCATTGATTATTTTGTATATAAAAGTAAGTGTATTAAACTCTACAAATTTCTCTATACTCATCCACTGTAATGTGTTCAACATGTAGATAATACTTGTATATCTATTACATTTCAATATTACTCTCATTGCTCTATTTTGAAGCAATTGGAGTTTATTTAAATCGACACTAGTACACATGAAAAATATTGTTGAACAATAAGTAAAATGAGGCAGGATGATGGTATTATATATTATATTGGTACTCCACGTAGTCAAATATTTCGATATTCGCGAAAGATAATTAATTTTTTTTGCAATTTTCTTGCAGACATACTGAATGTGCTTATGAAAATTCAAATTATTATCAATGATGATACCCAAATATTTTATTTCAGTAACTACTTCTATTTCTTTTTTGTCTACAAATATTTTGTTGTTGCTACTTAATGATGCACATTTTCTAGATGATGATGATAAAAACATAACTTTTGTTTTGTCACTATTTAGTTTTAATTTGTTACTAATCAGCCATTCATTCACCTTTACCAATTCTGAATTCATTAAGTCAGTAACCCTGTTCAAATCATCACCATTCAAGTAAATGAGGGTATCATCCGCAAATAAATGAATTTTTCCTACTGAAACAGCGTTTGAAAAGTCATTAATGTATACAAGAAATAACAGTGGTCCTAAAACACTCCCTTGAGGCACCCCCATATCAATGCTTAATCTCTTAGAATACACGTTTTGAATTTTTACATATTGAGTTCTATTACTTAAATAATTTTGAAACCACCCTAAAGCATTATCTTTGATTCCGCACAAATCTAGTTTTTGTATTAGAATGTCTCTGTCAACAGTTTCAAACGCTCTTTTCAGATCTAGAAAGATTGCACAGGTTGTTTCATTTTTATCCAAAATCAATTTCCACTTATTAATTATACAATTCAATGCTGTCTCACAGGAATGATCTTTACGAAATCCAGATTGTTCTGAAATTAAAACTTTATTTGTACTGAAAAATGTAGTTACTTGTTTGTGTACAATGAGCTCCAAAATTTTTTCGCAAAACGGTAACATATTTATGGGTCTGAATTCTTCAATTTTATGAGTCCCAGTAACTTTAGTACTATTTTTCAGTTGATTAGGCACAATACCTGACTCTAAAGACATATTTATGAATTGAAGAAGGGGATAACCAATTACATGAAAATAATCTTTACAAAATTTTACATTGATACCATCATCACTAAATTTGTTCTGTTGATTGAATCTTTTAAAAGATCTTGAAAGGTCCTAGAGCTCATTGAAACAATTATTTAGTTTTATAATTAAGTGATATTCAAACATGAATCTTTCTCTTATTGAAATACATTATTATTATATTTACATTTATTATTATTTATTATCATATTTATTGCACATTTGAATAAACTTTTTCATAAATAAAATGTCGTTAAATTATCTGGCTGAATTACACTCTGGCATTTTATTTTTCTTGGGATAAATTTCTGTTTTCACGAAATCTTGTTACCTAGCAATTTGACAAGAAGACTGTTCTAATAAAATCACGACACAAATATTCCAAATTCTGTTTATTTTACAGTCTAAGCATGGATAGATAATGCAAATGATATTCATATAGTGAATGTTTTGATTTGGTTGCTAGGAGAAAGATAAATAACATTTTATCACTTGCAGAAAGTTACATTCCTTTTTATCCGCTGTCAAAAAGATAAAATTGTTTTTTATATATGGCTTACTTTATATTGGAATGGAATTATCCAGCAAAATAGAAAGCTCTTGTGTAATTACTGTTGAAAAATAAGTAAAATTATGCAGCAAACTACATTTAATAAATATTGCAATAAAATTCATATCATCCACTTGATGTATCCCTCATTTCATGTCTCCTATAATATAAAAAAATGCATTGAAATGTATTTCTTCAATCAATTCAGTACATATTTTCTTGACCTCAAAATTCAAACTTCCGAAAATTACGTAACACATATAGATCTAAGGTACGGCCTACCCTTTAGTTGATGACATGGACCAATTGGATTACAGCTTGATTGAGAGTTTCTTGTATGAACAGTTGCCCTATGATTATTAGAGGGTTGGACAGAATTTTACACACGGTCTGAATGACTAGGGAAAATTTAATACTGCAGAGTCTTGCTTGACTAAGGGTGAATTATTGATTTTTTGCATTATTAACATCATAATATGTCTAGGAATCCAAGGAAATAAATAATGATGATTTATCACAAATATAATTGATGTTTTAAAGTATAAAGGTGTGTTTTAATAAGAGAAATATTCATGTTAAAATGTCACTTAATTATAAAGCTGAATAATTGATCCAATAAGCTCTAGGACATTTCAAGACCTTCTAATAGATTAACCCTACAGTGCACATGTGAACTAAAATCACACCATTGCACACCTTGGGCCTCACAAGCCCCTAGCTCTAAGCCTGAGATTATTTAGAATGTAGATATATTTCTGCAGAATAATAACAGATTTTGAAATGCTGAATACTTTATTTACATCAAAAAAGCAGTACCCACAACATTAAACAAATTTATCAACCAATATCCCTCAAAAACCTTGAGTCATTGTTATCGTTCTTATTTTCATACTGGACGAATATAATGGCAATTTTGTAGAAAGGAACAATTGTTGCATTTTTCGCAGAAATAACGACTATTCCTTATTTTAGGGCAGAGAGTACAGGCCCATATGCGACTTATACATGAGAAAAATAATACTAACCCTAATGAACACGTGAGGCTGGTTATCTGGAATATGTCCAACTTTCTTAAATATTTTGTGCATGTGTCGATGTATTTTCAAAATATAGGAAGGTACCGAAAATTTGAACTAACAAATCAATTGGTGCCTTGTTGAATAAATAAATGTAAGTTCATTGAGGCCTGTCAGGCCCCATGTGTGCACTGCAGGGTTAATTATGAAAATATATCAATATGAAAATCATTGACATTATCCAAAAAACTATTTTGACAATTATCAATAATTTTACAATGGAAAATTAGTATAATTGTACAGCAATCTACATTTAATAAATATTGCAATAAAATTCCGTCAATTTTAAATTAAAATGCCTGTTTTCAATTCCAACAATACAGTTCCCATGAGTCTATCATTGTTTCATTCATTAGAGGTATTAAACGTACTTGGCTCTGCTACAAAGAATATTATTCCTAATAGACTGTTCATTAAAAGAACACAAAATGAAATAATATCGTTAGAAATACTTACTTTCTATAAGAAAAATACAATTTTTCCAAGAAACAATAACAATTAGAGAAAGTACAGACGAAAAAGTGAAAAATTTTCCCGAAAATCACCGACAGAACTCACTTATTCATGAATTTTAAGAAAACTGTGCCATACAAACTATAAATTCTGATTGATTTCAATAGAAACCATATAAGTACATCAGATACATTCAATTTTGTATGAATTTGCTGATGCATATCCTTAAAATCAATGATTGAAATCAGATGGAAGGGCGAGATCTGTAAAAATGTCTGTAATTCAAATTTCCTGCTACAAAATCGAACAAATTTGATACTCTGCTACAAAATCGAGCAAATTTGATACTTGGACATTTAAGTAATACACACCTTTTTTTTCTGATCAAATTTTGTCTGTTTTTCATTAAAATGCGGTTAAATGTTATAATTACAGTCTGCATATGTCTGTCTTTGTCTTACTCATTGGGAGTATAAACTGGATGTGGAGGTGGAAATTGAGCGGCCAATCAGATCAACGGAGCACTCTGTTGTGTATAAATATCGTTGGATTTGCGTTCACAATCTATTTTGTTCACGATGGTTGTGCGTGTTACATTAGAGGTACTGAATAAATAAACAAAGTTCGGATTAAAATAGCTATCAAAATTTTGAATTGAATTAATTTTACGCGAGTAGTAAATGGGTTTTTGATTAATAGTTCTTAATTTTGTGCGATATTTTGTGAAGTAGTTTGTCCGATATTTTCTTGGTTTTTTTGTTGTCCTTTCGTAATAAAGGGCCCTCGTGGGAAATCGGTACGCACCCCTAAGTCTCTGCTGATACCCCCCGGAGATAATGGGTTCACCCCAGCTGTCGGTGATGTAATTTGAGGTAACCTCCGGTTATTTTCGAATTATATCATCGCGGTATCGATGCAGACGGAGTCAGCACGCTTTTGTACGGTTTTGGTGCCGGGAGTATGCAGATAAAAGACGTAGACCTTCACTTTCAGTAACTCCTAGGGCTACTGGGAAGTAGGTGTGAAATCTTGGTCTGACATCCGCGTAATTAGGCGAGCCATGCGGCCTCCGGCTTGACGAGGCACGAATTTTGTTTTGCATTCATGAACACATCGGTTGTTCATTGGGTTTAAAATAGAATCAATTTTAATGGGGTTGAAAAAGTACTTCTGATGTAACAAATGCAACATTAGTGAACTACAGGACCTTTTCAGGTCCGCCAAATGGATTCAGAAAATAAGAATTATTAATATACAATATCATGAACAAATGGCTCTTTTAAGAGCCGCCAATAATTTTCGAAAAAAAGAATATATAATGATATGCGAACTAAATCACTTATTTAATTGAACTTATAACTGTAGCGTCTCTAAGATTTTCAACAAATACTGGCAATAAGGCTATTTCTTATTATTTGAAGAGTAATTATTTTGATTCGTGTGTAAAGGCTACAAAATATCAAATTTCAAATTCATTTGATGACTTGCATCTACAAGATAAATTCAATTCAGTGATCATATAAATATTTAAGTGAATCAATTTTTTCAAAACCCAAAATATTACTAATTATTAGAGATATGAGATTACTTCCAAACTTCAACATATTTATTTTATGACCTCACATATTTGTTAATTTATAAAATGTAGGGCAATGATTTCTCAAAATTCGATTATTTTCTCATGAAATGTACTTATAAGTATCGATTAAAATCAATTAGGTGTTTGAAAATATGTCCATTTACTTTTTTACATAGAATGCAAATCAGGAAGTCAAAATGTCGATAGATGAATATAATGTGTGGTGTGCATTGGCTTATTCACCCTAAAATAATCGTATTGAGAGGTTCAAGTAATCCAATTTAACATGAAAATCGATTAATCCTTTCATTTTCACACCCTGCTGGTATAGGAAGTCGAGGAATGCTACATTACGGTATGTATTTTTATTCAGTATGTAACATTAGAAAATTGCCACATGATTTACACACAAAACAGTTTTTTAGTTCTATCAATTTGCGACTTTGTTGGATCAATTTAATATGTTTTAGATGAAATTATTTGTGAAAATAGCTTTTAAAGAGAAATTTTGCCCAAATTTTTGGGCCAATTATAATATATTTCCGATGCCTGTTTCTCTCAAAATAATAATCGTAAAATGATTAAATAAATGCTAATTATTAAACAAACTTCAATATTACAAATTATGAAAGGAGGAAAATTGAATATTTTCTCAATAACACGTCTCCAACTTTAACTCAGTCATCCGTTAATCCTATTGGTTACTCGATTTCTCCCTCCAGAATTATGTTTCATGTGTGACACACCACATTGCAAATTTTTATTGTGTTGTAAGCTTATTTGCACAGAATGAGGAACAAATAGTTTTTGATAATAATCAAACCAATAAATAGATGAAAAAATAAATATGTAGGCTGTGGCATTGTATACATTTTTCAATTCATAAAATATAGGACAATGTTTATTCAAAATTTGACTATTTTTCAATGGAATGTACTTAATTTTGTACTTCCAATATTCCTTATTTAAATTATAATTTATTTTGTGATAATGTAATTGACATGAAAGTTCTGAATCTAATTAAGAGAATGTATAGGAGAGAGACCAAATATTTTAAAAAAAAGTAGAAGTTTACTCGAAAAATTTTACCGATGAAGGCCTGTGTTCGAAAAACAAAACATTTTAATCATAACTAATTTATTAAGTAAATATTTTCACGCGAAAAACTACTCAACGAGCGATTATTCACTCAATATGTTCATTGCATGAAATTTATATCCATGATTGTATACAAATGTAATCATTCTTTTTTATAAAAATTTTTAGGGGCTCTTAGAAGAACCGTTTGTCATGTATATAAAAATACAAGTTTCAAATCAATAATATTCTCATTTCAAATCGAATGAATAATTATTCTCATTTTTAATTGTATATTCACAACATTATGGTTTTGTAAGGCTATACATTAGGAAAATATTCTTCGAAATGTCTTCTACGTAATTATTATTTGACATTACACACTAGTAGTTACTTTAAACATAACTACACATTAACAATCGTAATCGCTACGTTGTTCTGTGGCTTACATTGCACTGAGATGTACGTTCATATTTAAGAAATAGTTACACAATTAATTATTTGGATGAAATATCAAATGAAAATGTACATTGGCCTTTTCTACATTATATATTCTATAAATTGAACCAATTTAGAATACTTTTCTATTGAAATTATTGTTAATATGAGAGATATGTTAGAATACATTGATTTAGTCAAAAAAAAATCTGAAAAATTCTTGATATCAAAGATTTGATAAGAGATTTCCGACCGATTTTTCTCTTGTTGAGTCAATTATCTTGTATAGTCTCATTTAATTCACTTTTTACAACAAAAATATCATTCAGTTGCAATAATATCAGGATAATAGAATATAGTTTGGGATAACCTTCTACAGGCGTTAATAAATTGTCGAAAATCTTGAATATCAAGGACAATTTGATACGAGTTTTGATGAAAATGCATGAAGAAAGTATTAGGGAAGATCAATATATGAATTATTTTGAAATAAAGAATCTGATAATTGATAGAAAATACATTATCAATTTTGGAGATATTTTTTTTCTACACATAGACATTTTTTAGATCTGAACACACCTAATTTGAACAAAATTTTCATCAAGAACAGTAACTTACTCAGGAAATATAAGCCTTTCACTAGAAATCGATAATTAAATTTGCGGTTATCTGTTGAGCACATATACTGTATACAGATTCTCGTTGCATTATTTCACCCCTTATACTTTGTGCTTTTGGAATATAGAGGACTGAACTTGGTTTTAAAATGAAAAACATAAGATGAACTTCCTATTAACGGTTAATTGATAAATCTGAAATCATTTACTTGGGAGATATGAGCTTCCTATTAGAAATTGACATATAAAACCACGGCTATTTGTTGAGCAGTTATATTGTATGTCCTGATTACTAGTTAAAACTTTTGTTCATTTCAAAAGCGTTTCCGGAATGACGTTCACAAAATAATAGAGTGATATTTGTTATGATTTTTCAAAATAAGTTGCCATTTGGTCAAAAAAAAATTAAACTGTTTCGAGGTTTTCTCAAAACGAGATACATGCTGCCATCTCTTGGATTCCTGTGAACTAACCAGTAAATCAAACAGAAATTTATCTCTGTAATTAGGGCTTTAATCAAAAAATGTTTCGAGTAAAGTCATACTATTTCTGGAAAATATTGAGAGTCTTTCATTAGAATTTTTTTGATTAGGGCCTTAGTTTAGGAGATACTACGTAGTTTTCAAGAGAAACTCAAATACATACTCCCTCATTCCTGTTTAAACCTCAACTAAATTGAATTTATTCAATATTTTATCTGCAAGCAAATTTGTTTCTGATTTTCTGGTGGGGAGTTTGGAGCAATTTGATTGGCTTGTGACATCAGCGAAGATCTCTTTGGTAAAGCTTGGTTTTCACTGCAGAATTATTTTTTCAAAACAATTAGCTGACTCTTTCAACTCTTTAAAGTGCAGATTGATAATTGATGCAAGTGACAAATAGCCAAATATGTTTTTAGTGATAATGTAAAACTAATTCGCATTTCGGCCAATCAGAAGGCTTAAATCGTAGTCCCATAAGAGTACTTTGACTGTTCCTAATTAAAATGGACTATAGTTCTTTTATTGTGATTAAATTTGATATTTTTGAGCGATTAAAATAATAAATAATCTTTTTAGTAGCATTCATGGAGAGAATTGCTGCCGCTTCGGCTTGATGTCGGTATGTATGTATGTACTCGCAAATCTCAAAACCTGTTGAACGTATAATATTGAACCTTTGTGCTTAGGACTGGATATAAAGTTCAATTGTGCACCTTGCATTACGGTTGCAATCGTCTAAGCCAAAAGTGCACTTTCCTTGAAACTTTTTTTGAATTTTGCGCATAAATCCAAAATAGTTAGCCGTAGAATATTGAAATTTCGTATTAAGAACTTTAATAGCATTTAGTTATGCACCTTGCAATATGGTTGTAATTGTCCATACCGGAAGTGCACTTTACTCAAAGCATTTTTTGAATTTTTTGCATAAATCCAAAACAATTGAACGTACAATGTTAGAATTCAGTATTTATTTTCATTGAGATCGACTGAACCAGAAGAGCACTCTATTTGACAGTTGTTTGGAATTTTTGCATAAATTCGAAACGATCGGCTGTAAAGTATTGAAATTTGGTATTTCAGTATGTTGTAGCATCTGAAGATTACTACTATTCTCATAACGATCGACTGAACCGTTAATGCACTTCAGTTGAATTTTTTTTTAATTTTGCGCATAAATAATTCGATTATAATCCCTTCGAATGTTTAATTGATTAATATTTCGATAACTGTTAACAAATTTGAATCTATTTTTTCATATTCTGATTTTACAGATTCAAATTTATATAAAAATATATTTTATTGGCAAGTCAACACCAGTTATTCTATTGCACACCTCTTTAGCGGGAGCTCAGTCAGGCTTACTGGCGATCGACGCGTCGCTTGCCGGCATTGTATTTATCTAAATAACTCTTGAAATAGTATTTGAATAATAAATTTATAACAATTATTCGTATTAGGATTTAATAAGGAGTATATTACTGATCGATAATAATTTATAAACTATTAAATAAGTTCGGAATATTCCTTTTTATTTATGTCAACACCAATATATCTGAATAAGTAATAGTTTGCTTAGTTTGTCAGAGATGGCAGCACGTAGCACGTTTTGGAATTAAATTTTTTAAATGGCAAAAAATAGCGACTATTTGGCATATTTATTGATACCAGACATTTTGAATATCTTATTTCAATAAAATTTATATTTTTGAGTGAATAAAATAGCAAAAATAAATTTATTTAAAAAATATTTTTTTGGTAGCTTTCATTGACAGATGCTGCCTCTTGCGGGAAATCTTTGAACTTCACTCCTGACTCAATGAAAAAAAAATATTTTTCAAAAGATTGAATGGGGAAATGAAAATATAAACTTGATTTCAATAATATATTTAAATTTCAACAATACAAATTGAATTTCCAATTGTATTCACATCAAAAATGAAAAATACAAGTTATTAATGAATTTATTTTATTTTGCAAACTATTTAACAATACATTTATTCTCCTAACTAATCCTGAAAACAATAAAAATAGGTTTTTGAAATAAATAAGACTGTAAATTTTATGGGAAAGAGTTTATTTTGGAAATTAGGAGAGGGTACAAAGGTTCGAAGATTAATTGATAAATACTCGATGTTGGTGTGATGTTGGAAGTCTTGTTCGCGATGCTGTTGCGTTGTTGTAAGCCTTGTTCGCCCTCAGGCAATGACTAAGGGGAAAGAGACGAACTCTTCTCCGGGAATTCTCCCTTCGGGTCTAGGAAAACCCCAGCGAAACCTAGACCAGAGAAGTGGCTTCTTCGCGCCTGCTGCAACTGAAACAACAAAATAATTATTACAAGTCGGAAAATTCAAAAAGGAATTGAACTCACTTGAACTTTGCAAGCTGCGGGCCAAAATGATTCAGTTGACTTCTTTGAAAGTTGAATCTGGAACCTGGAACAGCTGCTACTGATGTACTGATCTTCTCCAACTACTGGAGGACTTCTTGGACGGATGCTGGGCTCTGGTTCTGCTGCTGGGCTCTGATTTTGCTGCTGGGCTTTAATTCTGCTGCTGGGTTCTGATTCTACTGCTGGGCTCTGATTTTGCTGCTGGGCTCTGATTCTGCTGCTGGGCTCAGAAGACTCTCTTGGACATCTACGTAGTTCTCTGAAGTCTGGTTGTTACTGCAGTTGGAAGTTGCAGTCTCCTGGACTCTAATTTAAAATTATAAATTCAAATATTAGACAAATTAATTCAGCAGTAATTAAAAACAGTTATACAATGAGTAATATTATATTACCTAGCTGATGATGCGACGATGTTCCGACGATGATGACCGCCAACCTGAAACAGAAACTTAAAACAAATTTTGGTGAATCATATTCAACAAAACAAATATTGAGAGTTGATTTTGGCTGCTGGGCTCATCCTCAGCTCCTCCCACGATGTTCATTCCCTCGATGTCCAATCCTTCGATGTCCACCTCATCAGCTGGGCTCATCCTCTGCAAATGATCTAAAAGAATTACAAATTAATTAGAAATTTGCAAAGAAGCAATACAAAATAGCTGAAAAAAAATTGATTAGAACCTGAAAAGCAAAGTTTATTAGTCAACTTACGTCCTTTTGTTGATTTGTTGGAGGTGGTAATGATGAATTGAAGAAGCTGAAAGGGAATTTTTTATTAGTTACATTCATTCAACATTCGTTCAACATTCAAACGTGTTTTGTGTGTGTGTAACGCGATTGATTGTTGCTTTATTACAACCCGAAGTTACTTAAAAGTGTTCGGTTATATTATGCTACTGATATTGACTCTACTTTACTACCCCAATGAGTGCCTGAGCGCTCAGACACCCAAGCACCGGTGTGCTCGTCGTTTGCAAAAGAAAAAAATACGTTGTTTGAATACGTGGCCAATGCATATTCCGAGGCCCGCGATACCGCCTAATTACGCGATATGGTAACCTTAAGTATCGGTCTCAGCTAATGTCGTTTCTTGAACTTAATCAAGGACCCCCGCCAGCTACCATATTTTCCCGACTTCCGATAGGTACATATCGAGAGTATGCCATTACTCCCTAATTAGATCGCTCGTTCGCCCTAGAACTCATTGCAACCCCACGCGGTGGTGTTCATCAGGGGGGGTGCCTCTCGTAGCGGTACCTACGTGTGCACCGATTCCCACGTTGGACCTTTCATTACAGGCCTTTGCAAAAAAAACCAAGACATTTTATTTATTTATTACTTAATAAAAGCAAAGACTAACATCGCAAATACGTGCCCCTAACGGACACGCAATGCGGAACAAATTCAGCCCAATTTACATATTTAAATACACAAAATTTTGATCTCTACGTTAATAAGCAATAAAAACAACCCCAAATATAACACTTGAACACTTTTAAAGTAATTTAAATCAACGATTTGTTTTAGATTTACGCGACGTACTTCCGAACAGTACGAATTCTGAAGCAACAATGCCATATAAAGGCATATACAAAGCACAGTACGCTGGCCGAACACCTGCAGCCAAGCAAGTTGAAACTCCGTTACTCAATAAATCCAAATTGAACAAGAATGTTTTAATCAATAAATTTGTATACAGATGTACTTTTAAAACATAAAAAGCCAATACATGACCTCCCGTTCTTAATATTTAGCAATATTATTCATTTTTTAATTTATTCGGCCCCTAATATAAAATAAAGGGGATGAAATCGATTTGAAAATAATTTTTAAGAAGTATAATATATTCTAAAATGTTTTAATAATTTATTCCTTAGAAATATTGGAAATTTCATTCTCATTTTATTATTTTATGGACGAAAATATATTTTTTATAGGGTGAAACATTCCTTGGAATAAAATTTATGAATTTAGAAATATCGTTAGGAAAGTAATTTCAAGAATTTTGAAAAGTGTCTTTTTCGATTCAATCCTGAACTATAGCCCTTAAAAAATATTACACCACTGTACACAATTTTTAAAAAGTCCTAAAAAATTTTGTTCATTCAAATAAATACAAACCAATTAAAATTTATTGCACCATCTAAGATTAAATAATTGTTTCTGCGTAAACCAGAGGTACCAGAATTTTCAAATTGTGAGTAGGTATTCAGGGAGAATGGTGGTTTATTCAAAAAAAATATGAATTATTTATTGTTATAGGTGTACGAGTTACAGGCTGGAGAAATAAATATTTAAGAAACCAATTACCACTTAAAACAAATTCACGATTTTTGCGAAAACCAGTGGCCCATGAAATTTTAATTAATCTGTATGTACTCAGAAGTGGTATAGATTTATGTTAAAATAATATCGATTACCAATTTTTATTGGTGTACGAGTTACAGGCTTGATAATTAAATATTTTAAAAACCAGACACCGCTTAAATAAATTAATGGTTTTGGCGTAAACCAGTGTTCCAATAAAATTCAAATTGTGAGTATGAACTCGGAATTTTTTTTTTTTTTTAGTTTGATAGGCTCTATAAAAAATATTGAAATTGATTATTTTTTCAACAAAAATTTCTAAATGTCACACATAATTTTGATCTTATTCTGTAGAACGGAGAGTTCTAAATAAAATATTCCTCTTGTAATTTTTTGAATAACTCAATAGTTTAGCCAAAAAGAAATAAAAACTTTTACATCTTTCAAAACGAGCTACATGCTGCCATCTGTCAGGCTACCTTATAACTAACGCTTGAACTTAGCCAAATATTAAAAAAAAATAAATAAAGTCTCATTAATTTTCGAAAATAAGTGTGATCTTTCATGTAATTTTTTGCGATTAGGGTTCTAGTTTCGTAGATAATTACTTATTTATAAATAAATTGATAATTTGTAAAAAACGACCTGAATCCTCAAAATTCTTTCAGAAATACAATAACTGGATTAATTTGAATGGATTTTACTCAACATATTTTTTATTCAATTGATTTTTAAAGCTGCCATTCTTGAGAAATTAATTACTACAACAATTCAGGTAGTATACCATGCCTCAAATGTTATTTCTAAAATCGATTTAATTCCTTTCATCTCATTATACAATTTTAGGAAGTTACATATCAAATTTGAATCAAATTGAACTTTAAAGGGATGAGAAGCTTTAATGTATGATGACTTATCTCCTTCGTATGAATGGACCGGCGAAATTAACCATGCAAAAATTTTGTATGTATCTGTTATTCTTACATACTTTATATATGCTCAACAAATAACCGTACTTTTACAAATTAATTTCTAATAGCAGGCTCATATATCCTGAATTAATAATTATTAACAGCAAGTTTATATTATTTCAATCATTTCAAACCTCTTCGAAGCTTCATCGAAATAGGAAATTAAATATTAGGAGGAATCTGACATGACATACTTTTTATTTGCTCAACAAATAATACGCTAGTTCAGCTATTCTCTTGAAGATGGCAGCGTCTAACACGTTCCAAAAACAGCTTTCATGAATGTTTAAAAATAGCGACTATTTGGCATATTTATTCACGCCAAGACCTCTTAAATATATAAATTTCATATTTTTGTACAATTAGAATAGCAAATAATCTTTTATTTCCTAAATACTTTTTTTAGTAGCATTTATTGACAGATGCTGCCACCTGCGGAGCATATTTTCAACTTTACTCTTGATTTTAAAAGATATAATAGAATAAAATGAAAATATGATCTTAATTCTAACAATAAATTTAAATCTCAACATTGCAATTCAAATTCTCAATTGTATTAATTTTAAAATTGACACATACATTCCTCATACCAACATTTGTTGTGAGATGGTAGAACTGTGCTACTAGACATCTGAAATGTCAAAAATGACGTAAAATTGTTTTGCAGTGCCTAATTTTCGACAAAAGATGTAATTATAAACGACCCCTTCATAAAATATCTGATAATTAAGCAGCAGAGTGACATAACATCTGGAATACTGGTAATTCAAAAAACTTTCAATTACAACTAGGAATCCTGTAGGAACGGAAGAATAGAAATCCGGTATTAAAGGTTAAGATAATTTTTATTTTTATTTGAAGTTTATTTTGTTTTATTTCTAGGTTTATTAATTGCAGACAAAATAATAGTTAATGCACTGGCAACTAGTCGTCAAACCAACTGTGAAATTGAAGATTACGAAGCTGTGGAGTCAAAATTCACTTAGGATGCGAATTATTAGAAGAAATTGGAGTTGATATTGAAGATAAAGGTAGTAATATTGTTAACTATTTTGATTTAATTAGAATGAGTTTGAAATATCGTAAGGGCAGACACAAGAGATAATCGTTGCTGGATTTGCCGTTGGAATTTTCATGGGCAACCTAATCACCACGCGTGTACTGGTGGTGGTTGTATTATGGGATGCAAACGCATCGTTACATAAAAGAACTTTTATTTTCTCAAGTCGTCTAATAACAGCAACTATATTGGATGTTTACAATACAGAGGAACACAAGAAAAGTACAAATTAAGATCTAATTTTATCAATTTTAGATTAGAAAGTATTTAGAAGCTAATAATATGTATATCACTATTTTTATATCATTCAAATACGGTGGAGGAGAAAAGAGATACTAATGTTGAATATTTTGTCTCTTTTCAGCACCCTTGTTCACCACCCTCGGTGAAATTCCGAGGGTTGCTTCCCGAATCAATAGGGTGCAGCCTATGGGGAAGCAGCTCAATTTAGCTCCGCCTGGAAGCCATATAAACTCTGGCCCGTACTCTCACTTTTTTGGGCAAGCTTTATTTTGAAAGAAGCACTTTCCATTTTCGTGTTGCAGTTGAAAAATTATGGATTGTGATGTTAATTTTATACAAAATAATTTCATAAAAATGTATAAAATTTAGTATTACACACGCTCAGGGCTGAATTGTAAACCAGAAATTGGCGTTTGGATGTCCAACGATAATCAAGACTGAAAAAAAGTTGTTCGACTCACTTAAGACAAATTGTATGACGTCAAATTTCATCTAGTTTGAAACAGAAGATTGTTGGCATTCTAATCCAAAACAAGAAACGATTGGCTGTTGGGATTAAAACGACAATTAACTGATGTGCCGCGGATTAAGACAGTATTCAATGGGGCTCCTAGGCTGCTCGGAGGCTTTTAAAACTGGATCGTAAAATGGAGGACTAAAGAGCAAAATGGAAGAGTAAAAATTCTAGATGGGCTATTAGTTCAACCATTGTCTGCCCAAAATTCAGGAGGTAGGTACATGAACGACGTTATTTGAATTTTAAGATCAAAAAGATAATTTTTCGCTTAATTTAGAGTTTGAAGACTGAATTGGGAGAGGACAACTTCTGCTGTCTGTTAGATAAAGCAACAAGTTCCAAATGGAGATAGTAAATACAGAAATGACGTCAGTAATATCACAAATTGTATTTTAAATTTAAATACTAGTTCATTCATTGTCTGGTAGAAGCCACAATCGCAAAAGAAGGAGGTGAGTACACAAATGACGTCAGTAACTTAAGATAATCGGATTTTAAAATTTAAAATTGAAATGAAGGGAGTGCAGTCTCGGCTGTTAGCTCACAGTATTTTTTGATCTTAAATTGAGCCTCAACCAATGGCAATAGTTTCTGCATCCATTGAACGTTCAGAAAATATCCCCAGAACAATTTATTTATTAAACTCCATTCGTTTGAAGTTACAAGTGTTTTATTCGGACTTTATTTCTAGTTTGTAACTTGATCCGATGGGTCTAAAGTATTATAATCCGATTATCTGTAGGAAAGCGGGTTTGAAGTAGCTCCGCCTTATGACAAAATGGAACCCAGAACATGGCACCTGTTGTTAGTTTATCAAATAGATTCCTCTTATAAAAAGCACTCGCTTTTTTTTTTTGGGTCGAAACACATTTTAATTTGGCATTGGTGAGGTTCCAAAACGTATTTATAAAAAAATGCACAAATAATAAGTCTATAAAATTAAAGAAAGCCATTTATTGGCAGCCACTGTTCAAATTATTGAATAAATTTTAATAATATTTGAATGTTTGGCGCCTGTTATTTCAATCAATATAAATACTGTATTTTTGATTTAATAATATTTTTTAGATGGCGCTACAATAAACTTTTCCCGTCTTGCATTGCAGACAAGACGCTCGCTTGTTTCTTGCTGTACGCCAACATGGCTGAATGTGCTTCGAAGAGGTGACGCTTTCGCAAAACGTGAGTTCATTTTGTGTTACTTTTAGATGTTTTTAATATTACAAACAATGATTTAAGTGTACATTAGTAACTTTTAAAACGGTTGAAGAGTGTTTTATGTGATTTGAAGTATTTTCAATTAATTAAAACAGTTCTGTACTTGTTCTATGACTAAACAAAAATGCATCAGTTTGAAAGTTAAAACAATCTGCTGAAATGTTTATGAAATTCAAAGCAAAATAACAACGAATTTGGGGTTCAGTGTTTAATTTAAAATGTTTTTATAGGTAATGGACATTGTTGTTTCTACCAGATCGAGAGTTGCCGGTTTTGCTGAAGATTTAGGACGAAACAGGAAAGTTAAATTGTAAGTAACTCATTTAAACATCAAATAATTACAATAAATAATATTTTTAAATTCAGTATACAAGCAAATAGTCAATTGTATTTATTTTTTTTTTACTTTTTTTGTAATTTCAAAGCGTTACTAGTAATTACATAATAGCAGAATATGAACAGATTTTTTCTGAATTCGTTGATTAAATTAGTTGCTTGTTGGATAATTTGAATTAGGTAATGACGATTGAATACTGAGCGTTTCAATTTTACAAAAATATCATCATTATTCTGGCAGAGATTATTTAAACAAATAAAATTTCTTGCAAAATCAGCGATATTTCCATAAATTTAAAATTTGTAATTAATTAATTAAAAATTTTTTTTCGGATAAATGTCGACGTTGAAAATGAATTTTTGATTATTTTAAGAACATAGGTTGCTAGTTATATGCCAACTTCTCTCTAAATTTTATACCTTAAATATAATTGGCTGTAACTTATTGAGGGTAAAAACTCTTCTAATATTATTAAGTATCACTAGCAAGGAAAAATAAAATATATAATAATCTGAATTCCCTGATTTCCATATTTAGAAATTAATAATAATATTGTTGTTATAGTGTTACTGGAAAGACAAACCCTTCTTAATAATATCAAATTCGTGAATAATATATAGTCAAAGGATTGAAACAACAATTGGAAAAGCAATGGATTAATTTATACCATGACTGGTTTTTATCAGGTTGGCTCGCTTCGCTCGCAACAATTAATCAATTTTTTTTTAGCAAATTAACAGGACATTTTCATATGTCGGGTAAAATTATTATAAGTTAGTCTTAATTTCGGGTAGTTTAAGAGCGGTTCAATTATAGATTTAAGTTCCGGGTAGAATAAATGCGACTACATAATAAATTAGGCATAATTTAGGTTAGTTTTAAGCGCGGCTCGATAAGTTAAGTTTCGGGTAGAATAAGTGCGGCTAAATAATAAGTTAGGCTTTAAGTGCGGCAAGATAATAGATCAGGTTTCGGATAGGATAAGAACGGCTAGATAATAAGTTAGGATTAATTCAAGGTAATTTAAGTGCGGCTCGATAATAGATTAAGTTTCGGGTAGAATAAATGCGGCTAGATAATAAGTTAGTCTTAATTTCGGGTAGTTTAAATGCGGTCGTGATAATAGATTAAGTTTCGGATAGGATAAGAGCGGCTAAATAATAAGTTAGGCTTAGTTAAGGCTCGATAATAGAATAAGTTTCGGGTAGAGTAAGTGCGGATAAATAATTTTGGGTAGCCTAAAGCGGCTAAGACAAATAAATCGGGTAAAATTAATACGGCCGGTTAAATAAAAAATTGTAAGAGACATGTCTCCAGATGATTTTTATTCATGTATGTTAATTAAATTTTAATTTACAGCAAAAATAATAATAAATTTCAGGCAGTAAGGGGATGTAAAAATGAAAGCGGATATCAAATAAAATCCTAATCAGAATAATTCATCTTTACATTCTATAGGAGGAAGGCATTTTTAATGGAAACCAGCTTGATGATAATGGAAAAACTGTAATTCGAGCAATGAGGTCAAATAGTTAAGGAGGAAGCTCACCAAGTTGCTAAAATTGATCGATGACGCATTTGTACTTGGAATAGTGAGTTTATAATTCTTTTGATACTTTTAGGAACCAAAAATTGAATTGAAAGAATCAATGCTGATGCTACCAACATAAATACACAAAAAGATGTTACAAAAAACTAATTGTTATTTATAATTCAATTTTAATAACTCAAAAAAATAATATTTATTCGAGTTAATTAACATTGAATTAGCAATAGAAAAGGCTATACAAGATTTTTTTTCGATGTATTTTTAACATTTTTATTACAGCAGATTATTATTTTCTTGTTAATATTTTGGACCAAAAATGACACGTATTCAAGAAGTTTGTAACATTTCCAAATAATCAAAAAAAGAAGACATCAGAGATTTATTTGAACATTCATCATTTTTAACTTTTGCTGAGTGATTCTGGTTCAAATCCAGTTCACTTTAAGTTATATCAAATAGAAAACTGAAAACAGTTTCCATTTATAGTTCCTTTTAATTAAATTGATCAACGTTATAGCAATCATGTGTCAAATCCGGGTTACCACAAAAAAAAATCTACGACTTTGTGATGATAAAATGAGAAGTAGCCTTTATTTGGCTTCGCCTTGACGACTTTGTCATAAGAAATGGAAAGTATCTTTTATTTCAGCTCTACGTATCAACGTAAAGTGATTCCAGGCAAACACAAAAAAAAAATCTACGACTTTGTAATGATGAAATAAAAAGTAGACTTCATTTAAGTTCGTCTAAAATTGAAAAAATGTGCTTCGTATTAACAAATGGAAAATAGCTCCTATTTTAATTTCTTAATTGGATCAATCAACAAAAAGTGGTCCTGGTACAAACTCAAGTCACCACAAAAAAGATCTACGACTTCATCTTTTGATCAAACGAAAATTCATCTCCATTTTAGCTTCACCTAAGAAGAAAATCTGCGACTTTGCAATAATTAATAAGAAAATTTTAGCTGTGCGTGATTGAATAAATCATATGGAAGTGACACCAGATCACCACAAATAAATTTACGACTTTGTAAAGATAAAATAAAAAGTAACCTTCATTTAATTGAATCAAGAAAAATTTCGGCACTTTGAATTAATTAAGATCAAATGGAAAATAGCTCCCATTTGAGCTCTACGCAATTAAGTTCTCCAACAACAAATGATTCTGCTTCAAAATCAGATCATCGCACAAAAAAAATCTACGAATTTGTAATGATCAAATTTAACTTCGTCCAATTAAATTTATGATAAATTCAGTTCTACGTTTAATCAACGAAAAATAATTCCAGGCCACCCAAAAAAAAAATGTACGACTTTGTAATGATGAAATATAAAGTAGCTTTCATTCAGCTTCGTCTAAATTAATGAAGAAGAAATCTGCGACTTTGTAATTATATAAATAAAAAAAGGCTTCCATTTTAGCTCGACGTAAATATAGATTATTGAACGTAAAGTGATCCTGATTCAAACCCAGGTTACTACAAAAAAAAATCTACGACTTTGCAATTATCAAATAAGAACTTAATTCTAGCCACGCTTGATTGAATAAAAGAAGAAAAACTACGGCTTTGTAATAAATAATAAATGGAAAATAGTTTCAAGTTAAGCTACACGCGTAAATATATATTATTCAACGTAAAATCTACGACTTCGTAATAATCAAATAAAAGTGGACATCATTTGAGCTTCGTCCAATTGAATAAAAGAAAAAAAATTCATGACTTTTTAATTAAAATAACTTTCAATTTATCTCCACGTTGTTAGATTAATCTACATAAAGCGATCTTGGTTCAAAACCAGGCCACTACACCTAGTCCCAAAAATATAGAGGCCGGTCAAAAATACTTAGCAGCTGTTCAAAAACCATCACTTCAAAATGGGAAACATCACCATCAAAAATAATCGTCAATATTTATTTGTAATGGAAATAACTTCCAAGAGAATGTAAGTCAAAGCCACGAAAACAATGTTAATATAATTTTTCAATATTCATTTATGTTTCAGGTTGGTGTAACTCAAAAATTAGTTTCACTCTTAGGCCTACAAAGCCCCAACTTTTTGAAGATTCAAGATTTTTATTCAAATCGGCTCCATTTGAAGAAGACAGTCAAAATTTAGCAGTTGAAGATAGAAGCAGCAATTTTTCACCAAAACCAAAACTACAAATACAAAAAAGCAGCTACAGTCAAATTTAAAAGGAACAACAATTCAACAATACATTTAAAGATAGCAGCCAATTATTAAAATGGTCATTTATTGATTTGATCGAGCCCCTTGTCCCCCTGTTAAATATTTACCAAAGTGGGCTTGAAAGCCGATTATTCAACAACAAAGTAATTCCAGTTATCTCCAACTTTGATGCCATCAGAAGCAAGAAGACAATCTTAATATGTTTGCAAATTGCAAAAAGCCACAGGTAAATAAAAAAATCTATTATATTAATAGTCATGTTAATAAATTATATTTTAATTTCAGAAAAGCTTTTGCTGTTTTGGTTCCACCAACAACATGTCTACTATACGCTACGGCAGTATCATCTGTAAAAGTTATCCAGATCCAGTCCCTTAGTTGCAAAATTAGGAATGCAGTTTTAAATTATTGGCTGTACTTCGCCCCAGTACTTATCCGGCAATCGAAAATTTATACTTACTCCTGGAAAACATCAGCTTGTACTTTTTTCATATACGACAAAATGAGTCAACAACAACATTACTCCCGCAATACAATTGTATTACAAAATCTCTCCCTCCATTTATTGTAAATCGATGCCCTCCCTGCCCTTAATAAAAAATTCAAATAATGTTGCAGCCCTTGTGCCAAATTCCGTTTATTAAATTTATTATATTTTCCAAATTTTGTTTCCAAAAATTTATCCTTGGGCTGTGGCATTATTTTGAATGAGCCAATTTTTTAAAATTGTGCTCAATAAAAATCTCAATATTGTCAAATAATCAAATGTCGAGTTTTTGCAAAAATGTTTAAATGTAAATGTTCATTTGGTTGTTTGATAGGTCCACCTTTAAAAGCCCTCCAATTTTTGAACAGTTAAAACTAATATCAAATGTTCATAATCAACTTTTCTTAAAAAGTATTAGTAAGAGAAAATTACTTATTAATACTTGAATTTTATTTTCAAATTTTGTTTTTATTACACCTAATGGTGTATATTTATATTTGATATCATTTTAACTGTTAGTTTATAAGTATTTTAATACAAGAGTAGTATTCTTTTTGCACGAAATCTCAATAATTTGCTGCTTATTTCCCCACTTTATGTACGCTGCTTCATCCACAAATTTGGCTGCAAAATCAAGTCGAAGAAATGCCCCAACAATTGCTGCTTTATGTCATTACTCGAACACAATAATTTGCAAAAGAATACACTCTTTGTATTATTTTTAAGTTGTGTGCAAACTCAGTTTACTTTGCAAACTTTTTATTAATTTTCTTTTTCCAAATTTAACTTAAAAAAGCTGAGTTTGTACTTTGATAAACAAAACTACAAAAAAATGTAGTTGACAATTGAATTATTTAAATAATGCTATAGCCATTGAGCTAAGTCTCGTGTTTTGTATAGCATATTTGTGTAATTTAATTCGATTTGTTTAATCCTTTGGCTGTGGCATTATTTAAAACGGGCCAATTTCATTGAAAATTGTGCCGTATGTATGAATCTTATCTGTCCAATTATTTTTTTCAAAATTCTGCCTGATGTGGCGCTTAAAAACAAAAGATATAGATTTATGCATTTTTAGTTGTAGCAAATGATTAAATGCAGATTCAGTTCCAAAATATTAATATAGCTTTGTCAGTGCTGTGAATATTAATATTTTGAGGAAATGTAATCCGATAATGTGCATTTAGTGATTTGATTGAGCCCTCTGCCCTCCCAATCAAATATTTACCCAAGTGGACTTGAAAAACCAACAGCAAACACAACTAAAAGTAATTCCAATTATTATCAGCAACTTTGATGCCAGAAGAAAGAAGATAATTGCAAATTGCAAAAAGTACAGATCAATAAAACAAACCTTTTTTCAATAGTTTTATTAATAAATTATATTTTAATTTCACAAAAGCTTCTGTGCAAAATTCAAGCTCCCTTGGTTCCACCAATTCGTCTACTACAACAGTATCAACCGTAAAAGTTAGCCCCAATCCCTTAGTTGTAAGAATAGGAATACAATTTTAAATAATTGGCGGTGCTTCGCCCCTGCAGTTTTCCGGCAATATTTAGTCGTATTTTTTGAAGAGTTTCTTTGGGAAATAGGAACGACAAATTCATGTCCACAATTATTGAAGAGAAGATTGAAGTATAAAAAATGTCAGGAACTGCAGAATCTCCAGCAAGTGTGTTTCGATTTCTATATCAATTAATATTACGGAAGTTATCCAACAATTCAAAAAATCAATGGTCAAATCAACAGGTGCATATAAACTTTGAAATATTTTTATATTTATTTTAAACAATTTTTTTTAATTTACAGAAATGATCAAATCAAAATTTGAAGATATATTGGCCAATTCTTTGATTGTCTTTTTGACTTGAAGGAAGCTTTTTCTGTGGATACTTCACTTCCGTTAGGACCTTGCAAACCATAATTGTATCATCAAAAGAAGTTAGTTGCAAGATTAAAAAATACATCATTGCAACATCAAGAATCTAAAGATGCCTGTACAAATTTTAAAAGAAATGTATTACAGGTAACCAAAAATTCTAAAATATTCTCATAATATACTTACTAATTATGTTTTTTTACAGGCAAAATTCATTTCCGGACTGTTCCAGTGTTCCTGAAACCAGCAGATATCCTAGTTGTGTTGCAGAGCTCCAGTGTTCCTGAAACCAGATGAGTTCCTGTTCGAGTTGCAGAGTTCTAGCGGACTGCACTGTACATGCAGCAAATCGGTAATTTTTTTCAATTTTTTTGTTAAAGTCTTGTTCACAACACGAAATTAGTTGTTAGTGCTAAATGTTCGGCAGGTAGTTACAATCTTATTTAGCTGCGAAGTGTATAAATAAATAAAAATCAAAAACCAATAAAAAATATTGAGTAAAAATCACAAAAAATAGTAGAATTTTTGACGCATGCGCAAAAGATAAACCACTTGTTAAATTTCTCAAATAACTCAAACACTAACTACTAATTTCGTATTGTGCATGAGGTTTTATGTTATTGAGGCTTTATTTCACATAAATTCAATTGAAATATAACTAACTAATTTAGTTTTTCTTTTGTTTCAGAGGCGCTGTAGAGTACGTAGTGCAAGGTTAGTGCTAGATTTAGGCTTGTGTCTTTTTATGTATTGCCCAGTAAATAATATTTTAATTAATATTAATTATTGGGAAGTACTTGGTAAATATCGTGATTATAATTAATAAACTTTTTGAGTATGAATGCAATTAAATTAAAAATGCAATCATGATATTTATGACACAAGCGGGGCGCGCGTTCACTTTTACTCATCCTAACTTTTTTATTCGTTCGATTTAATATGTGGGGTCCAAGGGGACTCCACCAACGCTGGATGTCTTGTATGGCTCTGAATAACCAGAGCTATATCATCGAGGGAAATTATTGAAGATTCTGATCAACCAAAACAAAAATACATAACGCGTTCGCGATTAAATTAAATATGCTAATTATTTTTGTTGTTTAAAAAATTTTGGGGTTTGAATTTGGTTAAATATTAAACTCAATTAGTAATTTCATGCCGCGAAACGTTTTGATTGAGGGTGGGATGTGGGATTTGTTTTTTTATTTGTGTATGTATTCTTTTTCAGGCTTTTTTTTCACAGATTGTGTCTGCTGGAATTTAAAGAGACTGTAGCGTAGTACGGCCCTGGTACTACGCATTGCACTATGGTCATTTTCAGCAGTTCACGATGCTCTCTGCATCCTCAGATTGCATGCCTTTCTGAAATATTAGGTAAAGACTTTGGATCGAATTGGTGCTTCACACTGGTTTCATCGCATGGTCTTGATTCAGAAAGATAATTAAGAAAGCCCTCCCGCTAATCTTTTGTAGGTTTCAGGTTTTTTTTATGTATTTCAGGTTGCGATCCATTAAAATGTTTGTTAGGTAGGGCTAGCTCATGTGTTAGGTAGGCACTTTATAGTCCGGAATTTAGGACTAAAGGGTGGCTCTGTTTCAGCGTGTCCTGGATCGCGGACGCGCTGGGACAGAGTCCCTGCCGCAGTGGTGGAGGACCTTGACGAGGTGGCAGGGCTTAAACCATAGTCCTTCAGACAGTGGCGACCAACACTCCACACCAGAGATGAAATAAGTATCAATTTGTTTATTATAAACATAAGCTTCTCTCATCTCTGCTTAGTTTACTTAATTTAAGAGTGGAGTAAAGGCGCAGGGAAATGCATGAATGCATTTTGGTGAGTGACGCCACCACGCCTCCCAGTTGAACAAAGAAGAGCGAAGAGGATCAAACGAAGAAATAAGTATGTCATTGACCCATGTGAGTTTACTTGTATTAATACATTTTTATTTACAGCAAATTCAAAAACCTGTTCAACCTAAAGGCATGCATGTTGAATATAACCAAATATTTTTGAGGAAAAATATGAATACTTTCAAGAAAAAATCAGCATATCTAAAGTTCAAATTTCTGATGAAATTGTAAGTATAATCCAAAAATAAATATTCAATATCTAACAAAAAATTATTGCTTTTAGGTCTTACAATTACCACTTCATGACAAGAACTGAAATACCAAGTCAAAAATTAAATGAATAATTTCCAAAATAAGCAATAAGACGGGACGAAGTTAAACGGTTGGTGTAAGCGAGAGAATAACAAAAGAAATTGTTGAGAATGAGCATACAAAGAAATTACGTGAGGCGAAGCTTGGTGTGAGTATAGACGCATTTTTTTACACACAATTACTATGAATTAGTGGTCGCCCAGTGGTCGAAATTTGACCATGAATCATTATGTTGCTGCATTTAATTGTCCAAACTAATTACCAAATAATTTGCCAAACCAAAAACTATTTTTTCTTAAAAAAATTGCGTATAAAAGTAATATTAGTTCTAATATTGGAACACAGATGACACAATCTACACGTTTAAATTTCGTTTTGCAGAATTATTTATTTCTATAAAATAGCTTTAGTTTGTTGCTCAATTTTAATTATTATTCAAAATATAATTTATATAAAATAATTTAATATAAATAAAAAATACAAACTGTCATCCAAAAATTGTTTGGTTATGTATTTATAAATGCACTAAACGGTTGGGAATTCAGTTTTAACATCATTACTAAAATCCTTATTAACATACGACTTTATTGCAAAATTCAATGAACCAGAAAAGTTTTTCCTTATAGGAGTATCAAATAATAATCATGATTATAAGATATAAATATGCTAATTCATAAATATTTTAGGTATATTGGTCAATTTTCTGTCTGCCGGTTTACTTGGCATAAAATCCGACTTCACTAAATGGACAATACTTTCCTGTGATGAACGAGTTATTCCTTCAGAGAGCCCAGATTCCACGTAAGGCAAAACTAGGTTTAAAAGGTGATCAGGTAAAAATCTTACTATCACAATTTAGCAATAAGTAAATTAAATTTATTGACGGCTTCCGAAACTGCTAAAAATTTGTGTATCTTGGTTTTGAGAGAAAAAGAACTGGAACTGGTTTTAAAATATTATATTTTTTTGAATTAATCAACATTTAATTTTCGGAAAGATCCTTCAGTGCCAAACATATCGTTACTAGTTTTAGGCTTTCCAGGTCGTTTTGATTCGTTTGTCCCATATTGGGCGTCCTCTTCAAACCATCCCCGGTAAACTTCAAATTGTTTCATACATCCATCTTCAAAATTCAAAATGAGCAATAATTCATGCTATTGTTATTAATCCTTACCAATTATAGATTGGATTGAACCTCCATTTCCACCGTATTCTTCCGGTAAAACTTCTTTAGGGACAAACTTATAAAGTGATTCTAAATCACTGCCGTGCACGTTTACTCTATTCTTCATTTTTTCACTCAAAAATGGTCGTGCCATTCCTAAAATGGTGTCAAAATATCCAGGAGTGTTGAAAAAATGCAAACCCTTGATTCGATTTGGGTATGCCTCTTGAAAACACATCATAGCCTTTTTTGTAGCTAGTGGAGACGCCATGTGTGCGAGAGTTACTCCTGACATGTCTTGGATTACCCTTACGCCGTTTATCAAACCGTAATCGTCTTCCACAAGCTTTGACACAAACAAAAAGTTATTTTTGAAAGCTAGAATCCTTAAAAAACTTACTGATATATCCATGAGCATCATATTAGCCTTCATAACTTGAGTAAAAGATATTTTTTGTGGATCATAAACGCCTGTTCTTAATAATATTATGCGTGGTTGTGAATTCAAGCCGGATTTCCATAACGGCAGGAACACCCTTAAATCAGATAATTAATTTTTATGTATGCATATTTTTATCGCAAATACTCACCCTTGTCGAACAACTGATAATACGTCTTCGCCCCTGGGGTCCCTATTAGCAAAAAATTCTGGTATCATTGTTCGCATCGTGTAAAACATATCCAGTTTTTCTTTGGTGCGCTCCAAACTGAATTTACATCCTCTTAAAAAAGATAATAACCATTGGTCGTCTACAAATAAACATTCAAATTCCATTTATAATAGTGCTCTCTTATTAAAGTTATGTTTTTTACCAGTTCGGGCATTAATATGAGGCTGTTTCTTCAACCACTCTTTAATATATTCCAAATCCTCTTGTACCCTTGAAGGATCTTCATTTATTTCCTCTTTGGCTTTAGCTTTCAGATCGTCTAGTAATTCTCGTATTGGCATTTTGAAATTACTTTAAACTGAACTGAAGGAAATATAATTTATAATATTTAGTAACTATTGAAGAAATGAAATAAATTTCATAAATAAAGATTAGATTAGAGGCTTTATTAACCGACAAGACTGTTTTATTGATAAGATAAATCGTAAGAGCCAAGTTCAAGTGCTTTTAATAAATTAAATCAGAAAAATGCATGCCAATCTCATAAACCTTAAATGTTTTCAAATTAATGGTTCCGTGATTAATTTATGGATATTTGTTCAAGAAATATAAGCTTTCTTAGGTTACTTGTTGAGCAAGTAAAATGTATATTGTTCTTATTATGTGACACCTTCTTACACCGGTAAATTTTGAAATTAGAAGTCGATCCTGATAATAAAATGAACTGATGAATTAAGGTTTCCATTAGTGGTTAATTTCTTAGTCTACCCTAATTTGTTCAGGAAATATAAGCTTTCTTCTAAATTGTTATAAATTTACGGTTATTTGTTGAGCAAGTTAAAAGTATGGTAACTTGAGAACTCGTACGAATTTTCGAGTGAAATTTTATATTCAAGTTTTTTATTGAAAAATTAGTTTTAAGCTCGTTAATTAGCTTTCTTGAATCAGTGGTACCAAAACTTTACTAATGAAACTTTTTAGTTTATTGCGTTTATTTCATAAACGGTAATATTTATCATGAAATACAAAATAACTGAAATTGATCCTCTAATAATTTGGAACAACATTCATCCGAAACATTTTCGAAAATTATTAGCGGTTCATTTATTATCATTAAAATGTCAGAACTGTATGTTCTAATGAATAAAGCCCCAAAAATCTACTTCACATTTAGAACAGCGATAAAACTGGCTTTGAAATTAGAAGGTCAAACCTGGTTTGGACATTAATTAATAGTTCAAGCTTTCTATTAGTGGTTGATTTATTATTCTGCGGTTATTTGTTTAGAAAATATAAGTTTTTTTTATAGATTTCTATGAATTTACGGTTATTTGTTGAGCAAATAAAATGTATTTCAATAATTTGATTTTGTCGTACCGAGTGGGTAAAAAATTAGCAAATTATATAGTAATATTTATTTAATACTGTATAATAATTATGTAGAGTACAATTCATAATAAATTCAATCTAAAATTGTATACCTAATAAAAAATATACTTAAACCTGGCTCAACTTATGTCATGACGGCACCGATTATAATGCAGTTGTACGTCATTCCATAAGTTGATTAAGGTGAGTCATTTAAAATATATTTGTGGCAAGTATATCTATGCTTCAAATGTTAAATCTTAGATCTATTAAATGTTTTCAATTACATATAAAAATATTTTATTCTACAGTTGTTTAAAATCTGCTTTTAAAAACAATAAAAATGTTAAGACATCATTAGAAATAATCATAAAATTTCATTTAAAAATATTTGTAGGGAACATCACAGCAATTTTTTTAAATAGCACCATAATTATTTTATTTGATGGCTATGGCAAAACAACAATTAATTATAATTGCAACTTTCAAGGGTGAAATTTGATAAATAATGCCACAGCCAAATATTTATTAGGTACTTACTTTTCATTTACGTTATTTTACACGAAAAATTAAGGCCAACTTTCGAGCTACCTATCAATATTTTTTTCTTCAAGTAAATAAATAGAAGCTTTAATTAACTGAGCCAATCATTAATGGAGGCTGAAGTCCTGAACTGTGTTCAGCTCGAATCATGGCTCGTATCCAGTTGGTACGACTAGCTACGTCATATCCGCCAATTGTGTAGCCAAAATATGGCAACGTTCGGGTACGTTTCGGTGGTTGAGTGCGAAGAATAAAAGTCAAAGACCATTTTGTTTGAGGGTTGTGGCGTGATTCATGTCCGAAATACCACAAAATATCTTCTATATTCCATTCTTGAATTTTTATATTACCCTATAAGAATAATTCGATAGTAAAATGGCTTTATGTTAATTGATTTTAAATAAATACTTACAGCTCTGTCTTTAAAGTAGCATAACTTCATTTGAGAAAATTTAAATGTGCACAATTTAAACGCTTTAGTTTTATTGTCAGCATATTTGAATTCTTCTGATAAAACAACGGATGATTCATTCGGTTGATCAAATTGTTTGTATTTACTCATGTGAGTTAATACCAAACAATTATCCTTTCGGTCGGCTTCATCCCAATATCCCCACCTTAATACTACATCCAAAACTTTTTCCGAATAATGAACAGGTCTTCTAAGTGTGTCATTTAACACCAATTCTTCTAGTTGTAGCTCATAAGCAGGAATTTTCATTTTGTCACTAAGTTCTATGCAAATATCTGCTGCCAGCTTTTGGGGACTAATCTGAAAAATTATAACGATTTAATCAAATTTATGATTTTAAAAATGAATAATTACTGTTATGTTAAAAGTCTCGCCGTTTTTCTCTCCAATGTGCACCCAAACTCTCAAATCACCTGAAGCTCTAACATGAGCCGGACCTTGTCCAGTCGTAGCGCCTCTATAACATCGTTCAAGTACTTGAAGCATCATTTTCTCTTTATTTAATTCCTCAGCTGACACGGGAAATAATTCCCGATATAAATCTATTAGTTGTACAACTAAATTGGATTCTGTTGGAGACCAACTGCCGTCTGGACCCTCATTTTGTACAAGTGTAGGTCCCCAAATAGCGGCTAAATTATCAACAGACATACGATTTTTGGCCACTTGTGATTGGATAAAATGCAAATGACCCAATAATTTTCTCAAAGTATTATATACAATTGGAGAAAACTGTTCTAAAACAGCTTTGTACAGCACTACTTTTTCTGATGCATTCTGAAATGCTGAAACAAATTTAAAAATAATTATTTATTTTTGTTAATATATAAGTACTTACAATCTGCGATCTGGCACAAATATTTGCTACTTTCTGTTGATAAAATTGGTTCGGGTAAACTTCTAATAAACCTCTTCAAAACATTAGCAACATCGTGTTCCGTACAATTATCAACTGTTAATGTAACAGCCCAAGCATTCTGATGGAACATTCCAAGAATTTCCGATATTTTTGTATTAGAACCACTTCGTCGATAAATTCCTTCAGACATACTTCCATTTGCGTAAATGAAATTAATACATTTTTCGACAATAACCGGTACGTCATCTTTAGTTAGTTGCAGTTCTTCTAATTTTCTTCCGTTTTTGTATGCTTCACTTTGAATTACATAACACCATAACTAAAAAGGAAAATTATTTAAAGTAATTTCACACTGAAAACAGTTTTATAATTACTTTTGTTTCCCTTGCTGTCCACATTCGAAGATAAAGTGTTCCTTCTTGTGAATCAACAAGCAAATTTGGTCCTTTGTCAGTTGTTTTGGGTGAATCAGGATCAGGGTCTTGTAGTTGTATACATCGAGCTTTTCGCAAATCAATAGAACACATAGGGGAGTCATCTTTAGCGTAGTATAATCGCCTAGAGCTTACTATTAACCATGCACCGGCCCAAGTTCCGGTTACACCTAAAAAATATTACATTTAAAATAAAATAAAATTATCGAAAAGATTACAATTAGGCCGAATTGTAACGTACCTTGAATTTAAATTATTGATCATTAAATTTAGAACAATAAACTTTTATATAGAACATAAAACGTGAATAAATATTTATTTAATGTCATAATAAAAAAATATTAACTGATAAGATTATTACTTTCTTTGAGATAAGTCCACCCCATCCTTCTATAATCAGTAACAACATTCATAGGAAATCTGTTTGTCAACGCCTCTGCAATTTTTTGCATCCATTGCTTGCAGTCATTTAGGTTTGGACAACCAAAAGTATTGCCTGATCGTCCACTTTTCCCAGATATGCTCACTTCAAAACAATGCATTTCCGTTTCAAATCTGAAATCAATACATTTCTGTCTAAAATATTGACCTCAAATTGATTAATTCAACATTTGTTCGTCATTCTTGCACATTGAGGTCAATTTGATCATTGAGATTACCAGGAATCTATGTTACGTACTTAACAATAAATTTATAAAGCAAAGCAAAGTGACAAAATTATTTTAATTAGCAACAAAAAATAACTTCTTTGAACAACTTTTTACAGTCTGACATTTTTTCCAACTAAGACATTGCATAACTTGGAAAAATTTTCTGCAAGCTCAAAAAAATGGCAGACTGTAAAAAATTTTTTGTACAACTCTTTATATCAGGTGCTTCTTAGAATAACAATTTATGATACGCGTAGCATCAAAATAATTTGTGAATCACACAAATTGTTCTCCTGAATCTATAAAAAGCTACAAAAAATAACGGCTAGTGATGAATAATTTTTAATAACTGTATAATTAATATACTTATAATAAAGGTATGTGTATTTCTGCAAAATAGGTGATTCATTATTTTTTTTAAATGCAATCGAATTAATAAGTATGATTAAACTATAAAACTTAGTGATTAATTTCAAGTCAGGATTAACGAATTATTTACATATACTTTTGCTACTTGAATTTTCAAGATTAATATATTTTTCAATTTTTATCCACAATTATTTATCTTATTAATATACTTTTATAGATAATATTCGATAATATTAGTCATTTTTGAAGACTAACGTTGAAAACCATTTTAAAAACCTACAGATAAATTTATTTTCTCAATAATAAAATTTGCTTTAGTTTATTGAATTTTGTGAGACTCAAATGTCTAATTAAAGAACAATATTTTGTAAATTCAACTGTTTTCAATTTATATATATATATATATATATATATATATATATATATATATATATATATATATATATATATATATATATATATATAATAGGTCGAAATTTTGATAAATCTGTACGATTTAGGCCCTACTAAACCAAAAAAACAAAAAAGTTGGTCTGTCTATCTGGAAGCACGATAACAAATTTTTAAATGAAATTTTATGTTCAAGTTTTTTATTGAAAATTGATCCTTTTACTACAAACATTTTTTCAAAATTATAAGCAGTTTATTTGTTATTATTAAATTCGTTTATTTTTCTAAAACATGCGAAAAATAAAATTAGAATTATTATTACTAATATTAGGGCATCACATGTAAACGTTCGTCAATTGTTTTTTTTTTCCTAAAAAGATATTTAAACGATTGTCAATTGTTTTTTTTTTACAAATTATTTAAATGATGTCTAATTTGGTTAATCAATTTAAAGCACCCTGAGAGATAAGAGCACCAGGCCCGCCAAACGTTACTTATTTTCTGAGAAATAAAATGTGTGAAATAGAGTAGTTTTAGTATGTACTTGCATACTTGCTAGTTCGTGCCGACGGCCAATTTATAGATACGAGGTGCTAGAGGTACGTTAAGACATTACTCACTTTTCTTAAAGTCTTGAGTGCTGATTTTTATGTATGTTTTAGAGAATATTGTTAAAAATTGATAATCGACACTGCTAAACAATTTCTATCGGTGGTAATTTCTGCTAGACTCTTTAAAGCTCGCAGAGAATAAAGTAATCTTGCTCATAGTTTGAATGCTAATTTTTATATATGATATTCAGAGAACAATTTCAATACTTTTTGTTAATAGCCAAACATAATTAAAATATTGCTGTAAGTAAAAGCGCGAGGTTACTATTTGTAGACTTGATAGTAAGCGAAGTATCTATGGGCATCCAACTTTCATAAAAAGAATTGAAATTTTTCCCTGAGTATCATATATAGAAATTAGGATTCAGGCTATAAGTAAAATAACGTTATTTTTTGCGAGCTTTAAAGCGTTTAGCAGGAATTACTGCCGATGGGAAGTGTCTGGCAGTGTTGATTATCAATTTTCAACAATATTTTCTAGAACATACATAAAAATCAGCACTCAAAAATTTAAGAAAAGTACGTAATGTCTGAAAGTACCTTTAGCACATCGTATCTATAAATTGGCCGTCGGCACAAACTAGCAAGTATGCGTATGATCAAAGTACCGACTTACACTACTCTAATCCACATATTTTTTCCTCAGAAAATAAGTAACGTCTGGCAGGGCTGAGATCTTGCACTATAATCAAACTAGTAATAAAATTCATGGTTGGAGAAGTACTATGGTCTCCACAGCAGATTTTTAATTTAAATTCAAACAAGGAAAGGAAGGTAGTAACCTACAGACAGTAATCTTAGTATTAATATGTACATTTTAAATAACGGGACTTAATGTACGAAAAGAAAATTTTATAATATTTGAGATTATCTGTTTAAGGTGCTTGCTCCCTGTAAAATAACTTCTGTGAGTCAAGCGCTTGTGATAACTAAAAAAATAAATACAAGAGAAGCTGAACTATGAATAATGTAGAGACAAAAATAGAAAAAATCAGTGCTACGAATTGAATTTAATATTGAAGTATCTTTCAAATTAAGCCGAAGTGGTTTTCAGTACTATGAAGTGCAAAGTACAAAAACTGTTTTATCAAATTTATATTACAATTCAGCGAAACATTAAATATGAATTATAGTATTTACTAACATATAAGCAATGTGAAGCATTTACATTAACGATAAGATAAATAAAAGTAATAATTACGATATTAATAACGAAATATACTCACTTTAATTTTTTCTCCATGGCTTGGACGCTTAAAATAGAGTCCAAATTGAAATTTTCTTTGACATTATCACATGCATTATCGGCATAAAAAGATAAAGCCCCTTGTCCAAGTACACACCACCTAAAACTAAATTCTCCAAACAAATCTTCAACTGATTTCCGACTTATCCTGAACAACATTCCTTTGTAATTTGAGATAGTTCTGTAATTTAACACTGGTCTATCCAAACATTTCTCTTTCTGCAATCCGGCACGGATATTTCTTGCAGATTCAGGAACTTTTTTCAAGACATCATTCAATTGTTTCATCCATCCAGATTTTTTATTTTCCGTAGTTTGCGGTGGTTTGTCATACGTAAACCAATTAGACTTACTTTTTTCATCAGTTGCTGATGGGGATTTTACTTCTTCTGCTAAAGAATCGTACCTTTTCGGCGGGGTAGGCGGATTTAAATATTCATCTGTTTCTAATTCACTGGATATACTCCATTTATCGTAATTAGAATCGATTCCAGCAGCATTTCCATATAAATCTGATTGTAAAAGATGCTCCAACATGACCAAATCATTATTATTATTAGCTGGTTGTGTGTTATTCACCAAAGGATCAAATTCCATGATCATACTTTTCGTAGGTCTAGCAGGTGGAGGAGGTTCGTTTTTCTTGCGTAATTCTAAAATGTAATTTTCGTAGCAAGAATTTAATTCAGAATAAGCACTACTTTCGCTGCCACTTGACCGATTATCATTTTTATTCAAAATTAGCAATCCAGCGCTTTCTTGGTTTGCGTACGTGACTTCATTTAAAGTAACTGGATCATAAAATGACCACGAGCCACATCTTTGACCATTTGATGCTGAATCTGTATCAGTATTTTTTGTATCTGAAAACGGCAAAACTGGAACAACTGGAAAAACAGCCTCGTATTGTGTGCGAGTCGCCACTGGCGGCCTCGGCGGAGGCCTAAGAGTTCCAGCGACGCTTTGGGGCCTATCATACATTGATTCGTCTGGTAAGGGTGGTGGTGGATGACTTGGAGGCGGTAAACTAATAAATTCATCGCTATCACTATCGTTATTATCGTTACTGTAAATTGGTAACTCTTCAACTTCTGTTTCTGGTTCAACAGTTAATGGTGACTGAAATCTTATTGAATTAAATATATCTGAACTAGTATCATCATTAATAATTTCTTCAGTAGCACAATCAGTTTGGTCGTGTGGTGCTGAAAAGCGCCTAGTTATCCGACGCACACTTTGTCTTGTTGATTCTATAACAGCTTTCTTTGTTTCATGTACTTTTTCGGATATTTCCCCCGTTATTTGTTTTGAAGTTGAGCCAATATTTTTAATTCGTCGACTAAATGTATTTTGTGGGTCCGGCGGGGGTGAATCGCAAACTACCGCACTTTTTTGAATTGCTCTTCGCGGTAAAGGCACTGGTTTTTTATTTTCTTGCTGAGCAAGTGCTCGAGGCTTTGGAATAGGAACTGCACTCATTTTAATTAATGCATTCGTAGCACTTTGTTGCACTTGACATTCAAGTAAAACTGCTAATACTAACTTACATACTGCAATTCTTTCATGATGCTTATCACGTGGATAAATTTTATCACAAAAATCGAGATAAAATTGTGAAAATACAGTGGTGTTTACAAAACGTTGACGTTTGTTAGTCACACTCATCAACTCCAATTCGAAGTCACACACACAATGAAAAAAGGATGTACTGTACGGCATATACAGTCAATGACAGCGACAATTATGACTCACACGGTGTCCCTGTCCAATGTTATTAAAAAGAATTTCTTTATGCGATGTATTATTTCATATTCAGCTTAATTTATTGAACCAAATTCATGAAAAGACAGAAGAAATATATGAATAATTGTAATATTGATGAATAATTCACACTTGTGTGTAACAGAGACGGCTTTGTTCCGTTTATACATACCTGTTGCACGACTACATATTATTTTCAATTCTATTATGGTAATGCATAATCAAAACTTATAGGACTATCCTTCATCCATTTCCGTTTATGATAACTTTATCATAATATGTGATACAAATAGGAAACAGAAATTTATAAATATTGTTAAAAAAAAAAAATTATGTACGGTTCTGTACCGTTCAACTAACTGACCTTCAATATAAACGTCATTGAAGTGCGCTTAAATATATTTCGTACAAAAATAATAGTCAGGCACATAATTATTCACAAATAATGAATAAAATAAATCAAATTTTATCACAATTTATGACACATGTAGCTACTTTCAGAGAGTAACAACTGTCAGATCAACATAACCCACAATGTACCGCATAACACAATTGAAAAATATTTTCAAATACTCATTGAGAAATTTCTCAAAAAATAATATTGAGAAGCCCAGTTTTAAAATAAAGTCAAAGGAGAAAAATATTGGCCCTGTTGGATGGTTTCTGCTTGTATGTCGTCAATTGTTTATTGATAATAAAATAATCATGTAATGATTTTAGCTGATTCCAGCCAGCACATTTGGTTTAGGTACTTGGCAAATTCAGCGAAAAAAATGGAAGGAAAATTTAATTGCAGATTTACATGCTAGAACTAACGCTAGACCTGTACCTCTACCAGAAGAGTATGATAGTCATTTGTTCACGAAACAATTGAATATAATATAATATTTTTCAGTTTAAATAAATTAAAACAACTGGAATACTACCCCGTGTACGTTAAAGGTCATTTTATTCATGATAAAGAATTATATATGGGCCCTAGATCGTTATTAACCCATGGAGATGCTTCCACTCAAGGAGGTTTAATGTCTAGAAGTCAAAGTGGAACTAATGGATATTTAGTAATAACACCTTTTAAATTAGCAGATAGAGAGTAAGTAAATTGGAACAATTGTAAAAACGGTGCAAATTAATATCTTTTCATTAGTTTAACTATTTTGGTAAATCGAGGATGGGTGTCGACAAAAAATAAAAATCCACGTACAAGAAAAACTGGACAAATCACAGAAGAAGTTGAACTAGTAGGAATTGTTAGATTACATGAAATTCGACCCAATTTTATACCGAAAAATAATCCTGAAGCTAATTCATGGTTTTACAGGTTCTTAACTTTTATAGCATTTTAGTTTTTATCAATTAATACATAATTCTTTTAGGGATTTAGATGAAATGGCTAAACTTACAGACGCTACCCCAGTATTTTTGGATTCAATATCTGATTTTGATGTACCTGGAGGTCCGATAGGAGGCCAAACAAGAGTCACGTTGAGAAACGAACATTTATCTTACATTTTTACATGGTATAGTCTATGTGGCTTTACCAGTTTAATGTGGTACAGACAATTTTTGTTAAAATTACCCCCAATTTAATGCAGAATAAAAATTCATACATACGTCATTTTAATTGTTAAATCAATTTATTATTGAATAAACTGAAGATATAAGAATTAATTATCTATTTTTCTATATAAATGAACCAACAATCCAGTCGATGTTGGAAAAGTAATGTCACAACTAAATCTGTCATATATTTGAAATAAGAAATCGTAGAATGATAAATTGAACATTATTAAATTGTAAAATTGATAAAAGTTCACATATAATAACCCTGTTTTCTATCAAATTTATTTCTTTTGTGAATTGTGATTTGTGGAACATCTTTATATCATAATTTTATTTTGTTATTATTGAATACATCTTTGAAAAAATTATTTTGTATGTGAACATTAATTTTAGTAATTTTTTTGTTTTATTATATTTTTTATTTTTTAAATGTTGAAGTTAGCCCGCCATCAGATTAGACAAAGAAAACTAGTACTGTTTCACTTTAACTTTGTTTAAAGTTATCTAGTTATCTACGATCACGTTTCAAATTGTTTTGCTATAAGTGCTGCAACAGCAATGAGATAAGAACAATTTCTTCTGCATCTGTACTGTAATTATTTGGTATTTTGTGCTTTTTTCAATAAGGTAAATATTTATAATTATTATAAAAAAATTCTACTGCTTTATTTTCAAACTTTTTCATCATAAAACGGGAAAATTGCGATGCAAATTTTTCATTAGACAATTTTGCCGCATGGAACTCAAAATTGATGTGACTTTTATAACTTTTAAGGTGTTTTTCATGTTTTGGGCTTGATCTCAGTCTTGTTGCGAACTAATGTGAATATAGTACACCTTTCTCGGTTGTCTCGGGTTCAAGTTCGATCCTAATAGCGCACACAGCGTTAATATGAATGTTGATCAAAAGTCAAAACTTACAATTATTTAAAAAAGAAAATACTGTCTTCATATTTGAATAAATATATTTTTACAGATTAAAATATGGAGTTGAACAACGATATCAGAGAAGATCTGAAATGCTCTATTTGTAAATGGTATTTAACATGCACTCCGATATTGGTTAGACCGAATGGCGATAGCATTTGTGGTCGATGTGTTCCACCAGCAGAAGAAAGGCATTTGGTAGTTCGTAACAATGCTTATGAAAAAATTGCGTCTGCATTTATTTTCCAATGTCGATATAAAGATGAAGGCTGCAATTTTAAATCAACTATTACATCGTTAGAAGAACATGAAAATTACTGCCTCTATCACAAATTTAATTGTCCCGTTTTGCCTACAGGAAGTTGCACTTGGATTGATTCTCGTTCAAACTTAAAAGATCATTTCCAAAGTTGTCATTCGGAACTTTTATTGACTCATCCTTCCGATGTAAAACCCCAAATTTTGAAAAACAGCGAAAACAATTTTCTTACAGAATTTTCTAACGAACTATTTTTGATTCAAACTAAATTTAATGTTTCTTCAGCGAAATTCTGGCATAATGTAAGATTAATAAACGATCCTAAGCTTACTAAAGGCTTTGAATACAATTTTGAAATATTAAGCGAACGATATAATTTGGTTACAAAATGTGATGTTATTGAACAAGAATTCCTTCAAAGCTATGATGATCCTCAAAAAGAAATTGATTTCAATAATTTATGTTCCTTTATTGGCCGATTTGACAGTTTAATTTTCCGGATTACTATCCATCATAAAGAAAAGTTTGTTCCATGTGATGATTGTAAAAATATTTTTCCTGTTAAAGAATTGAATGGCAAATTTTGTAACGATTGTAACAAGATCGAAGATTTGTCAAGTTGGACTCCATCGAGTTACAAATGTAAAAATCTTAAAGATGGTTGTCTGTATAATAACAATAGTACTTGTGATATTAACAAACATCAAATTTGGTTTTGTGAATACGCTAAAAATCCATGTTTCCTATGTTCAAAAGATGTTTGTAACTTATTCAGCCATTATACATGCACCCATAATAATGATATTCACTTTGAAGCTATCAAAAAAAATAAATTAACATTAAATAATAAAAATTCGGCTCTCCTAGTAGTAAATGATGCTATATTCATATGTCAATGGAATCTTTCAATGAGTTATTTGGAATTTAAAATTATTTCAAATCTTTCAAAAACCGATAACAAAAAATACGAATGTATTTTGAAGCTAATTAACCCAAGAAATAATTTTCAAAAGAAATATAAACTGACATATTCTAATGAGGCTAATTATGATTGGATGGCTTTTATTAGGCCCGCTAGAGATAATGCAGTAATTGGGGTAAATCATGAGCAAGTAAAAACTGCAAATAGCACAAATTCCAATTTTGGATTTTACAGTCACGTTGAAAATAAATCTGTATTTGTAACTACTGTGTCTAGTACATGTAGTTTTGAATTAAAAATAAGCAAAAAATTTAATTCACCAAAGTAACAACCAATTAACAATATATAACTATGTTTTTTAATATAATAATTTTTTTGTTTAACTAAGTAGTAATACCGAAACTGGGTTGAATTTTGTTTCTGACTTTCATTTTTATAGATTAAAATTAATCATTAAGTTTTAGAATAGCATAGTTTCAAGGAAAAATGTTTAATAATAAAAAAGGTTTTGTCTTTAATTGTATACATGAAGACAATGAATTTTATTACAGATCGATTTATAGCAAAAATGACAGTGTATAACATTCTTAAATCATCTTTGGCTAAAAATTAATTGAAATTTAGTTAACAATGTTATTGTACAAAGCCAAATATTAAAAGGATTCCTTGAAACATGAGACATCTATAAGATTTTAATGAAAATATCAAATAATCATAACATTAATTTTATTTACAAATTTAAAATGTTTTTCCTATTATTTGATATTTTCATTTGATTCTAACATTATTAATTTGTAACATTATTAAAACCGTATTTTGTAATATGATTGGCAGGAGTCTTTTCAAGCTATATTATAGCTGATGTCTAAATTTGATTGAGTATAAAACAAAAAACTTTTTTACAATATTAACAGAATTATTTATACCCAATAAAATTTACATATTTTCTATAAAAGCAGTAGTACAGTATAAATATTTTTTGACAATGGCCAATCACGAAGTCTATCTAGCAAAAATTGTATGAATTCTTTCAAGATAGTCCTCGTATTATAAATTAATGAATAATATCATAAGAATTAAATATTTATTTGTAATATCAATAAAAAGAGGATATAATATAAAAAAGTTACTTAATCTTGAAAAATATTAATGGGATATTTATACAATATTTTGTTAATAACGTTATTATTTTTTAATCTATATTAAAAATGATTTTTTTTTCATAAAAACAGTCAACAGTTCTATTTCTGCTAATAATTAAACTTTTTTGGCACTCTACCTATCTAATGGGGTTTTTGTTAATTTATACTCTAATATTTTTTTGAACACTAATATTAAAATAAAAAAATATAATTCTTCAAATAAATATTACCACTTGGAAATAAAAATATAATTTCCGAAATACAATAAAAATCACGCCGCTCTAAAAACATATTAACAATAAATGTAATGATCTATGTATACTTAGTGGCCCCATATAACCTGCGCCCCTTTCACATTAAAAAAATACAATAATGTAATTAAAAGTGGTAATATTTATCTGTTAAAATATAGCAGAAATACAGAAAGATGACTGACTCAAGTAAACAGAACTTCAACACATAATAAAAAACATTTTATTTGCTCAACAAATAACCGTAGATTTATAACAATCTATAATAAAGCTCATATCTCCTGAACAAATAATGGTATATTAATAAATCAACCACTAATAGAAAGCTTAAATTATCAATTAATTTCAGAATTAAGTTTAACGTTCTATTTTTTATTATTTTTCCCATAATCAAGAAAGCAAATATTTTATTATTTTCTAATTCTGTTAAAGTCCTGTATGCTTAAAAGCCAGTCACCACACTGTAAAAAATATATTAAAAAATTAAAATATATATAATAGATATATAGTCAGTTGTAAAAATATATATAAAATAAATAAATCTAATTCTTTGCACTATAGAAGAATTTCACTTTACTGGTTTTCTTATCAGTAACATCTAAATATCAGTGCTTTCTCTATAAGTGTATAATTTTAACTTTGCATTTTATTCAGTTTTAGATAGAAATAAACTAAAAGAAATCTATTTTTAAGCTTATTTAACATTACATATTTTTTCTAAAATAATTCAACTATTTTAAGATAATAGCAAAGTTCAAATTAACACAAATTTGTAATTATTACATTGCTCTACTTTTCACAATTGGACGTTATTTTGCCGACTCTGTGAATAAAAACGGCAGTTTTTCAAATAATACAAATAAACATGCATGACAATCAAATTTACAAATAAAATTTCAAGTGGCAGTAAAATATTTCGAAATACTAAACTTCATTTCTTCTTTTTTGTCGCTCCATTTATTTGACCATTCGTTGCGCTAGGAATCGTACCATTATTTAACCTACAATTATACATGAATTAATTAATATTCTAACTTTTTTGATTGTAACTTACCCATTTTCTGCAATGGGAACAGTGGCACGTTGATCTTCCATTCTACCACTTTGTAACCGAACAATTAATGTGAAAAAATCTTCATCCGGAACTGTAGCTCCAGCTCTGGGCACAGCCGCAGGTTGTGGGGCAGGTGTAGGTTCACTTTCAGCATCTACAACAGGTGCGGTAACTGGTGGAAGAGGAGAACGTTGGTCTTCTAATCGCGAGCCTTGACAACGGGCCAACATCTCCAAAAATGAATCATCTGGAGCAAGATTTGTTGTTGCTCCAGCCAATCGTTGCAAAGAAGATGTCTGAAGACCTAAACAATATAAAAATGATTTTTCTTTAATAAGCAAGCGAACCAGAACTGTTCTCAATTGATTGAGACTTTTTCAATTTACCTGGTAAATGAGGTAAAGCTACTCTCTGCTCATCCATACGTTTAGATTGCATTCCAACAATCATATCAAGTAAATCATCAGGTCTTTCGTTGTTATTGTTATTATTATTATTATTTCCGTTCGGAATATTCAATGCCGCATTGGTGTTCTCTTTATTGTCCACCTGAAATTGAAAAACATGCTTATTCCTTATTCAACTTTCAATAAATATTAAAAATTTCAAGAAAATGAATCGAAAAATACTCACTTTGTTTGCCTGAAGGGTACATCGTTGATCATCCATACGTTTCGATTGAAATTTCGATAATAAATCAAAAAAGGAGTCTTCATCTTCGTGTCTAGATGGAGATGGAGTTTTATTCACAACATTGGTGTTCAAAGTCGGGTTTAACTTATTTTGTGGACGTTGTTTTCCATCTGGTGTCAACTAAAATTATACATAACAAGATTTGAAAATCATTTTCTTGAAAACAAATTAGTGAATGCAAGCAACAATAAAATAAAATTATTACGTACATTCTGATTTCCACCACCCAATTGGATAAGAGATTATTTCAAATAAATATTCCACCTTACCTTAATTAAATTCAGCTGTTCCATACTCTCTCGTCTGACCCTATACACCCGACTGTTTTGACTTGGAAGGCTACTAAATGTTTCTGCAACAGCTGAGGACACACTAGAGCTCACCTGCTGTGCTGCAGGAAGAGAACTTGTTAAAGAAGGAGTTGGAGACTGTTCTACGGCATCTGGAGTCTTTGGAGTTTCATCAGGAGATGTTTCGGATAATCCGAGAACTTTACGCAAATCAGTGATGTTCATTTTAGCTGTTGCTTGACCCATTGGATCATCCAGCTAAAAAAAAATATTATTACTCATATATCAAATAAGTAATTTGGTTCTATCATTAATTGATAATAAATTAGATAACATACGCTTTCTAAAAATGTTTGATTTACCATTCTACGATTATTAATTTCAAATATATATGAATTGAACGTGACAGATTTTATTGTAACATTCCGCTCCCAATATCGGCTGGATTGAGAATAGAGGACATTTGGTTGGTTCAATTACATGTAAAATGCATATTACAATTATTATTTACCTGATTTTTATATTAAAATTATGGTTATTGTTCGTTATCTGACATTTGTATCAATTGACATTTATTGTTCTTTATGTAACATTTCATTAAGGACTAAATTCGCGCATTCAAAAAGTCATTGAGAATACCCCGGGTAGACTGGACAACTGCAATTAGTAATAGAAGCGCGACACTAGCGACATCATGTGTTTGGTAAACAAATCAATTATTGTACACTATTACTAACTATGAATGTTGAGTCCTTAAAATAGATCCGTCTATGGATATTTTGACATTTACTTAAAAAAATGTTTTAAATATAATTGTATACTGTTTTATAAGTTTATTTACGTTAAAAACGGTTGTGGTTGTTTGAATGCAAATCAATTTTATTATTATTAATAAATTCAAGGAGTTTGAATGTTAAAATTGAGAGCTTACTTCTTTGGATATTTCCAAGTGTTTGGTAGCGAAATATAAAGCTTTTTCATGGTTTCCAAGTGCTGCATGAGCATTTCCTAGGGACCAGCAAGCTCTGCCTTCCCCAACTCTATCTCCAAGATGTTGTGCTATCATTAAATGTCGCAAATGATATTCTATTGCTGTCTCGTAATCTCGCAGAAGTGTATAAGTGTTTCCTAAACTGTAACATGCTTGGGCTTCAACCGCTCGGTCACCTAATTCTTGGGCCAGGACTAATGTTCGCCTGAAGAATAAATAATTTTCAAGCAATGTCATTTATTTAATGGTTTAACTTACTTGTAGTGGTGCGCAGCATCTTCAAACTGGCCTAGAAAAATATGTGAGTTACCAAGATTCGAATGTGCTCTTCTTTCAGCTGCTCTGTCACCAAACTGTCTTGCAATCGCTAATCTTTCTTCGTGATAGCGAATTGCTTGCGCAAAATCTCCTAATAAATAATGAGTGTTCCCTAAATTTCCACAAGCTCTACCTTGCGCCGCTACATCGCCCAATTCTCGCATTAGTGACAAATTTTCCCTAAAAAAGAAATTTACCAAACATTTAAAGACATTTTAAAATAAAATTACTTACTCGTAGTACGTGACAGCCTGCTGCAAACAGCTCTTAACGTCTTCAGGAAACTCTCCAGGATCTTGATGTCCAACTCTTCCAACATGTTTACCTTTGGCATGATACACATTTCCCAAATTATATAAAGCTCTGCCTTCACTTAACCTATCTCCCAACTCTCTGGACAACTCAAGATGTCTTTTACAACAAAGAACAGCTTCATCAAATCGTCCCATTACTTTTAATGTATTTCCTAAATTGCCTGACGACTTGGCTTCGCCTAATTTATCTCCCATAGTTCTCGCAAGTGTGAGGTCATGTTTATGATACTGCATCGCTTTTGGGTAATCACCGAGATAAAAGTAAGCATTTCCAAGTTGACTGTAAATAGCACTTAAAGTTCTTAAATCGTCAGTTCCAGCTTGAATAGCTGCTTGAAAAAATGCTACACCAGCTCTACAATCGCCAGCTTTACACAGCCTCTCTCCTTCCAACGCAAGCTCCAAGCACATGGAACTCGATCCATCATAATTCTGTAATTTAAATACAATGATTAAAATTTCATCATTAACATACAGATGACTAACAACCTAAATATTTCATTTATTAATCATAAATTGGGAAACAAATGAAAGTATGATTTGCAATTTAAATTTAAACCTTCAATTGTTTTTATTTATATTATAACTCACCTGTGGTTCGGAAGTTAAATTTTCAGCACTGGCACTAAGAGACATTATTATCAATAAATGATTATTTTTGGCACTATTTTTATATAAACTATATTAAATACATTCTCTGACTAATAAAGTAAACAAACTATATTCCCTTGAAAATGGCGTCATACTGTCATTTTTAGTGATTTTATTTTTAGTTGTTTTTTTAACTGTAGGGAAATTTCAGGAAACAAAAAAACCGCGCATTTACAAATATATTGATTTAATTACTGTACATTTGTTTCAAAATCTTGAGGAATATTTAATTCATGATATAAATCTCTATTTTCATTTAAAGTGGCCCACCTGACCGCAACATCTTTCTTTAAAGATTTTCTAAATACCATACAATGTAAATATGGCAGTTTCTCATATTTTATTCGAGAAAATCCTAATTTAGCTAATACAAATCTCCAAGATTTCATAAATTTAGCATTTGCACCAACATGCTTTGAATCTGGTGTTATTATTATCAAAATACCTTCAGTTTTTAATAAATTATAAGCTTTTTCACAACATATTAATCTTTGTTGCGGTGATGGTAAATATTCTAATAACAAACTAAATACCACTACATGAAACGAGTTCGTCCTTAATTGTGTAACTAAATCATGTTTAATATTTAAATTTTCAGTTAAAGGTACATCAATAAAATCACATTTGTATACATCCTCACATGCCGGTGCAATATCTACAGCTAATACTTGAAAACAATTGAATTCTTTGAAAGGATTGTAACAACTGCCAACATCTAATAGCTCCAAACATTTTGAATCATCATGAAATTCTTTACAATCGCAATTTGTATCAATTTTTGTTAGTATGTCAATTTCTCTGTTTCGTTGTCTTTTCAATTCTTCTCCATAAAAATAAAATTGGCAAAAATCATGAATCCATATTATTCTCGATATAACTTTGGCGTTATTCTTTTGGTTATCTGTCCAGTGTTTTGTTGCAAGTTTCTTCATTGATTTAGCATATTTTTTTAGACTATTGTCATCTTTACAATGTTCTTTCCATGCCAAATCGTAACCAATTTTTCTAGCCTTCTTCCGTAATGACGAATGCACTGTTTTAATAAAAGATGCTAGCTCTTTATGCTCTTCTGTTGCCATATTTTGATTGTCAAATTGTAACCTTCAACTGATTTAAAGGTTAGTGCTGTCAAACATGAACATAGCCGCAATTCAAAATTAAATTGAAAATAAAACATGTTATATTAATATGTAATTTTATTTTGATAGAAAATTTAATTAACAAATTATTCTGTTTTCTTTGCTCTCTGTTTCTTAACAGGGGCTGGTTTTTGTGACCGGAGGATGGTGCTGGCCCTACGTAAAGCAATCTGTAACAAAAAAAAAAAATGTAAATACTTTAATAAATACAATTATATGTTATTAAAGTAATGAATATCAGTATTTCATAAAAATCATGGCAATCATAGATCTTGGTAGTGTAATGTCATCATATAACAATAATAATTAAAATATGTTACAAAAAACAATTACCTTAGTCAAATCTCTGCGGTAATTGTTCTTGTTCAACAATCTTCTAAGTTTGTACAAAGACCGTCTGGGTCCAGCCTTCATAGTCCGGGTGATGGTAGCCTTGCGAGGCTTATTCTAAAAAAAATTGAATTGAAAGCAATTGACAAACAAAGAATTTAAGTTTAGTAATAATTATTGAAATCAGGAACAGTGGGTAGTATAACGTCTTCACGATAGACTCAAGCCAATCTAATTCATCATTATGTTTGCTTTATTATAAAAACAATTAAATTAATTAATACACACCTGTTTGTTGGCTTTCTTGTACACCACAGTAAAACCTTTTTTGTCCTTAGGCTCAACAACACCAACAGTTTTTTTGTGGATCAAGCCATTATATCTGAACGAATTCAAATTGGGTAGGTTACTTGCTTCCTAAACAAAAAATATATTAATTTTCTCGAAATAAACATAACGCAGTAAAATGTTTCAATTGTAGTCAGTCTTTTTTTAAATCATAGCACTCATCGATCTTGGTGATAAACTAATCATCATTTTGGATATTATACTTTTATTTTGAATAAAAAAATACTTACAGTACTGAAAGGTTTATTTATGTTGCGTTTCTTCAAAAGGAACGCATTGTTGTTACGAATGATCATCCAGGACAGATGGGCCGACATTTTGCCTAAAATTATACTTAATTTCAATAAACTATACTACCCTTTTACGATTTTAATTTTAAATGACATATAAATCAGACACAGTGGATGGTTGAGTAGTCTTCATGAAAGACTCCAGATATTGTACGGAAACATCATTACACACGTGGTTATTAATACAAAACGTCAATTTTTTTAAGCAATTCAGTTAAATAAGATTAATATTTTCATATAAATCCTTCTAAATGAAAAATTAATATAAATTTGTGATAGTTTTCTTATATTTATAACAAAAACTAACATTTCACTCACCTTTGCCACTCTGTATCTGTCTAAAAAGAAAATGGCCGAGTTACTATTGGAAACGGAAGTACTCAGCGCTAAAGTCTCGGGCAGTCACGTGCCCAACTGTCATTGATATGCGCGGTATTTTAAATGCTGAACTAAAATGTAAATTACTGGATTAATCCTTTTTACTGTTGATTGAATCGGCGATTTCATACATTTCCAGAGAAATCAAAACTCATAACCGCTAAATGATTAAACGTCAAAACTGACTGTTACAGTATCACATGAGTGCCCGCCTCCATTGCAAAGCGGGATAAAATAAAATACAAAATGTTCATTTAAAGATATTTTATTTAATTTTGTAAATTAAATACATAAAGAATATAAAAAACTGATTAGAAATAGTTTAGAGCACATATTTTGATTTATTTTCTATTATTTTACAAATACTGCAATTAAAATCAAAATATATGCGTAATCATAGGACAAAACTTGTAGTAATTTTAAATGCAATGAAAATAATGCTTCAACTTTATATAATTGATTTTCCTAAAGCTAATTATGTCATTGTTCCAAAAACAGGGTTATGCCTACAGATGCTGGGTCCGTATTCTTCATACGCAGCTTTAGTGTGGCAAACTTGGTAGAATTCAGGCTATAAAATTTTTAAAAATTAATTAGGATAGTTTAAAATAATTGTGGCATTACCGTTGATGCTAACATACTGCCTCCGAACCAAACAGCATACCGTTGCATATGATGGGAAATTACTTTAACATCAATTGGCTTAGGCTGCAATACAAATTTTTTCATTATTATTGGTAGCAAAACTAAATGTGACAATTTACTTTAATTCTGCCTCCGCTTAAATTTTCGCTGAGTTTCAGTCTAGCATTAACAGTGTGCTTAATATCCCTTTGTAACCGTCTTTCAAAGTCGCGAAACATGGTAGACCCTCCAGAGAGCACAATATTATTGTACAACGGTCTTCGTACATCAATAGGACAATTCTGAATTACAGTATCCACAATTTCTGATAAAGGAATAGTAAAATCCGGGTTGGAAAATTCAGGATGAAAGAAAATTTCAGGCCCCAAAAATCTTTCATACCCAACATCTACAAAAAAAGGTTGTCTGGTAATAGAATTGATTCCTTCATATTTTTTCATCCATTTTAAAGGATCGCTGTCATATTTTGCAAACTCTTTTGCGATATCTGGGCAAATATAAGAATAACGTTCTTTAATTGCCTTTGCAGTTTCTAAAGATTGTTCAGGAGGGATGCCAATTTCACGTTCACGAAGGAGCGACTGGATGAAATAAGTTATGTTGCGACCGGCAATTGGAATGTGTTTGATGCAGCTACCTATTACATAGCCTTCCGCCTAAAAAAAATACATTTATTAATTCTTATTCAAATAAATTAGAATAATAGGCATACCACAGGAATGACGTGAGTTACACCATCACCACTATCAACAACAATTCCAGTTAGCGTTCTATCTTCAATTGATCTTGAAGCCCAACTGGCAGCTAAAGCAAGTACAGCTTGCACAGCAATATACAACCCTGGCACATTGAAGGATTCAAACATAATTTCCGCAGTGTATTCCCTATTTTCCGGAGTATTTAAAGGAGGTTCAGTTAGTAGGAAATGATGATCTTCGGGCTCTGCTCGAAGATACTTGAATATGCATTGTTCCAAGAACCGTTCCATCAAATCCCAATCCTCTACTAATCCATGTCGCACTGGATACTAAAATATTTGTATTGATTATAAATATACATAAAAATATTTTGCATACCTTGATGGCATATCCTGTCGCATCAAAAGCCTCATCCCCAATAAAGAAATCTAAATCTTCAACACCTTTAGTAACTCGTCTACTAGACTGATCCCCAACTTTGGCAGATTCTTTGATTGCAATAGCAGAGGGTATAATAAACTGGGGCTCTTTATTTGCAGCAAAACCCAGTTTTGTATAACTATAAACACAAAATATCAGAATTGATTTGCATGACTAATATAAGTAGGGTTAGGAATAAACTTACCCCGTGCCTACATCAATAACACAAGCCGGTAACCTTCCAGTCATTTTAAAAGAATATTGCCAAAAAATGTTACTGAAAAAATGTAGAAAGAAACTTAAATAATCACGTCTTTTGACAAACCACAAAATATGACATTTATCAGCTAACCACACCTCGCGAATCTTAATACTCATGCGCAAGACAATTTTATACGTTTGAATTCATTCTATATTTATAATAACTTATTCTAACAGAAAAATTTGATGAAATAAGATGTATAATTATCAATCAAAGATATTAGTGTATCATTTGTACAACAAAATACTTGAATAAATAAAAATTATTTCGCATCAATTGCACTAGCTGTTCTCTCCTCCGTTCGTCAAATGGAAGGGGTCAAACTGATACTCCTCTCTGAAGTGTATCAATTAAATGCGTTACAATTTCATTATTTCAATATTTGCAAGTACAAAATTAATTGTAATTGATTCTTCAAATATATTTTACTGAAAAAATTGTCAAATGTTGTACAATTACCGTTCTAAATTCTCAAAATTAGATGAAATATTAGCACTTGAACAGTGATTTGGAAATATTTTTTGTTCATGAGTATTATTTGAGTCAAAAATTGAATTTATTTAGTTGGAATTGTATTATTTGATTAAGAGATACGTAATTCATATTCAAATACGAACCAATTCCATGAGCAAATGTTGAATGCTTTTGTTTGTATAATAATATTTATTCTTTTTTTAAAAATTTATTGGCGGCTCTTAAAAGAGCCATTTATGTATTATAATATATATAATTAATTCTTTTTTTCTGAATCTAATTGGCGGACCTGAAAAGGTCCTGTTGTTCACTAATATTGCATTTGTTACATCAGAAGTACTTTTTCAACCCCATTAAAATTGATTCTACTTTAATCCCAATGAACAACCGATGTGTTCATTTATGTAAAACAAAATTCGTGCCTCGTCTAGCCGGAGGCCGCATGGCTCGCCTATTCACGCGGATACAGACCAAGATTTCACACCTACTTCCCAGCAGCCCTAGGAGCTACTGAAAGTGAAGGTCTACGTCTTTTATCTGTATACTCCCGGCACCAAACCGAAAATAAGCATATTGATTCCGTCTGCTTCGATACCGCAATGATATAATTTGAAATAACCGAAGGTTACCTCAAATTACACCACCGACAGCTGGGGTGAACCCATTATCTCCGGGGGGTGTCAATAGAGGCTTATTGGTGCGTACCGAATTCCAACGATGGTCCTTTATTACGAAAGGACAGCAAAAAACCAAAAAAAGTCGGATAAACTACTTCATAAAATATCGCACAAAATTTACAATTGGTAAACAAAAACCCATATACTACTCGCGTAAAACTAATGCAATACAATATTTTGATAGCTACTTTAAACCGATATTTGTTATTCACAAAGTACTTCTAATGTAACACACACAACGCTCGTGGACAAAATGAATTCAAGCCGCGAATTAAGCGGTATTTATACACACAAAGTGTAGCGGCTTATCTGATTGGCCGCGCTATTTCCACCTCCACTTTTCCCAAGTCTTGCTTAGTAAACATGTGTTATTCATTACAATTGTAATATTGATTCTTAAATTGTGTAAAGACAAATAATTTAATATGTATGAAGGAAATGATGGTAATTGAGAGTAGAATAATATGCAAGAAATTGGAAATACTCCTTTTTTATTGATAATTCCATTCCAATATAAAGTAAGCCATATATAAAAAACAATTTTATCGTTTTGACAGCGGATAAAAATAAAGGTAATTTTTTGCAAGTGATAAAATGTTATTCATCTTTCTCCTAGCAATCAAATCAAAACACTTACTATATTTATGTCATTTGCAAAATTTGTCCATGCTCAACTGCAAAATAAACAGAATTTGGAATATTTCCGAAGAAAATATTAAGTAAAGTGTATCTGTAAATACAAACAACAATAAATCATGTATCTGGAGACAATTCATCGTATTTTGTAAAAACCAGAATTATGTATTAGAAAGAGGTACAACGGTATGTCAAATTTCAAATATTTTGCGAGATTGGATTTGAAGTATGCGAAGAATTGATGAAGAAAATTATAAAGAATACGTAGTGGAATATGTCAAATGAAACGATGTATGATAATTGTACTCTCAATAATTGCACATGTAAATAAATTTTTTCATAAATAAAATTTCGCTAAATTATCTCGCCGAATTACACTCTAGCATTTTATTTTTCTTGGGATAAATTTCAGTTTGACAACTCAACCTTGTAACCTGACAACAATTTGACTCGAAAAATGTTCAAAAAATAAAATCTCTCCACCTACGGTGTCGTGATTTTATTAGAACAGTTTTCTTGTAAAATTGCTAGGTAACAAGGTTTCGTGAGAACAGAAATTCATCCAGAAAAATAAAAAACTCTTGTGTAATTACTGTTGAATAAATTAATATTTTCACCGAAATATAGTTTCTACGAGATATTTTCATTTGAAAAACATATGTGATAGTTAAAAGTAATAGGAGCATTTAAATATTATAATACCAGAATATGATTTTATTCATATTATTAATGATAATTCCTGCAAACTTTTGTCGAATAGCTTCCAAAAAAAATTGAGTTGTCATGAATTTGGAGAAGTGCTGCTTTAAAAATTGTAACTTCTAATTAATTGATAGAAAATAACAAAATACATGGAGTACATTCAATTTTGTGTCAATTTGTACAATGATATCAATGTTACACACAATTTTTTACGTAGGATATTTTTCTCATCTAAACCAAATTTCATCAGAATTTTCATCAAAATATATCAGGATCCGTCAAATAGATTCATAATAAGAATATATCGATATGAAATCATTCAAATCATCCAAAAAGCTCTTTTGAGAATTATTAATAAATTTTGCAATTATAAATAAGAGTGTAATTATGCAGCTAACTTCATTATTCGATTAAATGGAAATTGGATTGAAATTTATATTATTAACTTGATTTATCTCTTATTCCAAGTTTCTTACATAAAAAATGCATCGAAATGTATTTCTTCAATCATTTCAGTTCATATTTTCTTGAAACCAAAATTCAAACTCTCAAAAATTATGCTACACATATTCAAGGTACGGCCTCCCATAGAGTTGGTGCGTTTGACCAATCAAATCAGTGCTTGACTCATAGTTCAATGTACGAACTCGCCATATGAATATTAGAGGGTCGGACTTAGTTATACAGATGTTCATAACGACTAGGGAGGAAATTAAATTATTTAATTTTTACATTTTTTATGTTTTAATACGTTTAATAATTTAAGGAGATAAATAATGATCATTTATCACAAATATTATTGAAGTTTCGAAGTAAAAAGATGTATTTTAATAAGAGAAAGATTTATGTTAGAATTTCACTTAATAATATAGTTCAATAATTAATTCAATGAACTTTAGGACTTTTGAAGGACCGTTCAATAGATTCATATTAATATAAAATTATCTAAATTATTCTGCCTTTGTTGATGAATCTATGTTTCGAGATTGAAGAGTAAATTACCAAATATTTTTATAGTTACTGGTAATATTTATTTGATAGAATGTAACGATTTCATTCGTACATACATTTTACACAAATATATTTAAATGTACAACATTAAAGTTTTCAATAAAGACAGCAAGAAAATGAAATAATTAATGATATTGTCAACAATAAATAAAAATGTACATCAGTTATTCTTGAAATTAGGTAGTTGAGAAAAATGACTGATAATATTAAATTTATAAATATTCTCAAAGAACAAAATGAATAATTTTTCAAGCAGCTTGTATTAAAAAACTATATCACATCACATTGAAGTAATTCACGTCAAATAATTGTTATGATCTTCATCCTCTTCCGAATCACCGCTGTCAACATCAGCGTCATTAGGGACGTCTGGAAGGCGAATATTGCTGAGCAAATCGCGCATGGCATCTACCAAAGAAACCACACTTCTACGTAAATCCACACCGTTTGTTTCATCATCTGCCAATGGGACTGGTCCGCCTCTGGCACCATCTTCTAAACTGTAATATTTCACATTTAATCAAAATTTTCTAAATTTTTCATTCAATAAATTTGCAAATTTAAAGGGAAATTAGTAGTATTTCAAATTAAACTTGTATACTAACTGTACTAACTGTGCTTCCAAAAGTTGATCAGCTTGTGCAGCTAAATTAAAATTCGGCAGCAAAGACTGAAAAAATATGCCGAATGCATTGGTGTTTGATGGAATTCTGGTAGGTCCTTTTGGTTTGGAATATATATTGATTGAATCTGGAGGTGGAATCGGATCAAAACCAAGTACTGGACCTTGAGTGTCCTAAAATTTATATTTATAAAAATATTCAACAGGAATAAAAAATAAATTACTTCTGATAAAGGCGGAGTAACTTCTTTAATATCAGAAAGTAAAATGTGCCTGAGAATATTTCTAGGAGTGCCCTGATATCTTTTTGCTCGTTTAGCTTCACAATCTTTAATATACTCTTCTCCGGCATCAACTCTATCTAAAACTTGGTGAACATTTCTTTCTAGCCATGGTAAAATATCTGCTTCTTTCCAAACATGGTATGTGCGACAGACGAACAATTTTACTAAAGTTGCTAAAGCTGGAGTTTGCCTGAAAATAATTTTACAGTAAAATTTAGTAGTAATATACTTTATTTGCTTACTTTGCTTGGGATTTTGGCCCAAAGAAACTATGTGTTTGCACTCTAGAATCAATTTGAACAGAGCATTTTTCCAACAATGGAATCAAAACACCTGGGAACATAATTAAAGCGTTTTGAAGCAACTTATCTGCTTCCGTAAAATCGCCATCAGTCAAGTGAAATTGTGCAATTGCTAGTGAATAAGCAAAATTAGGTAATTGTGACAAATTCCTCCGCGATTCCCATTCTTCTGCAAACTGTGTAAGCCACTGATATTCCCGCGCTCTCAGAGCATAAAAATCAATTGTTAAAACAACTGCTAAAGGATCTCCTTCTGGATCTAAAGACAGTAGAACTTTACAAAACTCTAGAGCAGTTCTATAACAAGCTCTTCCACCAACAAAAATTAAATGCTTGAATAAAGTAATGAAAAATGACCTAAAAATGAAAAATCGTTAAAATAAAACATTTCTAACCAAATTCACACTTACCTATTTTCTTGTTTTCTGTAATCTAGTCTACAATTACCCTGTGCAATATTAAATAACGGATGAAACGCATATTCCAAACAAAATAAAGCTCTTTCAATTAACTCAGCTGCCATTGCTAGATCCTCACTTATACGGCACAAATCGCTGAGCTGAATTAATGCATCTACATGATAAGGATAATTGTTTATAATTGCAACAATGTTGTCCGGGTTCAAACTTTCAACAGCCTCTAAAAATTTTTTTTGAATTTGTTGGTAGCTTGAACTGTGCTCATAAGTAAACGTCATAATTCCGTCCTTATTTTCTACTAATTGCATTGCTAAACCATTTTTGCCTACTTGAGGCCAATTTTCTTTCCCTGTTACCAGCCATGTTGACTTTAAATGACCACGGCCGCGATTTTTCCTCTTGCTGAAAAAAAATATTACAGCCTATTCATCATCACATTAGCACAAAAACATTAAAAACGTACTGTTCAGGCTGGATAATTTTGGAGCCAAATATCCTTTTGAGCTCATTGTTTGGATTTAAATTTTTATGCTGGACACTAAGAATATTTTTCCGTACGTTGGAGTACTTTTCCGTAACTGCTGTTGGACCTGATGATTGACTTTCACCTAATAACTTGTTTACTTCACGGATTGTACGTTCTATTTCATCCACCTTAAACATACAACAAACGTCTCAATTTTTCTTGACAATCAATTTAATTTAATATTTGGTTGATGATCTTAGCTTTAAAGTATGGTAAAATAATTACATCTGCATTGTCTTCACTACTCCTTCTAGTATTAATAGATTTGCCCGACTTTTTTTTCCTTTTTTTCTTCTTGCGTTTTGTTCCTTCATGACCATCAGTATTATCAGGTGCATTATTTGCTTCTGTTTCATTGTCGTCCTCTTTAACTTCGCTCTCTGAATGTGATTGCTGATTCAACTAAAATATATACATTAATGAACAAAAAAATTAACGACAACTTCAACATACCAAATCATATCTGTTGATGTTTAGTTGCTTTCGTCGTGCACCTCCGCTAATTGGCAAATCGGTTTCTGGATCAGAATTTGGTTCTTCTACTAACTCTTTTTCACCTTGTAATTTTCTTAAAACTCTTGAGGACATTGTTGCTTACAATTTGATAAATTCGTAGCGAACTTCGATCTACTAATCTTAATTCATTTATTGATGCAAAAATTATAAATAATTAGGAAGTTCTAATTTAAATGCAACTATTGCACGTCGACTGACTGGTGATTGACTATTTGATGCACATGAAGTTATGCAGAATTCCCATGTCAAAGTGACAAGCATTTCAACAACTGTTTTTAGAAAAATATTACTTAGTATTTTTGCTACCGTATTAAATATATAAATATAAAATAAATAAACTAAGAACACGTATGTTAGTATGATTAATTTTTTAGTTCATTATTTAAATTTTGTTTGTAAAACTGTTTGACATTCACGCTAGCTTCGGATCATTCAATTTGATAATCATATGATTTTGACATTGGACGTGTGTTTATATTCGAATAACTTTTATTATATCTCATGAATTACTATGTGATCATTGATAATTTGTTGTACAAAATATGTGTCTTATAGCTAAACTTTATTTATGATATAACAATCTTATTATAATTCTTTACGAGTGATATTTTTATGGAAGCCTGTTTGTGCAGTATTTTGTGATATTAATTTTATTAAAATTATATATAAAATGCAAAGTTATCAATCGACTGGATCCAGAGATCCTATTTGGACTCAAGTTGTTTGCGATCCAGAAGATGGTTTAGCTATTACAAATGAAAGGGTAATGAATGTGTATTAACCTAAGCTCAAATTATTTGCTTAAAATTACTTGTTTTAGTATCCTGGTTCGGCATTTGATGCAGAAACTGATCGACAAATCCATTATCCAAAGAATAAAGTTGTAAAAAGGGGCCTAAATGTGATGTCTGCAGCAGTTTTTATTGCAGGGGAAATGGCTGGAAGTGGAGTTTTATCGTTACCAAGAGCTGTTGTTAACTCAGGTATTTTTCATTCAATTACAGATCATAATTCAAAGTTTTATTATATATAATCAACAAAAGTCAATGCATTTTTATCAATTTTTTGTTAATTTAAATCTAGTACAAACTAAAAAAATACATCTTACGTAATTTTGTTGATTAATGACGTTAATAATATATGATTTGTAGTCTGGAATACTTTTTTGTTTTGTAGACTGCTTGTTACTGATAATTTTTCAACGTTCTCTCGTGACTTTTTTAGATAACATATTTGACATTTGAACTTTTATTTGTTTTCCGTAAAGCTAACAATAAATTTGCTAATTTGAGGTAACATTTCGCTCCCAATATCGGCTGGATTGACAGTAGAGGTTATTTTTTAGTTTAATTATATATTTTTATATTTAAAATATTGAAAAAGATAGTTATTGCTGGTTATTTGTCGCTTTTATTAATTGACATTTATTGTTCTTTATGTAACATTTGAATAAGGACTAAAATCGCGTATCAAAAAATCATTGAGTATACCCCGGATAGAGGGGACAATTGCAACTAATAATTGGAACATGCCGCGCGACAACTGGTGTTGAGTAGTGAAATCAATTGTTGTACACGATTACTAACTATGAATGCGAGTCCTTAAAATAGATTATCTGTAGGTACTTTGACATTTATTTGAAATAACTTTAAAAAAGTGTTTTAAATTTAATTGTATACTGTTTTATATGTTTATTTACGTTAAAAACGGCTGGGAATGTAATAAAAGTATAAAATATTCTAATAGATGTTTGTTTATTTTAGGTTGGATAGGTTTAATACTCGTAATGGTATTTTGTTTCAACGCTGCATACGGCGGCATAAAACTGGGCGGTTGTTGGGAAATTCTAGAAGAACGTTACCCAGAACACAGAACAAAAACACGGAATCCTTACGCTACAATAGCACACAGAGCTGTTGGAAGATGGGGAAGCTATATTGTGTCTGGATGTATACAGTTTACGTTATTTGGAGCAGGAATTGTTTATATGTTGTTGGCTTCACAAATTGTTCAAGAATTGTTGGCAGATATTGTACCGCAGATTAAGTTTTGTGTTTGGTTTATTTCTATTGCTGCTCTTTTGACGCCTGCTATGTGGATGGGATCGCCTAAAGATTTTTGGGGAGTAGGTGTTGCGGCAACTCTAACCACAGCAGTTGCATGCGTCCTAATTTTCACCCAAACAGTAATGGATGGTTTATCAGCTACTGAACCAATTAAACATAAAACACACAACTTTCATGACTTTTTCTTGGCGTTTGGGACGTTACTTTTTGCTTTTGGAGGAGCGTCAACTTTTCCAACCATCCAAAATGATATGGAAAAGAAAGAAAAGTTTTCGTCTAGTGTTACAGTTGGATTCATAAGTAAAATTATAAAAATGTATTAGAAATTAGATTAATAATGGTTTTGTTTGTAGTTGTCTTAATATTATATTTACCGGTAACTGCTGGTGGATATTTCATTTATGGAGAGGATGTGGAACCAAATGTTGCTATGTCATTATCAAGAACTTCTTTAGTAACTCTGGCGAACATTTTGATGGCTATACATCTTGTCCTAGCTTTTTTAATAGTTATTAATCCGGTATGCCAAGAAATAGAAGAAATTTTTAGAGTACCTCACGGTAAGACAGAATTATTGAAGGTAAAGAACAAATAATTATTAATATTTTTTTAGAATATCATTGGAAAAGGAGCGTTCTTCGAACTTGCATGATGCTTGTTATGTTGTTTATTGGGGAAACAATTCCAAAATTCGGGAAAATTTTATCTCTTATTGGTGGTTCTACAATAACACTTTTAACTTTTGTTTTTCCACCTTTCTTTTATATGAAGCTTTGCAGCCAAAAAGATCCTGCCTGGCCCGAAAGGTAAACAAATTATTATTATTAAATTAAAGGATCAGAATTTATAGAAACCTCGTAAAATATTTTGCACTCCAAAATGCAATCAAGGCGTGAAACATATTTATTTCTTGATTGAATTTACATTCTAGGTCAATTCCGATGTACAAAAAAGTTTACATGTGGGAATTAATATTAATTGGATTGATAGGAGGGACAGCCTCAACTTATAGTGCAATCATAGATATATTTGGACCTGGTTCATTCACAAAACCATGTTATTGGAATTGATGTGCCATAATTGCGTGCACATTGACAAATTAGATCAAAATTGCCTTTGTACCTTAAAAATTAATTTTATTATAAATAATTATTGACTAATGCAGGTTGATACCATTGTTAGTGATATTATTATTGTATGTGATACATGTTTTTCCGACTACAACTCAAATTATTAGAGTATAAATTATTCCAACTTTGAAGCTACTGATGTGACAAGATAATATTACAAATGGTAGTAATTGTGGATCTGAAATAGAACAATACCTGAAAGACAAAATGCTGGACCATTTAAATTTCAATATTTTTTTCAAATATGCTCTTAGTCACATTAGTAGTCTACGTAAGTGAATGTAATAAAATATTTATTTTTCAATTTCAATATAATATTTTTATGTACACAAAATAATTTATTTTTTATTATGAATAGATTTGTGCCTTTCTAAATTAGCTTTTAAGGTAAACGATTTCGGGCAAACATCACACACAAAATTCGTGCATGTCTTTTTGAATCATTACTCCGAATTAATTGCTTTTTACAAACATTACACGAATATGGTTTTTGATCACTGTGCGTAAGTCTATGAGTATTTAAATCACTATTTCGCGTAAATGTTTTTTGGCACACTACTAGTATAAGATTTTATCGCTTTATGCATTTATTTTTTTTAAATAAGCGGTATTTCAATCATACATCTTTATGAATACTTTTATGCTTATTTAAATCGCTCCTTTGTATAAATGTTTTTTGACAAATAATACACTCATAAGGTTTTTCTCCGCTGTGAACACGTTCATGTCTTTTCCATTCGCTACTTCGTACGAATGTTTTCGGACAGAAATTACAGGAGAATGGTTTTTCGCCTGTATGTATACGTTCGTGACTTTTTAGCACACCACTTTCCACAAATGTTTTTTGACAAACATTGCACGTATAGGGCTTTTCTCCGTTGTGATAGCGCTTGTGTCTCCTCAAATCGCAATTCCTTAGAAATGTTTTCTCGCATATATTACACGCAAAAGGTTTTTCGCCGCTGTGAATACGCAAATGTCTTTTTAAATCGTTATTTCGTACAAATGTTTTCTGACAAACATTGCATACGAAAGGTTTTTCACCACTGTGGACTTCTACATGTCTTTTTAAATCGTTGCTACAAACAAATCTTTTTTCGCATATATCACACGGGTATGGTCTCACACTACTGTGAAGACGTTTGTGTCTCTTTAAATCACTACTTTGAGCGAATTTTTTTTGACATAAGCTACATGTGAATGGTTTTTCACCAGTGTGAACTCGTTCATGACTTCTTAATGCTCCACTTTCAGCAAAATTCTTCTGACAAACAGTACAAGTATAAGGTTTTTCACCCGTATGACAACGATTATGTCGTTTCAAATCACAATTTCGTTGGAATATCTTTTGACAAATAGTACATTTGTGTGATTTCTTTATTTTGTGAACACGTTTATGCTTTTTTAAATAAATATTCTTCAAGAATGTCTTCTGACAAACATTACAAGCATAAGATTTCTTAATAGATTGCAAGCATTTGTGAGAAATGAATAAATTTAAACCTGTAAAGGTTTTTTTGCATTTTAAACATTCGTATGATTTTTCTGCTTTATTAGTGTCATCCACAGTAACATCATTCAAACAATCTTCAATTTCATTGACACAAAAGTCGTCTGGATCGTTCTTTATTAGAACTTCTTCAATTTCTTCCTTTACATAAAGATTTTCTACCGTAAAGTCATTTTCTTGCTTAATTATAAACTCTTCATTAATTTCTTTCTTCACACAAATATCATCCATTATATCTTTATATTTATATACTTGTACACAATATTCTTTCATATCCGATCCTCAACAAATATTTTCCTTCTCAATTTTATCATACTTATAATATAAATATGAAAAATAATGCCAAATTTTCAGATTTTGTATTCCCACTTGACTTGACAGTTGGCTTCGTTTGACGTTTAGGTACCAACATGAACATCTTCAATATTACCAGCTTCTAAAATATGCAAAATATTCAGATAAAATAAATTAAATTCAGAGCTAAATATATTCGACAAAACGCTCCTATAATATTTGTTTTTTTTTTATAAATATTTATACAAATTTAAAAAATATGTATTATTAATAGTTTTCTCGAGTGCTACAAGATAGCGTTGCAAACAGTACGAATAAAAATTAATGCAATATCCAGTCTTATAACAGGATAGTCTATGCTTAATACTGACTTGTCATTAAACATTCATTTATGTGTTTTCATCAATTTATAATAGATTTATAGATCTATGACTGATGGATTTGCACAGATAACAGCATAAATATTTTTGCAAATCAAAAAATATAAGTTGGTATTTTCGCGCAGCGCTGCAAACAGTGTGAATTTTAATTAAAGTAATGTCCAGTCCTTTACCAGGATAGTCTATGGTTGATACTGACTTGTCATTAAAAAGTTCGTTTGTGATGTGTGTGAAAATGTCAATTATTGACTTTAAAATAAAAAGTGATTTGAATTTCGTTGCAGTTTATTAATTAACATATGTGAACGCGAATGTGAAAATCAAATAACAATGAGTGATAATAGTGTAGAACCAACCATTGATTTATTACTTGATAATACAGGTTAATTAAAATACTCCTTATATAAGTTTTATTTGTAAAATTGAATTTGTTTTAGAAGCTGGTAATGAATGTGATTCACTCGAATCAATAGGGCATAGTACATGTTCCAGTCTTGTTATTTCTGATGGGGTATCACACTTTATTGCAAGTTCTTCCTTATCGGGTCCTCCTGTTCATGTCAACTCATCTAGCAGTGGAGGAAGTGATGTAACTGCGAGCACAGTTGTTGTGGGGAGTATCTCGAGCACTGGCAGTATTTCAGGTAATACATTTTGTTTTAAATTTGTGGAATGTATAATAATTTTTTTAGATGGGGAGACAAAAAGTGCAACCACTGTGAACACAACAGTTAGTATTGGAGGATGTAGTGCTAGGGGCACTCTCCTGCCATGGGGGGCTCACAAAGAGCGTACTCCTCATCCAGCAGGCCCTTGTATAAATAGTGATATGGATATTGGTCCCGGCGAGTTCGTTATGCGAACTTTGTTCGCTGATTTTACCGTCCAAGCAGCTAAAAAAATTGAAGGAGTAATGACTGAACCACCGGAAAAACCAATTTCGAAATTTTTACAACGCGGAGAAGATCTACAATTTGATCAACTGTTATCTGCTTTTGGTTCAGTGGCGGAGCACTGTTTGCCGTCTTTATTACGAGCTTTATTTTCCTGGTATGAACGACAAATGTCGGATGCTACTGCAACAGAACAAAAAAAGGTTGATCAGAAGGGTAAAAGTATTATGTATATTGTATCAGGAAATGCTCCAGAAACTGTAGAAAGAAGTGAAGCAGACATCCAACAAGAAAAACGAGATCTTGCTGTTGAATTCATATTTTGTTTATGTCTTATTGAAGTTTTAAGACAGTTACATTTTCATCCAGGACATGAAGATTTAGTTATGTACATTGAAAATTTAGCTTTCCGGCATTTTAAATATAGGGATGGGTAAATATTTTATTCTTATTATTATTAGTATTTTATTAATAATTTGTTTTAGTATTCAATCAGGACCAAATGCAGGTAATATTCACATTATAGCCGATTTGTATGCAGAAGTTATTGGAGTATTAGCGCAATCCCGATTTATGTCTGTAAGGAAGAGATTTATGGCCGAATTGAAAGAATTACGAGCTAAAGAACCAAGCCCACAAACTACACAAAGTGTTATAAGTTTGTTGATGGGCATGAAATTTTTCAGGTAACCAAATCTCTATTTTTAATTATAAATATATTTAATAAATAATTTTTAGGGTTAAAATGGTACCGATCGAAGAATTTGAAGCTTCTTTTCAGTTCATGCAGGAAGCAGCTCAATATTTCCTAGAAGTCAAAGAAAAGGATATTAAACATGCTTTAGCAGGCCTATTTGTTGAAATATTAGTTCCTGTAGCTGCGGTAAATATGCAACATAATAAAACATATCTTATAATATGTAAAATAATTTTCAGACTGTGAAAAACGAAGTAAACGTACCATGCCTAAAAAATTTCGTAGAAATGTTATATTCACAAACTTTAGATGCAAGCACTAAATCAAAACATAGATTAGCATTATTTCCGCTTGTAACTTGCCTGCTGTGTGTTAGTCAAAAGACATTTTTCTTACAAAATTGGCATTACTTTTTGGCAATGTGTTTGTCTCATCTGAAAAATAGGGACCCAAAAATGAGCCGAGTTGCTTTAGGTACAAAAAATTATATAAAATAATATTCATTAATTAATTTTCCTTTTTTAGAATCTCTGTACAGATTGCTTTGGGTGTATATGATTCGAATAAAATGTGAGAGCAATTCGGCAACACAAAGTCGTCTTCAGAGCATAGTAAACTCCTTATTCCCCAAAGGATCAAAAGCAGTTGTACCTCGAGACACACCCTTAAATATATTTGTAAAAATAATCCAATTTATTGCACAAGAAAGACTTGATTTTGCAATGCGCGAAATTGTATTTGATCTGTTATCTGTTGGCCGTCCAATAAAAATAATTCTCACTCCCGAAAGAATGAGCATCGGCCTGCGTGCTTTCTTAGTAGTGGCTGATAGTTTGCAGCAAAAAGAAGGCGAACCTCCCATGCCTAGAACTGTTGGTGTGCTACCTTCCGGAAATACTTTACGAGTAAGAAAAACATTTTTGAATAAAATGCTAACGGAGGACACTGCTAGAAGTATTGGAATAAGTTCGTATTTTCCACATGTTCGAAGAGTTTTTGTAGATATTTTAAGAGCTCTCGATGTTCATTATGGGCGACCTTTAATGATGACCAGTACTCAAAATGTCAATAAAGAACCGGATGAAATGATTACTGGCGAAAGGAAACCCCGAATAGATCTTTTTCGGACATGTGTTGCTGCTGTTCCGCGTTTAATTCCTGATGGCATGACAGGAGGAGAACTAGTTGATTTACTTGCACGTTTAACCGTCCACATGGATGAAGAATTACGTGCGTTAGCTTATCAAAGTTTGCAAACTTTAGTGATGGATTTCCCAGATTGGCGACAAGACGTTTTATGGGGATTCACTCAGTTTTTAGTACGAGATGTTCAAGATACTTTTCCGCAACTCGTTGATAATGGCTTGAGGATGTTGCTGCAGTTGTTAAACAGCTGGAAAAATGCTCTAGGAAATAATAATAACAGAATAGGAAAAGAAAATGAAACGAACAGAAGTGTTCCAATTCTGGGCGTTCCGAAAAAAACTGACCACAAACCAGAACCTGTACCTTCGGTGCTTCATTTGGTGGAAGCCTACGCTCTTGTAATGCTGTGTAATTATCGACTGTCTTCCAGAAGGCTTTCTGTCCATATTTTGAAAGATACTAAATTATTATTAAAGCAATTAAATTGTACAGAAGATCAAGCTGTCATTGATGTTATTGATAAGTAAGTTTTCTTATGCGAACTTAAACCAAAATACAATAAATATTTTTAGGTGTTGCCCACAAGTGATGGAAAAATGCATCCCACATCTGCCACTAGCCGAAAAACAAGCAGCTTTATCCATGTCAAACAATGTGGATTTGCAATGGATTGCTGATAGAAATGCCTGTATTTGGACCGCAGGACGAATGGAAGATTCTGCTTTAAAAACAAGCGTTATTTTAAATTTTAATGTAGCTGATCCTTGGAATATGTGTTTGTTTGGATTTTTGGAAAGAGGTCGGGTGCTAACTGCATGTCCTACAGTTGTAGCACATTCATGGTCAATTGTTTTTACAAGAGTTAACGCACTTTTTTCAGTAATTGATCCAACGTAAGTTTAAAATCAATTTGTACTACAATTACATTAATTTGAAATTTATTTTAGGCCTGTAAATGACAACAGAGCTTCATTATTACGTAGTTCAACTACAGTCCGGAAACCACTGAATGAAAGATTCATGTACATTCATATCTGGAAAAATTATATTACATTCGCCTTTAGAGTTGTTCCGCCTATACCAAGTCCAGTTGTAAGATGTGCCTCACCAGATTTGAGTTTGAGGTATTTTTTATTTAATTTTAGCATTTACTATCGATTTTAGAAGTTGCACTATTCATCAATCATGTGTCTATAATAATCACAAATGATCAAATCGAATTAGAATTATTTTCTTATTATTATTAGCTTGTTTTTTTATGTTTGGTTGAGGTTATTGAACTATTGGTTTATTGTACAATTTATGTGCATTTTTGTGTTGTTTTTGGTAACACTGTGTGTGGGCTCTCGTTTTTCAATTCGTTCACATGTTTATTCAGTTACTCATAAAATATTTTCATTATCCGCAAATTATTTCTTATGCTGTTTATGCTAGTATTCGTTTTATTTATCAAATATAAAATTGTAATCTTTATTTAAAAAATCCGGTAATCAGAAATAACTACAGTTTAAACAAATTCATTGTTGCTTATTTTGCTTTCATCAAATTCAAGCAAAAGATTGTTTTTCATCTTAAATACAGTATTCCACGACAAGCTTACACTATCTGTATTTTAAATACTATTTAATATAATTCTACAAAATCAATAAATCATTAATAGCGATAACTATACAATCGCACTTTTTGTCTCTTGAGTAACTGTTCATTTTCTACTAGTTACCACACTTTGAAATGATAATGAGCTTTTGGTCTTCAAAGAACAATCAAATTAAATAAATTTCAGTGTTTTCAGGATCTATTAATTAATAGATCATTGACAAAGGTAGTTGGAAAATTGTTACTTTCGTTACTTAAGCTCCTGATTATATTCTACCAATAACTACAATTTCAAATGTTTTGAGGTACTGATTTAGGCATTAATTAATTTTTTATCTTTAAAGATCGGATAAATTTTAATGATTTTAGGATCTATACACTTATAAATCATTAACAGAGACAGTTGGAGAATCCCTGTTTTTATCACATGAACTTCTGACTCTATTTGAACTATTTTTTCGGACTTCCATCGTCTTTATTATTATAAAAATACACAACGTTTCGATTGATTTATATATCTTCAATCGTTTTCAAGTGAATATGAACTAAAAACTAAAAGCTACGTCTTATATACTAGAGATGTAATGATTTATGACGGTTTCGCATCATGAAGCTTCAGCTGGCCAATGAGGGGGCGCCACGCGCTATGGACATTGGTGCTCGGTAGACTGAAAACACGATCGTTGTCAAGCATGTGTGCAGCTTCTTTGAAGGAAACTCACTGGCGAAAAAGAAAATTCAAAGAAGCTGCACACATGCTTGACAACGATCGTGTTTTCAGTCTACCGAGCACCAATGTCCATAGCGCGTGGCGCCCCCTCATTGGCCAGCTGAAGCTTCATGATGCGAAACCGTCATAAATCATTACATCTCTAGTATATAAGACGTAGCTTTTAGTTTTTAGTTCATATTCACTTGAAAACGATTGAAGATATATAAATCAATCGAAACGTTGTGTATTTTTATAATAATAAAGACGATGGAAGTCCGAAAAAATAGTTCAAATAATAATCATTCATCATCTACAACCTTCAAAGAAACTTCTGACTCTATTCTACTAGTAGCTACACTTTCAAATATTTTCAGCCATTGGTTTAAAAGATAATTAATTTTTTATCTTCGAAGAACAACCAAATTTTAATATTTCCATGATCTATTGATCAATAAATCATTAACAGTGATAGTTACAGAATCCCTGCTTTTGTCATTTGAGCTACTGGATCTATTCTACCAATAGCCACACTTTGAAGTATTTTGAGTGATTGGTTCACAAGATAATAAATATTTTATCTTTCAGGAACTGAAAAATTCAATGTATTTTGATCTATTGTTCATTAAATCATCATCAGGAAAAATTTTGATAGAAATTTGAGATTATGTCTCAAATTGTTGAATGTTTTAACACAATACTGTAGAACAAATTCGTGAAATCCTGTTTTTCAAATTACAGACAAGTCATTGTAACACCCAACCTTCTAATGGTACAGAGTTTTTGTAAACACTAAGTATATATACGAAAAATTTGCATTTAATTTGCATATCCCGAATATGTGGTGCTTTTGTGCATGTATTTGCACTACGTTAGTTGCCGTGGATAGGGACAAAAACAAAGACAAAGACAAAGACAAAGACAAAGACAAAGACAAAGTCAAAGACGAGGACGAGGACGAGGACGAGGACGAGGGCGAAAGGGCGAGGGCGAAGGGCGAAGGGCGAGGGGCGAAGGGCGAGGGCGAAGGGCGAAGGCGAGGGCGAGGGCGAAGGCGAGGGCGAAGGCGAGGGCGAAGGCGAGGGCGAAGGCGAGGGCGAAGGCGAAGGCGAAGGCGAAGGCGAAAGGCGAAGGAGACCAACGCAGAATGGTACATACAAAAACGCAGTTATTTCGATACGACGAGGGCGGAGACCGAAGGCGGAAACCATTCGCAACTGTTTTATCATAAAGACCAACGCAGAAACACATGGGCCTGGAAACGAGCACTCTGATATAAAACTTTGAAATTTAACATACATTGTAATATACGGTGTTGACTTTGACCTAATTTCTAAACGGTATATTCGACAACGCTGACGTTTACAATACACATAAGCCTCGATAAACACTCTGATATAAGACCAGTCGCATCTTGATACATTGTAATATAGGGTGTTGACTTTGATCTAACTTCAAAACGGTACATACAACAACGTTGAATTTCATAATATACATAGGCTTTGACAAACACTAATATAAAATCACTCGCATCTTGATACATTGTAATATAGGGTGTTGACTTTGATCTAACTTCAAAACGGTACATACAACAACGCTGAAACTTATAATGAGAATTGGCTTTGACAAACACTCAAATATCAATCCACTTGCATCTCGATACATTTCAATATAAGGTGTTGACTTTGACCTAACTTCTGAACAATACATACAATAACGCTGATATTTATAATACACATAGACCTTGATAAACACTCTCATATAAGATCACTTGCATCTCGGTACATTCCAATATAGGGTGTTGACTTCAACTTAACTTCTAAATGGTACATACAACAACGTTGAAATTTATAATACACATAGGCCTTGACAAACATTTTGATATCAAATCATTCGCATTTCGATACATTGTAATATAAGGTGTTGACTTTGACTTAATTTCTAAACGGTACATACAACAACACTTGCGTCTTGATACATTGCAGTATAGGGTGTTGACTTCAACCTTATTTTTAAACAGTATACAATACAATAATGTCGAGATTTATAAATGGGCGTGTTAGAAAACTCATTTGTGGAATTATATTAAATAGTATTTAAAATATAGATAGTGTAAGCTCGTCGTAGGATATTCTGTATATATTTATGAATCTACTTTACCTAAGCATTAAAATGGAAAATAATTTTTTGATTGAGCTAGCGTAAACAGTTCCGATTAAGTTAGAGGGATGTATTGTTTGATTTGAAGTATGGCGACGGAGGAGATGGTCGGTTCTGACACCGGTTCACTAAGCCAGAGTCTTGAGAACTTGGCCCAGACGCAGGGTTTTGTAACGACAGGGAGATTCACACTGCCCTTGTCTGCCATCCGGAAACAACACAAGCGCACAAGGTGACATGACATTTAAACAATTTAATGCAAACATAAAAACACTCTAAATTTTAAAACAATCATGTTTTTTGACTTTTATAAATTTATTACAATTTTATGCAGAATTTCAATAAAAGAAATTCGGAACTTACTGAAAATCGAATTTGCAACTTCTCAACATGAAATTAAGATATTCGATATAATAATTCATAGGTATTATAAATTTATTCTTGAGCATGTTCTAGTATTGCTTAAATATAGTAGTTTATATTAAGTAGTAGTAAAATAGGTTTTGATAGATTGTAGTTTAGTACAAACTAATTCTTATAAAATATTACTGATTGTAAATTATTTAAATTATTTGCTAAACAGTTCATCTCCAGATAGTTTGACAGCAGAAAGAGGAGGTGACAGTAAAACACCATCAGGAAATGTCTCACCAGCTGCGTTTTACAAATTAATAGTTCCTTTATTACGCTGTGAAACATCAGACATGAGAGACACAACTGTACAGGCTCTTGGAAAAGTCAACCCGGATGCTTTGAAGTAATATTTTAATTAAACTCACCAAAATATGCTAATTTTAATTTGAATTTGCAGAGATTTAATGGAAGAATTAGTCGTTTATATTCGTGAAGCAGTTGATAGGAAACAAGAAAACGTCCGCAGACGTCGCCGAAGAGATGCTTTGCGTTTACAATTAGTCCGAGTTCTGGAATTAATTGCAGAATATGGCACATTTGGCGTCAGCCAATGTGTTTTAGATAGAGACACACAATCTTTACATCAAACTTTTGTTGAATACATGGACGGCGCAAGGTTGTACCTAGAAAGTGAGCCGGATAAAAGCTCATTTGCAGTCAGGGAAATAACTTTACATTTTTGTAATTTTATCAGAAAAATGATCAAGAGCTTTTCTTGTAAGTTTATTGTTTGTATTTTATTGACCAATAATCAATTTGTTTTTTTACAGTGGAAACCTGCCAAACTTTACTAAAACGTGATCTGCGGCGCAATCTTTTCAATTTGTTTTCTACTTGGTCTGGCCAATATGCAAGACCTTTAAAAACAAGTGCCAGTTCTGGAAATGTAATGAGTATTATAAGTGGTACCGAATCTTTGGAGACTGATTCAACCGGAAGTGGAACTCGATTAGAATTACAAATGGCTGCGTTACAAGCAATGAGTGCTTTGTTATGTTGTGGGCCGTGCTTTGATCCTCAAAGCTTAGCTGAAGATGGATTGTTGTATCAGTGGCTTGATATGTTATTAGCCAGCGAGGACGAAAAGGCTAGTAATTCAATCAAATGCGTGGCTCGTAAAATATTGATTTTAAAGTTTATAATAACAAACAAGTTATTAATTCCAATAATTAATCCGTATTAATCTAAAAGTTTCAATATTTTAATCAATGCCCTAATTAAAACTTCCAAACAAGTTCAATATTTATTATTAGAATTCATTTTAATTTTAGGTGGTTTTGTTGGCTCGCGAAACAGTAATTCTTCTTCTAGAATGCAATCCAGATATTGGCCCTCTTCTAGATTGGGTGGTTGATAGATGTTATACTGGAACAGCAGCAGTTGCTGATGGTTGTTTTTTAGCTTTAGCGACTATTTTCAGCGCTCGGTAAGCCAAAATAACCATTAAAAAAAATAAATATAAAATATTTTGTTTTAAGGGAGTATCCATGTGACCATTACACTGCTGTTATCAATGTTACTTTAATGAGTACAGGATGTCCAAGATCAAATGTGAGAGATACGGCCTTACAGTTACTGCAGTTGTTGGATAAAAGGTTTTTTGGAACTGTTCCGCCTTTGCCCGCCACAGAAGAAGAAGTTGGTGAGTCATTTTATTTTGAATCGATGTTATTTGAATAGGATTAATACAATGTGGTGTAATAATCACGTAATTGGATTGATATCCTACTGAAATTATCTCCTATTATATTTACACGTGTCTCTATATCTGGAGGAATAATTGATTATCACGATTACTTTATTGATAATCCACAAATATATAATCTTTCTTAGATACATTTTATGGTACATTTATAGTTGATATTTTGATGAAACTTCCATCATTTCATGCGCACAGCTAGTTGTATGATGATATTTTTTCGTTCCTCGGCTCGATTTATAAGACAGAGTTCTGCTTTGTGAAACTGAAACAAAAACAATTCTTTGTGAAGTATTTCCTCTTATTATGCATGCAACAACTATTTTTCTTGATGTTTACTTGATGCAGTTCATTGAATTTCACTCACAGTTCAATAATTTTTATTTTTGACGACTGCCACCATTTAAAATGTGTACTTACGTGTAATGGGAGTGCTGGTAGTGCCCCTCGGCATAATTCCTTCCGTTCTTCGGTATTTCCGGCAACAAAGTGTTGTAAGAACAGCACGTCGAAAATTTACTCCTCCAAGACAGTATAAAATGAAATTTATACCAAAATTCGTGTTAAAAAACTGCATACCCATGTGTTGAATTGCCATGAACAAAGATAAATCCACATTGGACAACATCTGAAACTTAAATGGCTTTTACTACGAACGTCAAAAAATTATGACATTTATACATCAATATTTGTATGCGAAATGTCACATTTTATTTATCTAAGATAACTCGTTCATTAATAAACTGATACGAATTATCAGTTGAAAGTTTCAACCCCAAAATTAGTTGAAAAGTATTTTATTTACATTTTGTTGATAAAACAAAAGACGTACGAAAATAGGATAACATTTGACATAAAACTCTGAATCCTCAGAAAATTTATTGAGAGGTTGACAGGAAAATAAAGCCTATTTCAGACCCTTTTTGTCCTCGTTACATAAATAACTATTTTCTGTTATTTTAGTCAAGTGAATAACATTGAAAAATATACAACAATAAATCATAATAATGAAGTACGTATAAGAATAAAAACAATAATTAATGATATTTTATGTTTGTGTGTATTTTTTTATCTTTTCATCGTTTTTTGACAGTCAATGATTGATTTTATTTGCTGGAAATGTAGCATTTGTTTGACCCATTTTATATTTGATGTCGAAACCAGAAAGTTATTAAAAATTTAAATTAACTAAACTTTGCAAAACTCTGTGGGAGACAAATAGGCACAATCTTTTGAAAGTATTACAATCACCTTGTAACTAAAGATACTTCCTAGAATTTCACGTGTGATAAAATATAATTAAATTCCGTTTTCTATTAAACACATTCTCTAGAAACTTACTTCTATTAAATAAGCGAGCACCCTCATGATGTAGGAAGGAAGATTGAAGCAAAGATATATCGTGGAAACCACTAATAGCATTTTGGTTATTTTTTTCTGTGTACTTCCACTGCATTGCTTCACGCTTTTATTTGACGAATTAAACTTTGCTAACTCTCAAAGTTTTTCTCGTCTTTGTGTTAATCTTCTGCGGACTTTATCGAGATTACGAACTGAGCGACAGATCCAAATATTGAGCGTTACTATTACAAGCACCTAAAATATTAATTAGTAAATCACTAACTAATTAGTTTATTTTTTACTTGCCGGAATCACAAATGTAACAATTGTATCAATCGCGTTGAAAACTCCAGCTGCATCTTTCCAAGGAGGTTTTACAGTACATAACGCTGTACTCATGGCTTCGCCAGGGGATGGATGAGCGTCGGCAAATAATAATAAAGGCGAATATAATCCTACTGCACATATTGTTAGGATACTAAGGACCAAACGTGCCCGACGCACTGTGCATAAACTACTCCTTAACAAAGGATATCTAAAAAAAAATCCTTCAATAATTTTTTGTCACATCTTATAATGAAACATTGTTTTTGACATTTACTCAAACAATTTATTTGAAAATAATAGCAGTTCGCCTACACTTTAAGCTTGTAGTTTTTATTGGATGAAAATCGAATTATTAAAAGAAATTTTTCAGATGAATAGATAAAACGTTCATCTCAAGAGTAAATTCAATTCAATCCAAAAACAATTTATTTTCCTGACAGCTTGAACGATCAAACTCTCTTTTACTTATCATTTTATTTTTATACAAGAATATATTTAAAAATTCAATTCTCAGCCTATTTAGGAAATATCAAATTAAATTAAAACTTACCGAACAGCGACAAATCGTTCAAAAGTAAAGGCGACAACAAACCAAGCACTTAAAAAACTACACACCGCAGTTAAATACACAATAATTTGACAAGGCCCTGACTGATTAAAAATATCTATACCAACCATTGTTAACCAGACAGTAAATAAAGCAACCAAAAAAATTGTATCACTTATAGCAAGAGCCGACAAATAACAAGAAGTTGATAATTTTCGTAATTTTGGACTCCGGAATACGTAGATGCATAAACAGTTGCCTATTGCACCCAAATTCACTAAAATTGGAGTATAATATAATTGGAATAACTCTACTGATTCTAAAAGTTTTGTTGAATTCATTTTCGGAGAAACACGCGTGACTGTAATCTGCTTCGCGTCGTTCAGATGACTGTGTGTTCGGCAAAACGCGCCTCTGTATTTACATCGGTGTTTTCATAGCAACGAATTGTTACTCTTAAATCCGTTGCAAAAGTGCATTTTTCGTGATTATCAAAAGATATTTCAATAAATACTTTTTTTCCATTAAATTTATTTAATTTAAAAAATGAATTTGAACAGCGTGGGCCATTATTCTCCTTTATTGAGAAAACATGTTTTCTTAACATTCAGAACAATAGATTTCATATGGTTTCCATAATTTTTATTTCAAAAATATATTGGTAAGACAAATTACATCAGAAAGAAATTCCAACACGTGACCTTTATCCTCCACGATTTTACTGGCACACTTTTTTCTTATGATTTCTTTTCAATTTGTGTATTGATGCGTCAAATCTCTTTTAGTCCAAGGAATTTTGCACGATGTAAAAGCATTTAAACAGGCGTGTTTCATCTTTTAGGAGAGGTACTAAATATTTCACAATAAAGTTGGATGTATCTTTTAAGCGAAAAAGTTTATATAAACATGTAGCCAATTGGGTGTGAAATTACAGCTGTCTGAAAGCCTTACAAAAGCTTTGAAACAAACCTAATAAATAATTCAAAATATACGTATACATGTCAACTGTTCAAAATAAATTTCCATTAATGTCACATTCCAAAATTATTTCATTTTATTTACCATACGATTACCAATTTTAAATATATTTTCGTTGTGACATTCCGCTCTCAATATCGGCTGAATTGAAAGTAAAAGACATTTGTTGATCTAATTACCTGTAAAAAACATTTACAATTATTATTTACTTTATTTTTATATTTAAAAAATGGAAATTACAGTTATTTTTGGTTATTTGTCATTTATATCAATTGACATTTATTGTTCTTATTTGACATTTCAATAAGGACTAAAATTGTGCATTACAAAAGTCATTGAACATACCCCGGATAGACCGGACAACCGCAATTAATAATTGGAACACTCACTAGCGACGGTTGGTGGTGAGTAGCGGAATCAATTATTGTACAGTATTACTAACAATAAATGCGAGTCCGTAAAATAGATTATCTGTCAATATTTTGACATTTGCTTGAAATAAACGTTAAAAAAAGCTGCAAATTTGATTGTGTACAGTTTATTAAGTTTATTTACGTTAAAAACGGTTGTGGTTGATTGTAATGCAAATAATTTTTACTGTTACAAGTGAATTTGAAGAGTTTGAATGTTAAATATGTGTTTTAGCTCATCAGCAGCAACAAGACCGCGGAAGAGGCACCTTAGATGCTCTTCTTTCAACCACATATTGCAGATCCCAAATGTATTTATCTAGACAGTTGGCCCAATTGCATCCAGAATTAACAATGCCAATGTTTTCAGGTGGGTAAATTTAGTTAATAGAATATCTTCTTTAATAATTATATTGTCTTTGATTTAAAGTAATTAAAAGTGTGCCAGTAATTTTCTTTGATCACAATTTTTTGTTTAGAGTACCATGTAATTATCTGTAAGCTCAATTTTTCCCAACAAAGGAGCTTTATTCTACTGATGAGGTACTAATAATTTATTCAGATTTAAAACGAAAAAGAACTTTTAGTTTGACGTTCAAATTAAAATTAAAAGAGTAAAATTCCATTCAAGTGACAAAAGAATTGCAACAGAAATACAGGAATAATGTATTTACTCTCTCAATTTGCACATTAACTCTCTTGGGAGTTTATTTATGAGGCTATTTTTAGTCTATTAGAATTGGAACAGTTTCCTGTATTTCAACGATACTCAATTTAAAATTACGTAAACATTTTTTTTCAAGTAAAATTTTCTGTTTAGAAATCACGCATCGGTTTCAAACTGCTCGTCCCGAAGTGCGACAACTTTTGCTTCAGTATTTATTGCCATGGTTACATAATATGGAATTAGTGGATCCCAATGTTCCGCCAGCCAACCCTCTCTCCTATTATCAGGTATTCTGTTTATTTTGAACAACAAACAAAAGATTTATTATATTTAAAAGTTAAAAATACAATAATTCTTGTATATATAAGTTTCAGAATTCTTGATGCTCTTGCGGGTTGCAAACTTTGTTATAATTATTAGTTGGTTCATTAACTCACATCTCTTGTTCGAATTATAATTTGATACTTCCTTATTGATCAAAATTTGAGGTTTTGGTATTTTAGTTAATTATGTAAACAAAGAGAACGGATTATATTACCTTTTTTGTCTTAACAGTATTATAGCAATGATATGGGGCATTCAGGATCACGACGAGAAGGATGGGGATCAGCAGAAGCTACCGAAATGGTCCTTAATAATGTATTTTACATCACAGCAAAAGTAATTATGTATTAATTAGTTTTTTAGTGAAGGAAAACAAACATATAATTTATTTTTTAGTTTGCTGATGAACATCCAAAAGAAATGGAAGAAGTGTGGTCTACTTTATGTTCATGTTGGCCAAATAATCTCAAAGTTATCATTCGATATTTAATTATTGTTTCTGGAATGGCACCGTGTGAACTTTTACCTTATGTAAGTTATATTTCAACATTAAAAACTTATTTTAAAATTGATTTTATTTACAGGCAAAAAGAGTAGTTTTGTATTTAGCGCGCGCTCGGCCAGACAGACTTTTAGACGAAATGATGACAGAACTACAAACAGTCGAAACTTTAAATTGTTTAATTGAGCGAACTGAAACGCCACCGTTTTATCGTCTTACAAGCATGCGGAAAGCCAGTAGCCACTCTGATGGCGGAGCGGGGGGCGTCGCAGGACAATCAGACCCCGCTTCTCGGAGCGAATTGGGGGTTGAAAAAGGGACAATTCATACGAAAAGACACAGTGGTGAAGATCCTATCAAAGCAGGGTAAAAAAACACTTTATTTTGTTGTGTCTGAATGAATAAAAATGTTTTTGTTCAGAAGTACTAAATCAGACACCTCTATTCGCATGCATTCTGGATTTACTTCACCAAGGAATGACAAAAGTCGGTCGATTAGTGGGCCGGTACTCTTATCGGAGGATCCTTCTACACCTACTACAGACATTGAAGTATTATACTTAATTATTTTCTACAATATTTGAATAATAGTTTATTTTACAGTTACAAGCTCCCGATGTAGAATTGTACAACGGTTTACAAGTTTTAAATATAAACGGAAGTGATAAAATTAATATGTCCGTTCCGCAACCACATCCGTTGCCAATGCCTGAATATGGAGGATATTTTGCTCCTTTGACTGAATATTTACCGGATAGTTCTCAACCTATATCCAGTTTTCATAGGTAATTTATTTCATAACACAACAATCAAATTTAATTGATAATATTTTTAAGGTGCAACGTAGCAGTAATGCTACTAACAGACGTCGTTATAGATGGCGTTGACCTCGATTGGTCAATGCACGTCCCATTAATGTTACATATACTAATGTTGGGAATGGATCATACTAGGCCTTTAGTTCATGAACACTGCAAACAACTTTTATTGAATCTTTTAGTAGTTCTTGCAGAACATTGTGATCATCTAACTGTAGCACATATCTTATTGAATAGTAAGACTGAGAGATTAGGACTTGGGCTGACTACACCACAGTTACCTGTTCTTAGCCATGTCTTTACAGGTAAATTTGTCAAAAAGTCAAGTGAAAAAATTATAAATATTAATATTTATTTTTCAGAATCTGATCCAGTATTTGATAGTTATTTACAAGGACCAATAATCTGTAATTCTATTGTCTCTTTGCCAGCTACTTCAACTTGTAGTACTATTGTGGCCACTGCTAGCAGCACCACAAGTAGCAGTAAGTTCTAAAAGCTTTTTTGATTATTTACTAAACGAAATATGTTTAATTTTTTTGCAGATGAATTGGCAGTAGAACCAAGTGTCCCACCTGTGATAATAACAGCCGAAGAAAATGCAGGAATGACCGGACCAGAATTAGGTCCAAATATGCCAGTTGCTGACGTCATTAAATCCTTGATAGACTTTTTAGCTAAACGCCAAAATACATCTCTTTGGAATTACGAAGACATTACTGCCAAAGTGTGGTCAGTCCGAAGTGCAGAGCACATTGATATCTTCCTCCAACATGTTTTAAGAGTATTTCGTGATTCGTTACCTCACGCACATATCAATGAACGTTGGGCCCAAACTGCTTTACAACTTGGACTGTCTTGCAGTTCAAGGCATTACGCTGGGAGATCTTTGCAAATATTTAGATCTTTAAGAGTGCCTATTACAGGACGAATGTTGTCAGATATTTTAAGTCGTTTGGTAGAGACAGTTGCAGAACAAGGAGAAGATATGCAGGGATATGTTACAGAACTTCTTTTAACTTTAGAAGCTGCTGTTGATTCTTTAGAATCAGATTTTCGTCCTCTTGATTTTATGAAAGAAATATTTAAAAGTACTCCTAATTTGAATAATAAAGATATGGTAGTTATTGGTGGGAAAAGATCACCGGGAGGTGAATGCGTTTATCCGAACGCAGTTGGTAATCATGTTTCTTATATAAACCAAAGTGGGCACACCAGAAGTACCAGTTATTCTGTAAGTTATTGCTTGAGAAAAGGGTCCGCTTCTCCTGCTAGTGATGGAAAAGATTTGCGATGTCGAGGATCGAACGAAATCGAAACACGAAATTTGAACAGGTAAAATTGTAATGAGAAATAATATTTTTGATAGTATTTTAGATTTAATTCTAGTTTGTCACGCTCGCGTTCGGCGCAAAGCTTGAAACTGTTAGGAGATTCAGCTTCTCAAGATGATAAAATGACTATTTTGGCTCAACTGTTCTGGTTGTCAGTTTCTTTACTTGAAAGCGATTATGAACATGAATTTTTGTTGGCATTGAGGCTTTTGGGAAGGGTGTTACATCGACTGCCACTTGATAGGCCAGATGCTAGAGATAAAGTTGAAAAATTGCAGTCTCAATTAAGATGGTCCGCTTTTCCAGGCGTCCATGCTCTTCTTTTAAAGGTACACTTTTTTGTAATTAATTTTTAAATCTAATATTTTTTTTGGACAGGGCTGTACTCATCCAAATATTTATGAAAATGTTGTTACATTATTATCTCAATTTACGCCCCTATTGGATCTTATAGTGGTGGATCCAACTCAATCCCTTGCGTTTCCAATGAATGTTGTTGCTTTATTACCTTACATGCTTCATAATTACGAGGATGCTAACGAATTATGCATTAGAAGCGCAGAAAATATTGCTCAGGTATAAAACACTAATAATTCTATTATATTTCTACAATATTTTTAAATGCAGGTCAGTGCTGAAAAAAGTAAGAAACTAGAAAATTTGGGTACTGTAATGACGTTGTACAGCAGAAGAAATTTCAGTAAAGAAAGTTTCCAGTGGACCAAATGTGTTGTAAAATATTTGTACGACACTTACGCACATTTAAGTTTAAATATGTTGGCATTTCTGGTTGAAATGTTGGAAAAAGGCCCACCGTCAATGCAATTACCAGTTTTAAATATAATCCACTGTATGCTACATTACATCGACTTAGCTTCAGCATCTTCTCAACCAATTAACGCAGATCTCCTCCGAGTTATTGCTAAATATTTAGAAGGAGCCCACTGGAAGGAAGCTTTAAAAATACTTAAATTAGTTGTCACTAGATCGTCGACTCTTGTTGCACCGCCAATACAAAATCAATCACATTGGGAGTCTTCCATTATTGCCTCTGCTCCGCATCCTTCATTTGCAGAAACTGAAATATTTGCGAAAAAAGAATTGCCGGGCAGAACTATGGAATTTACTTTTGATTTGAGTCAGACGCCAGTTATTGGAAGGAGATTTTTAGTGAAAAATGATAAAGATAAGGATGATAAAGGTTTGACACCTGTTCCTGTTGCCTCACCGAGAAGGTCTTGTTCGTTATCACCTGCTGATGCTGCTCCTACTGCTGGGTGGAAAAGACCCTGGATGTCGCAGGTTTTTAACATAAATAAATAAATATTTAAATTTTTTGAATGTATTTTTTTTAGGGAAGAGTCAGAGAATGTCTCGTTAATTTATTAACAACATGTGGACAAAGAGTTGGTCTTCCTAAAAGCCCATCAGTAAGTTTTACAAACAAAATAATTATTGTACATGAATTTACCCTCTAGCGGCATGGTTATGAGTTATGGAAAAATAGTGGTTTTTACGTATTAATTAGTAGAATGGGATTTATTATCAAACGGATACGCAACTACATAAATCAAATTAATTATAATTATTTACTCTATTTGGTGGTAATATTCTCGTTGCGTATTCCGTTTTCTGTTAGTGATTGTTATATGCCTGGGGTTGCCATTTTCTGGTATAGGTTCACATTTATATCTCTCTTTCTGTATCTCTTTGTCTGTGTATAGGATGAACTTATTAACACGATTTACTCCAAGGTAAAGAATGGTCGACGTAGCAGTGTTCGTCGGGTACGCGTGCTTTTTGTGCAGTGTCGTTCAATTAACCGATTACAATTAAATACACTGTTAATCACTCACTAATTACTAATTTTAGTACACTTTTTACAGCTTATTACCTAAAATTTAATCAAATAAGATCTGCATGATTTTTTTAGTTTTTAACTTATAGTTCATTTCAGTTAAGAATAATCCAAAAAGGCTCTTGACTGGCCAAAATACGAACACGATTCACTCACATTAATTCCTGCATTTTCTTGGATCGTTCTTAACTGAAATGAAGTATAAGTGGCGACTATCAGTCTTACGTTATTGAAAAAGTAATAAAACTTCCTTAATTTGTCTTGGTTGCTAAAATTTTCGACGAATCAGAAGCTATTAGTTTGGTTACCATGGTTACGTAACAATTCAGATATTCATTTCCGGTTTTGTGTTTGACGTTTCATAATTTTTAAATGCCTACTTTACGCGGTTATAAATATACATGTAATTTTACAAAATCTTCTTGTTCAATGATATTTGACCGTGTAAAGCGACAGAAATTTCCATCAAATTTTAGTGATATCTAGGGACTTTAGAATTCGTAGTTGTTGCCTTGTGTGAATCACGTTCAGCATCTAACTTCATTCTTATTATGGTTCAAGCAACTATCAATGTTAATATCTGTCCTTGTCTTGTTGAAAACTATTATAAAAGATGTCAAATCAAGAAAATATATCGAAATTGATAATGTTGTATGGTCAAAAATCATTTATTTATCAAGTGTCTAATAAATTTACACAAAACAAAAATACAAATGAAATTTGTTGCTCCAAGTTTAATGTATTGCCACCACAAATATATTAACTGTCACTGTCATGCTATCAATTTGATCGTGAAAATATGTTAAATATGATAAGAAATACATGTAAAATTTCATGTATAATTGTATGGAAAAATATGATCTAGTAAAGTGGGCATAACATAAGCGGCGACTTTCAGTCTTACGTTATCGAAAAATAATATATTCTACAACACTTTTAACTTTTAAAATTGTGAAATGTCAAACGCAAAACCTGAGATAAATACTTGAATTGTTAATGAGTAACCAAATTAACAGCTTCTGATTTGTCGAAAATTATAATTATAAACGTCATACGGAATTATTCTAAAAACGATGTGAAGTCAGTTGCTAATTTGAATAATGACGTTATTTCCGGTCGTGATACTGATATTATTTTCGACGAATCAGAAGCTATTAATTTGGTTACCATGGTAACGTAACAATTCAGGTATTCATTTTCGGCTGTGCGTTTGAAGTTTCATAATTTTTAAAGTTTCTTCTGAATTCTTGATGAATTTCCAATACTTTTTGTAAATTACTCAATAACGTAAGATTTTTGTTAGTTGTTACTTCGTCCATTGTTTGAAACAAGTAATGAATTATCACAAGTCAAACAAAAATGATAATTTTTTCAGTTTCCAGTTTTTTAATGGAGGAGACAAGTATTTTAGATTGTTTACTATTTATAATAGATTGCATGTAATGTTGTAAAATGCATGTTTCAGTGTTTCTGTTTGTTTGTCACAAGCAAAAACTGTGGATCGCACTCACGCAAAGTACGTACTTTTATGTGTAGTGGAATGGATCTTCAGTTTAAAGTGCAATATTTCATTTCATTTTTATTAAAATGTACTAAAATATGTATACCGGATGTTTTTCAAAAAATTTTAATACATATTTCAGTATCAATTTCTTTATTTGTCTTTATTCAAATTTGTATGTTTTTAGGTAATTTTCAGTCAAAGTTCAGATTTAATGGAACGGCAATCAAGCATGGCGTCTTCAACAGAAGAAATGTCAGCAAGTGGTGGAAACGATTTAAGTGGTGGATCTGGGGCTCGAGGTATTGATGCAGCAGCAGCTGCTGCAGATCAGTTTGGAGTTTTCAGAGATTTTGACTTTTTGGAATATGAAAGTGAAAGTGTTGAGGTATTTTTTGTAATATATTTTAAAGACAGTATTATATTGTTAATTTTGCAGGGCGAAAGTACTGATAATTTCAATTGGGGCGTAAGGAGAAGGCCGTTGAGTGAAGGAGAACAAGATCAGCCTAGTGTAAGGACTCATGAAGAAAGTATTAGCGAAAAAACTCCTGTACTTGCAAAACGAAAGGTATTTTCGTAACAATTATTTTAATAGTTAATTAATTTTGGTATTTTAGAGAAATGCGCCCGACGAATCATCAGACGACGAAGTAGGCTCAGAATCTCCGTTAGATGAAATGGTCGTAGCTCCAGAATTCGAAGCCAGTTCAGCTGGTCAAGACAGTAGTAGCGCCGTTTACCCACCTTCGTCTTTAAGTTTGCGCAGCGGCAGTGAGCATCCTCATCACAGGCATCACCGAGAAAGACGAGATTCCAGCACTAGATCTGATACAAGGTAACATATTTTATTATTTTATTCTTTATCAGTGTCTTTTGGTAAAATGTTAGTTGATATATCTTCTGTCATATGCCATACGATGGATCTGGGCGTAAATCAAGAATGACTTTACAGTTGGTTGTATGTTTAAACCTTAATAAACTAGAAAAATTCTTCAGGTCTTATTGTTTGTTGGATTTTCAGTGGTTCAAGCGCTGGTGATCTGGGAGACGTTACGCCGTGCAACACTTCACCCAATATTTCATCATTGTTGACTGCTTTTCGGCCTATAGTACGGAACGATACGGAAGAAGCGTGGCGACATCAGTTACAGAGCGAATTTTCACAATCCAGCAGCCAGGGAAATGCTCTTCAATTGTTCCAGCATCTTTACGCCATCATTAAGGTAATTAATTATACACAATAAAGTTTTAAAATTATTTTTATATTTGTTTGTAGGATATAGGTGGCAAAACAGTATCAATGACGCGCGATTCATGTCATCTTTTAAGCCAGTGTGCTGGAAATTCATCTCTAATCTCTCAACTCAGTTCCCGATTATCGTCCACTGCAGATTTACTGTATTCTAGAACTGTTCAGACGACTCATGTAATTAGTTTTCCGCCTACTGCTATTAGTGGCGCTCGTATCACGGATATTATGCGATATGGAGTACTAGAAATGCAAGAACATTTGGAGACTTTCTTTGACCGAAAGGATCATTCTACTGAAGTAATAATATTTGAAAACTTTAAAAATAATTTAATAATTTAATGTTTTTTGCAGTGTATAGATGCTGTAAAAACTGCTTTAAAATTGCAACTATTGGGCGAATCTCAGTCAGATATTATTTCTGAAGAATTGCTGTTAGATTTAGGGCGCGCTCTCTATAAACTTCATTTCCAATTTTTGTTGTTTATTGAAGCTGCAAATAAGATGACTTCTGCATTGAATATGGCGCTTAAAACTTCTCAATTAAATGATATAACCAAAGATATTTCAAACGTAAAAACTGCTTTACAACGAGCTTCGCTGGATGACGCATTAACAGAAACTATTGAAAGTAGTGGCGGAGTTACGCCTACTCCTCCGTCATCATTAGGCACTGGTGATGATTTAGAAGGAGGATTATATGAGCTCCTTCAAGCCGAAAAATGGTCAACTGCTTTATCGTTAATTAAACATAATAGAGGGTGCTGGGGATCAGATGGAGATGATGATGTTCTGACTGCTCTTAATGTTTATAGCAAGAAACTAATACAGGACAAATCGGGTAAGTTATATCATTCAGTTGATTTATTTTGTGGTCATTATTTGAATTTCAGATTCATACATCATGACGTACTCTGAAAGCGATTTGGCAGATGTTTATGCTAGATTATTTCAGGTTTCAGCTTCAGTAGCTGATTTAGAGCATAATATGAAAGAGAGAGATCTTTCGACTGTTAGTCAAAATAAAGATTAATCACCAAAGTAAATGCATTTGAATGTTTGTAATAGTTGCTTTTATCTTTATAATTAATTACTTTTTATTGTTAGTTTTAGAAAAATGTGATGAATTTTTTGACTGAAATACGAAATAATTGACAATTTAATCAAATAAATCATCATCTTTATTATAATATTCCATTCGCCGCCTATGATATGATTAATCTAAAATTGTATATTCCTCCCACTAAAGCGCCTACATATGAATACCGCGGGCGTCCCTTGCGTCCCGCCCTTTTATCCTGTTCTTTTCATTCACACATTGACCTTAAACATCAGTCGTCTCTTTCCCATCTTTCCCCAACCGAATAGAAAGGCGTAGTGCGAATTGAATGGTGTCAGTATCGGCCAATGGTTGCCGCGGGCTGGTTGTGTTAAAATGTTGTGTTTTTCACAATTTTGTCACGTCTGTTTAAAAGTTGATTTCAAATTAAAAAATTTATACACGTTTGATGATGATCAAGTAATGTTAAGCAATAAATTTAAATCCTGTGTTCCGGAAATTGTAAGTTTTTTTTTTCAAATTAAATTTCCTATTAGTAATTATTTTTAATTTTCAGAATTTTGAAGAAGATTTGCCGTTATTTATTTGTAATAATTGTTGTGCGGAATTGAATAACATTTATAAATTTAGAGAATTGAGTATTAAAAATATTACTATTTTAAGAAAATATTCACAACAAATCAAAACAGTTACCGAAACAGCAAAAACAGTAGAAAACCAATTAAATTCAATCCTGACGAATGTTCAAAAAGATGCACAAGTTTTTGATGAGAAAAGTACTCAAAATTGTTCGGGTGAAAGTAGTGCGCAAAACTTTCAAATTGAAGATAAGAAACAGCAAGATATTATTGAAATAGATAGCAGCTCCGATGAAGATGATGAAAATACTGAAGAAAAAATTGATATTAAAGAACATTCCGTTGAAGAAGAACAAATAAAAGATCGAGTTTTTATTAAACAAGAAGCAGAAAGTATTTTACCAGATACTGAATATACAAATAATGAACTTCCTTTTAAAATAAAGCAAGAAAATTATCAACTAAATTTAGAAGGTAAGTTTTTTTCGTTGATTTAATTGGGCTAGTACGGTCCTGGGTAACGTGATCCATTTTTGATATTCATTTAAAATTCTGACATATTTGTAGTTTATAACCGCAGACGTGAGTCGTCTATCATACATCGTTTTTCTATTGATTTTCTCTCATACTCCTCCATCTGGGTATTCATTTTCTCTCTTTCTCTTCCATTCACTTCGCCCACTTCAATTTCTTTCACGCAATCCATCTACGCTACCAACGCTCAACTCTGACGTTCTTTCAAACTCGAATAACTCGCTCTCTTGGCAGTGGCGTACTGCTGAAATTTCATTTATTATGTATGTCACAATTTTCTCCTTTCTCTAAGATTAATGAAGTGAGATAAATTCATTTTGAATTCAATCTCTTTTTGTATATTCACAAGCACCACGCAAAAATCTCATTCATATTGCAACCACACTTCTTTCAACAACAATTTGCCATTTTTTCGAACGTAAGGAAAATTTGCAAAATCGACTTAAAATTTATTGAAAAAAATTTATAAGTGGCAGACTGTAAAAGATTGTTCGAAGAAGCTTTTTTTTGTTGATAATTAAAAGTGTATCAAGTATTTTACCAAGCAAATAACTTCAAAAATTTCATGTACGCTCTCTTTTTATCCCGATTGCTTCTTTTATTTCCTCATTCCACATGCATTCTTCGGTCAGCAGCCCAATTTATATTCACCACAAATATCTTTCAAACATTTAAAAACAGTAGCTCGATTTCAGTTCTATTCATTATTTAAAGAAGCTTTACTAAAATATCATAGATGAAGACAAAAATATATGCCGTAAATTGAGAAAAGAGAAAATAGAAGACATACCTAAAATTTAATTCGTCACATACATTTTATTCATGCATTCAATCATTTATTCCCACATGTCAAACAACAGTAGATTTCACTTTTGAGATTAATTTACGATTCAAATCGCAGATTTCTTTCCCAGTGTGAAATGTAAGTAGACTGAATAATGAACCCAGTGGCGTGGATACTTTTTGGAAATGTCTAAATTCATTCAATTTATTGCAATTCGCAATTATTTTACATATTAAAGACCTGAAACTTCAAATATAGCTCAGAATTGGATGACAATGAAGTAATTGATTCTTCCGTTTGAGGTTGTTTCACATGGTTTTTCTCAGAATTTGGATAAATGCCCGAGGAATTTTGTTCATTTTGCATTAAATGTAGAACCCACGTTTTCATATCTAGTCTTCTGTATATTTTTGAATTGTTTATTTTTGTATAATTGTTTTCTGATGAAGACAATAAATAAATTATATAAAATTTAAACCAAAAAAAATCTTCCAATCATTCTAGTTTAGTTTGTGTTATATTAATTCAATTTTAAATGAAATATGACAAAGATTAATTGCATGTTGATGAATAAATGCATTAGAGAACGACTGTAACTGTAATGGTTAGAATGTGAAAGGCGTTTTGAAAGAGACCAATCGATAATAGCGTGAATGTATCGCGAATGACAGAATGATGAATAGGATAGACTCGCGTGATTGATGGAATAACATTCAGTATTCAGTAAAAATATGCGCGAGAAATGAAAGACTACAACAAAAATAGTTTATACTTTCATTCCCAAATATTTAATAATATATTTTAATTTTCAGGAGATGCAACTTTATATGATGTATCAATGGTCAGCAATGTTGCAAATGGTGATCCCGGATCTTTATCGTTACTTCAACAGTTTCAGGGTAAATAAATTTTGCCGTTTTTGATTCAGCATTTATTTATTTATATTTTCAGAAAAGATATTCAGTGTTATTGGAGAAGAGACAAACCCTGAAATAAAAACTGAGAAAACTGCTGAAGAAACAGAACCTTTTGACCATTTCCTTGCTAGAAATAATGAAGAAGTTGCACGGCCCTTCAGATGCAAAGTTTGTGGCAAATGTTTCACCAAAAAAGGAGTTCTTCATGTCCATTCCAGACTTCATACCGGAGAAACACCATTTGAATGTAATATTTGCAATAAAAAATTCCGATATAAAAGTAGTCTTGACACTCACATAACAAGTCATTCTAAAGAGAAGAAATTTAAATGTACATTGTGTGAAAAAAAATTTAAGCGTAAAGTTAATTTGAAAATTCATACGAAAATTCACATGGGCGAAAAACCTCATAAATGTTCGTATTGTCCAAAAACATTTTTATATAAAACAAGTTTAGATGGTCATACACGAATACACACGGGGGAAAAAATGGTGGACTGTCCAACTTGTGATAGAAGCTTTAAAAATAGATTTCATTTTGAAATTCATTATCGTACTCATACCGGAGAAAGACCATTCAAATGTGAAATTTGTGGTAGCTCATTCACACAAAAAAATAATTTAGATAGACATGCGAAATGCCATCAAAGAGATAAAGAAGAATTTAAATGTGAAGTTTGCGAAAAAACATTTATGCATAAATTTCATTTACAACGACATTCCAAAATTCATAATGAAGACAGAAATTTTGAATGTACAATATGTCAGAAAGTTTTTCTTCATGAAAAAAGTTTAGAACGTCACATGTCTATACACACAGGATTAAATTTACTGCATTGCCCCATGTGTCCTAAAACATTCATACATACTTCTAATTTAAATATTCATGTTAAAACACATCTTGGAGAAAAACCACATGGTTGTCAAATTTGCGATAAACGATTCACACAAAAAAATAATTTAAATCGTCATATGAGAATACATACAGGTAATAAACCTTTTAATTGTACATATTGTACTAAATCTTTCAATGAAAGATTTCATTTAATTCGTCATATTCGTATTCATACTGGGGAACGCCCTTATCAATGCAGTTTATGTGACAAAACTTTCACCCAAAAACATATTTTAGAAAAACATAAAGCCACGCATTCTGCAGAGGAGTATTACGATTTACCGGATAGTAATAGCATATTACCGGAACATTTTTTGCAAGGACATTTGCTTGCCCAAGATGACATTTAAAATTGGGAACTATGATAATTTTAAATTAATTTATTATTTAAATACAAATTTGTAATGAATTGTAATTTAATGGAGCAATTAAATAAGAACTAATGTAATGTATTTTCTTAATAATATTCTCAGTCAATCTCAATGAAAATATGATATGAGCATTTAGATGGTACAGTCGTCTTAAATATTGAATTCCAACATTCTACGTTCAACCGTTTTGGATTTATGCGAAAAAGTCAAAGAAAGTGCACTTTCGGTACATAAATACGTACCGAAAATGGTCAAACTGGATTTAGGGATGCTCAAAACGAATATTTCCATCAAAATCTTGGTATGTAAATTTTGTCGGTTTCACAATACTTTTGTTATACACAAATTTCAACTTTAAACTCCTCGAATTTATTATAATGCAGGGGCCACAATTACGTCTAATGCCATTAATTGAGGCGTTATGTGACAATTGATATATTGTCATTGACAATGTGTTTATTGTTAAGCAACGCCTTAATTAATGGCATTAAGCGTAAGTATGGCCCCAGCATATTAATAAAATTTGTTTGCATTAGGACCAATCACATTCGTTTTTAACGTAAATAAACTTATAAAACAGTATACAATCAAGTTTACAACAATTTCTTAGCGATTTTTTAAATAAACGTCAAAATATTTACAGATACATATAATTTATGGACTGGCATACATAGTTAATAATAGTGTACAATAATTAATTTTACTACTCACTACAAGGTGTCGCTAGTGAGTATTCCAATTATTAATTACAGTTGTCCAGTCTGTTCGAGGTATATTCAATGACTTTTGTGATACGCAATTCTAGTCCTATTGCTATATTACGTCAAGAACAATCACTTCTATTAACAATGCTGCAACAATTATTAGAAGATCGTGATTCTTTACTGAAAGAAATGACAGTTAAAACCTTAACTTCAGTCGTAGCTTACTGTAATGCCCAGTGTCAATTATAAATAAAAGTAATATGAATTTGAATGCCCGTTTTAGTTGTTTTAGTGCCACTGACAAAGCTTCATTTTACTAGTGTTGCCATCTATTGAAAATCGTTCGAATTACAATAGCGTTTATATTAAGAATATCCAAATTTTAGCTGATTGTGAATGAATAAAATTGTTAAAATAGGATATAAAAATTAATTTCAAAAATTAAATTATATGAAGTTTCAAATTTTCGAATGATTCTTATTTTACTTCTTCGTCGCATGTAATACGAGATACGTGTCAAAATTGATGCCGGTGTAACGTGAAAAGTCAAAATGCGATTAAGTAAGTAAAATTAAATAAAAATTGTGCGTTTATAATAACTAACAATTATTTCAGCTATCTTATTGTGCATATTTGCTTACATTTCACAATCATGTGGAAGTATATCCAGCCACATATCAACATCAGATCAAGACCGGTTTAGAGAATCTTTTGACAGAGCATTAATAACTTCAAAAGAAGATGATTTAGCATCTATATATTATTCTGCTAAAGGTTATACATTCCTTAGAAAAGCCTTTCCGCCTGCTGCAATTAAAACTTCGTGTAAAACATTAGAAAAGGCATCTGTGTTGGATTTGTGCCAAGAGAATATTTTTTATTTGATAACAGCTTGGAAGGAGCTAAAGTGTCCTGGTAATATTTATAAAAAGGAATTGATAGATGTAAGTTAAAATAACGATTATATTTTATACATTTATTAATAACATGTTTACAGAAAGTAAAATCATCAATTAATGATAAAGCCAGTTCAGTGGATATTTATTATGGTCTGGAAAGTTTGGTTGCCATGGGGCAACCAATTCCTGAAGTTCAGAAAATTGCACAAACACTTCAAGCTCGACTAAAAGCCGACGACAGTCTTATAAAGTAAAAACATTTAATAATTGAAAAATAAATATATTAAAAGTGTTTTTTTAATAGTTTTGGGTACGCATTTCATGCAGCTTCCCATTTGGGCACAAGTGGACAATTTGCTTACGATCGTATTGAAGATGTCATTGTTCAAGCTGACGAAGTTGACGGAAAAATGCTACAATTTGAAGGCGGACTTGGTATTACTTCTTTGTTACTGTCTGGTATTGTTAAACTGTCAGAATCATTGAAGAAATCTATTCCACTTACTCAAATGCAAGTCGAAAAATTCGCTAATTATTTATTGTCGAGACGTAGCGTGCAAAGCCCCAAAGGAGTTTCGTGTTTGCTGGAAGTTACTAAAGTAATTGCAGGTATTATTAAAATTCAAAATAAATAAATAAAGTATTTAAAATTATTTTAACTTGTAGATACTAAATTATCTCGTCCATGTATCTCAGTACTGGGTTCAGGAGTGGTAACTGCTGAAAAACCTGCACTTTCAGTGCGAGTTTGCGATATATTAGGCCGCCCATTAAATTTACCTGCCGATTCAGTTATAGCCCAAAGCGCTACTCGTTTGGCTGATGATGTTGTTGTTTTATCAAAAGAAAAACTTGTTGCTACTAAAGATCCTACTTTATATGAATTGGAATTGAAGCATGAACCTGGAAGATATAGAATTGCCGTAACCGCTGGTAAAATTTATTTGAATTAACTTTGCAATAAAAATATAATGGAATATTTTTAGGATCTCATAGCGCATCTCTATCTGCAACTGTTTTGGGAATTGTTAATGTACAATGGTTGGAAATTGGCGTAGCTGATACAGATCAAGCTTCCCCAAGCAAATTACAAAAACTGAGCTACGGGAATAAATTGGGAGCTGTACTTGAAGCTGACTCTCAACAAAGATTAGTTATTCGATTTTCTTTGGGTGATCGAATTGTGCACCAAGCTTTTGTTAGGCTCGAATGTCAAAAAAGTAATAGAGAAATAATTTTTGTTGCCAGTCCTGATAACAGCGGTGTTTATAAATTTGATATGGTAAATAATCAAACAAACATTTTTAATTGTTTAATAATAATTTTGCTTGTAGGACATTGGAGTTAAATCATCTGAATTAGGCATAACATCGGGAAAATATAGTATTGAATTGATTATTGGCGATTCAGTTATCAGTAATCCATTCCGCTGGAAAGTGGCCGATGTAGAACTACGTATTCCTGGCACTGTAGCTCCGACTTCTGCCGTCACTCCTATCCGAGGAGTTCGTCCGGAAATTAAGCACATGTTCCGTGAACCGGAGCGCCGTCCACCACCTGTTATTTCGACTTTATTCACTGCTTTGGTGCTTGCGCCTCTTCTGATCTTGTTTGGAATTTGGATCAAATTGGGAATTAATGTATCGAATTTTAAATTTACAATAAGCGCGCTACTGTTTCATGGAGGACTGGGAGGTAAGATTTGAAATTAATAAGAAACAACTTAATACAAAAAATATTTTTTTTAGCTATGTTCGGATTGTTCTTTGTTTTCTGGCTGAAGCTGGATATGTTTACTACATGCAGATGGTTATTATTGTTTGGTGTTCTCACCTTCATATCAGGACACCGTGTGCTGAGTTCCATTGCCGCTAAAAAGCACTGAATTTAATTAATATTTTTTGCACTTTTAAATAATTAAATTATCAGAAGCAGTTCGAAATATTACATTTAATTTAATGCAGTCAAGTTGTATTGATGTAAGTGAATGAAATCGTTTCTGTTTAATAAAAAAAGTAATAAAAATAACACTATTTCCTGCCCCACAAGTTTATTCACATTTAAGTCAGGAAATCATGCAATAAAAAAATATATTTCAGAAACTAAAATATTTGGTTACAGCCGTCAAGTAAAAAACATGCGAAAAATTAATTAATATTTAAATATCAGTCTTAAAAATTACTATAAATGTCGTCCTGTCTTAGGATGTCTATAACGATGCTAAAGGCGTACATAACTGCGTAATACCTACAAAAAAACATGAATAAAATTCAAATATTAAACAAAATATTAGTACAATACCTTAAATACCTCTCATCAAAATCAGCTCCATTTCCTTGCTGATAATTCCGACTGTAATTTTCATATCTGTCTGATTGCCTACGAGATGATTTCCTTGCAGAATCGCCTTTTTTGGAATATTTCGACTTGTTTTTTGATTCACCTTTTCGTGATCTTTCTTTGGAATGTTTATTTTTTTTGCAATTAAGTGAATTTTGCAGGACGCTAAATAATTCTTTCTGCAATTCATTGGATACTTCACTGCATGATCTGTCTGAATTACTCTCAGAACTTTCTCTATATTTCCGATTTCCTTCATCACTTGCGGCGAGAGAATCCGTGTCATATTTTCTACGAAATGAATCTTTTCGTGTTCTCTTTGGAGATGGGCTTCTATCTTCACCTGAATCAGAACTATCAATGGATGAATCATATCTGGAAGTATTTTTATTTTTACGAGATCTTTTATTGGAAATATCCCTAATAATTCTTCTATGTTCAGGAGATCCGTCTCTTTGTTTTTTGAGATTTTTTAATATATTCTCTACTTTGGTTATAGCTTCATCTATATTTATTGAAGTATTTTCTTTTGATGTACCTGGAATAGGCTCCTCATTTGTTGAAACAGCTTTAATAGTTTCAGATGATACATTTGCTTTTTCATTTTTTTCAGGAGTTTCAGCTCCAACTAAAAGCAAATAAATTTTAATTATGAGGGATGCGTTTTTATCATTGCAACTTACGGTCTTGTTTGTTGTGTATTATTAATTTATCTTCATTGGAAAAACTATAATCTACATTATCTGAAGTTGCTTCCATTGTTGAAGGATTTTGCGTTATATGGATTTTAATATTTTTGAGATCTGCAATATCATACGGCATTATTTATGTTTACTAAAAATGAAAATATTTTGATTCAAAATTCCTTATTATTCTTCTTATCAAATAATTAACAATTAAATACTGTATTCAAATTAGTCATAAAACAAAATAAATACCTTTGTTTTGCTGCTCGTATCTTCAAAACAATTTGAAATTAAAAAAAACAAACCAAAATTTGCGGCACAAAACCACGTGGTTGAAAGTAAGAAGACCCTTTTAAAAATGGACGAATAAAGTAAAATGAGTGAAGAAGAGGTCAAAATGAAAATAGACTCTTCCACTCTGTTCATTTGTAAAAATAATACATGCAAAATATTAATTTTGCTCCACAAATTAAAAAATTTTACATAATCCGTTGATTTTATTATCAATATTTGATTGGATAAATAAGTTTGTTAGTTTGATAATTAAAATAAATAAAAATTATATTAAAAATTTGGTAAAAAGAAAGCACCATGTACTTGTATGTTGGGTTACCAGAGGGCGATGAATTTGCATCCGCTTCCGCTTATTGGCTGTCAAACAAAGAAATATTTTTATGGAAACTATTGAATATAATATTTAGTTTTGTATTTTTAAATTAAATTTATTACTTAATATTTAGTGTTGAATCTAAATAACTTAGCTGATCCATGGATAAAAGGTATTTAGATATTTTAATATGAGTACTAGTTTTATTTATTTATGACGTTTTGAAGATTTCGAGGATCTAGTTCAGAAAAAACCGTACGCAAGACGGATGGAAGCAAAATAGATACAAAAGAATTGAAGAAGATCAAAGTAACAATAACAAAAAAATTAAGTGATAATGAAAAAACCGAAAAAGTTAACCATACTGTTGACAAGCTAGAAGAAATTAAAATCTATAGACGTACCGGTAAATTTTTAAGATTTATATTTAAAATTAGCTTTATGCAACTGTACCTTGGTATTTACTGCAGTAAATATTAAATATTAATAGTTTTTTGAAAATATTTTCGGAGTATGCTATTTATGAAATGAAAACGAAGATGCAGAATCAGCGTAGAAGAAATTATCAAGAAATCAATTAAGTTTAGAATGACAAAAGCAGAAGACAAGAAGATCAAGGAGGAAAATTGAATATAAAACTATTTGATCTAAATTTATTTGCATGTAAAATTCAAATTAAAATCAGAAGCATGAATTAATTTTCATAAAATGACAAATTCAAGTAATCTCGAAGTGTATAATAAATAAAACTGAAGAAAGAAGATTACATTCCGCATATTTTTCCAGAAAATGGGGTTTTATCATTCAAAATTCGTCTTTCAACTTATTTTTAATTAACGTTAATTAAGAAATAAGTTGTAAGAGAAAGAGTTTACTGCAGTAAATATTTATATCAAGTCAAATTCTTTAACGCTATTATTCAGTTATTAAGAAGAGTAATTTTTATTTGTTGGTTATTGTTAAAACAATTATTAGCAAGTAAAGATCAAAAGCCTAGTATTTTAGTTTTTGGTTTTTCCCGTAAACCGAGGACTGAAATATGAGCCCTATGTGTTTTAGTTTGAGTGATAAATGAATTTTGTATGATTTGAAATATTTATGAGATTGAATCTTTGAAGATTTCACCTGAAAACGAAGACGCAGATAATCAGCGTAGAAGAAAGAAAATTGTCAAGAAATGAAGCTTACCCAGCATCAGTACAATGTGAGTTTGCATATTCATTCTAAAAAATATGTAGCTTTTCCTAACTTTTATTACATGAATTTTGATTACAAATTTCAGTCACTTTGAAAGTGATGAGAAGGAAGCAAAAGAAGACAAGAAGAACAAGACAGAAAATTATCTAAAAGTTTTGAATATTTTTAAAATATTATTTTGCATGCTGCTAACTTTCAACTTAAAATCTGTAATAAAAAGAGCTAAAAAATAATCATTTAATGCATGAACTAATTAGGATAATGATAGAAGAATTATAGATGAAATTGAAGAAAGAAGATTATAAATAGAACCAACTGGATTATAAGTTCAGTATATATCTTTTAAATAATTGAAGAAGACTATATTTTACATGCTCTAACATTTTTATATTCTTTTCATTCATTTAGTTTTAGAAATTATACTACAAGAAGTTGTATTGCTCAAATTTCTAATGGAATACTTAATTGTAATACATTATTAATGAAATTTTGTAATTTGTAAAGAGAAACTTGATGCCTCTATCACTTTATTATTTAAATTTAAATATGTACTCAGGCGAAACCTGACTAGTTATTTTGGAGGGTAAAAAGACGCTTTAATATTTATATCAAAATCATGGGTTGTACAATTTACAAGCATGCTTTGAAAATAACTTTTAGAAGATATTTCCCCTTCATAATCTTTCGATATATCCTTAATTTGATTTTTCGAGGCAATGCGGTCAAGTTTCGCCTATCAGTCTGTGCTTATTTATAACTCAAAATGAATTCAACAGGTGAAGGAAAACGTTCAATATTTGATCGCAGTGATATAGTTGTTAATAATCCCACCCACCCCTCAGAAAGTACAGGGCGAAGAAACAGTCGAAGTCCCAAGCGAGAAAGTAGAAGAAATAATAGAAATAGTTCTAGCCCGCATAGAGATAAACCAAGTACTTCTCGGAGAGGATTTGGATCACCTTCTAGAAATCGCTCCAGAAGCAGAGACAGCAGTAGACGATCTAGACATTCTAGATCTAGTAGAGACAACAGTAGGCGATCCAGTAGAGATAGGAGCAGGCGGTCTAGTAGAAATAATAGTAGAGAAAAAAATCGACGATCTAGACATTCTAGGTCTAGATCGGGAAGTTTGAGGAGGGAATATGGTAGAAGACGTAATACCCGATCCCCGGATGATAGAAATCGACGGTATTTATTTATAAAAAGATTATAAATTTTTGCTTAATCACTTTTATTTTACAATAGATATGAACGTAATTATGGCCCTGGTGAAAGAGACAGACGGCGGAGCGAAAGGTGTGTTGATTTATTTACAATTTATACGTCACAAACAAATGCATAATTTTGAAGAATTGAATTATTGCATAAAATACTTGTGACTAGAGCGAAAGAAGTGTTGAGGGAGTCAATTATTGAGCTTGAATTGACTCTGCGATTAACCTCTCACATTTCCATATTTTATTGAAATTGTGTCTCAATTTTTGATTATTTTAGAAGTCGTGAAAGGTATGGAAGAAGACGCAGTAGATCCAGACCTCCTCAAATGGCTGCAATAGATCCAGCTACTATTATTCCTGTATATATGCCGCCTTATTTTGGGGTTTGTCAATTTTCATAAATAAATTAAATAAAATCAATAATAAATCAAAACAATTTATAGCCAGAAGAAGTGCTTTGGCTCCGTCCACCAATGAGGCCACCGATATTTCCCCCAGGAGTCCCTATGCCCCCCAGAGGTATGTACCGGGGTCCAGTTCCGAATATTCGGCCACCTTTCCTCGGACGACCCCCGTACATACCCCCCGGACAATTGCCTTTCAGACATATTCGCCCTCAGAATAGAGCGCAGAATTTACCACAGTTACAATAATCATTAATGACTTATATTCCATTCATTTGAATTTAGGATAAAATGTACTATTAATTTTTAAAAATACAATTCCAGAATTAAGTTGTGGTATAGAATAATTATTTGTTTTTATTATAATAATAATAAAAATATGTTTGTAAGAATGTTTATTTTTTAAATAATTTAAAGTACAAATCGAGATTTTAGTAAGTAAATTATTATTTTTCAAACATAAAGTAATTCAGAATATTTTTTATAAAAATATACAAGGTGTGTTCACCAGAAATGAGTGCTAGATTTAATAAGAATTTAAAATACGAAGTTTATGAACGTTTTCTATTTGGAAAATTTATTTGTTGGATGAAATCTAATACCCATTTACTGGTAGAAGATAAACCCGTATAAATGTTACCATATTTTAATTTCAATTGATATAAATATAGTAAAATGCTTGAGGATGATAAAAAAATGACGTAAATAAACCAAATTTAAATTATTTAAAAACTACAGTGTCAAGCATTGCTCCTAAACATTGTACAATATTAGTAGTCATCAAAATATCAACTTTCTCTTCCAAATGCCGTTTAGGATCTTGTTTACCAACATTTTTGATAGCTAATTGTTCTGGTGTCATCTTTTCTTCCTCTTCCAATGCTTTGTTATAATTCTTGGCCAAATCCAGCATATTTGAGACAGTACTTTCATTAATTTTACAATTTTCCGAATAGTCAGCTAATGCTAAACCATCCATCCACGATTTTTTGTGCAAATTGAGAAGCATTTTTTGCTCGAGTTCGTTTTTCCGATAATTAATACTGATTGAGTAATAGTGGCGGTTTAAACCGTGGATGAGAGCTTGGACGGATGGTTTTTGCAAATGACCCAAATTTGAAGTTGTCTGCCTGGGTTCTTGCCCCAAAACCATCATATTCGGATTTATTAATCTAAAACATCAATGATTAAATATTGAAATAAATTTTTAAAGTAAAATATTTACCTGAATGCATCAATTACGACTTTTCCTTTAACAGATTGGATAGGATCAACGACAACTGCAACAGCACGTTCACTGAGAGCTTCAAATGATTGTTGCGTATTGATGTCAACTCCAGACAACCAGCATCCAAAACCCGGATGAGAATGATACCATCCTACCACCATTTCAGGTCTGCCAGTTTGTTTCAACATATCCAACATTTTTGCCTATCAAATACAATTTTTAATTTAAGCTTACAATTTACAATTACTTGTTAATATTCTTACTTGAAAAACAGGATCAACTGCTTCTACACTGACCCCCGTACCGGTTTGGGGCATGGCAAAAACATCTATCACACGCACTGTATAATCATCAACAAATTCTCCTATAAAAGAAAAACTATTTAGAATGACATTACAATTTTTTTAACATAAACTAACCTAACATTAAGCCCATAACTTCCATCGGAACGCCCGCACGACCATGCTTCAACATTTTTAATAAAGCTAAAGATGAGATATAAACTTGTTCGGCTGTATCGACAACAGGAGCATCCGAAGGTGGTGGAGCTTGAGACAAACCCGGCATTCCACCACCAAGTCGAAGAAGACGATCCATGCTGAAAAATGTATTCTATCAGAATATTATTAAGATTTCTGGCTTACATCCCGTAATTTTATTTACTTACATTATTTAGTTTAATGAATATCCTGCTACAATGACAAATAAACAGTCAAATTTGCACAATCACCTCGCTTTGACAAGCAACAAACAAATTTCCCTAAATTAAAAGTAACTAAAAGCTATAAATTTTCTACTTTCAATACTCAAATTATTATTTTTGCTTGAATTTGTATATCCTTGGTCACAGTAAGATTGAAAATTAATAATATGAATCAGCTAAACAATTATAACACAATAAAATGTCAAATGTCAGCCATAGAAACATATATTTACAGGACCAAGAAACTATAATTGGAAAATGTAGACGTATATCACTGCTCCCGGTGGCAAACTTTGGAACTATTTACCAAAACCCATAGATAATATCCCTGCAGGAATAGACATTTATGCATTAAATTTCGGAACAATTTAGTTCACATATTGGCCTACAGGGCTGTCATTCTATTAAAAATTAAGGAGATTTATGGCTTTTTAAATATTATTCGCATTAAATTATATAATTTTATTGATTATAAACATATTTCTGTATTTAAAAACTGCAAATACGGTAATATTAGCCGTGTTTCTTTCAACTATGATTCGTAATCAATGTGATCGAAGTGAACATGATTCAGTAAGTGAATGATTGAAATGTGATTCAAACGTAGCTGTCAAATAGACTAAATGTCAATGTATTGTAACGAAAATACGGAACTACTTGAATGATGGATGTTTAATTGAATAATATTTAATATGTATGTAAACTCAGGTTGTATTAATTCTTGTTGTTTTTATTTCAGTCCCCAATTTACATGTTACACATCGATTAGGATGTTTGGTTTGCTTGCAATTCCATCAAAAAGTGATTCAATGCAATTGCAAAAGAGAAAGTTCTTTGAAGAAAAATAAATTTCAATTGATTTGAAATGTAAATGGCTTGAAATAAGAACTAAGCAAGCCAATTTGCGGGAAAAGTAGTACCATAGAAACTGTACTTTTTGATTTATAAGGATGAAAAATAACGAGATACATCAAATAGATTCAATTTTGTATCAATTTGTACGAAGATATTCTTATAATAGACTATTAAATACAGAACAAAAGTCCGGTTACATAAAAATCTCAATAAATCAATTGCTTTGCAATGAAATCAAACAAATTTTATACGAAGACATTTAAATAGTTATCTCGTGAGCGTCATTTCGGGACGCTTTTTAAATGACCAAAATTATAACAAATATCACTATAATTGAATAGTCATTTCGGGAACGTTCTTAACTTATGGAATGGGGTTTTACTTTCCGCAAAAACAGTAATTTCAATTATACTGCCTACAATAATAACATGAAATTAGCTAATACCGTTAGAAATATTCATTTTCTATCAATAAATATCAATTTCATTAAGAAATAATAGGAATTAGAGGTAAAACACTCGAAAAACAGTGAACTTTTGTCAGGTTGCAAAAAAAATTTAATTATTCATGTATTTTGAAAAAGCAGTGCTTCAAAGACTAACGGGATATATTACATACATTCAATTTAGTATTAATTTGTTCAGGAATATTCTTATGATAGACTTTTAAATACAGATCAAAGGTCCGGTTACATAGAAACGAAATTTGACTATTTTTCAATTAAATGTACTTGAAAGAATCGATTATAAACAATTTTGAATTTTTGAATATTGTATTATTGAAATTTCAGCCTATTTTACGAACATTACAGAATGTACTAGAACTTCTGTATGTATCATTTAAAAGTTGTACTAACGTCTACATACGTGAGCTCCTCCTCTTGTCATACATCGTCTGGTAACCAATGAATAGCGTGTATATGTCATACATCGAAGTATGATGGTATGTACTAAATGCCATATGTTCTATACAAAACTAAATGAAATTAAAATTTGTCACTTATGAGTTGATAGTTTTTTGTAATTTTTATCAGTATGCGGCTTTGTTGAATCAATACATGAATTAATTTAGTCATAAAACAGTTTATTTAATATGTTTTAAATGAAATTATTTGTAAAAATTAGCTTTATAAGGGATATAGTCACGGAATACATATCAAACACAACTCTAGCAAAAAATATATGTAATTAGCTGGAAAATAATATTTTTAATGTGAAATAAGTGCAATTACAAGAGAAACAGCTAAAAAACTGCGATTTTAATTAAAAGTAGAGAAAATATACACGAAAAAGTGCAAAATTTTTTAAAATAGAATCAATTTGAATGGGTTTTAAAAAATACTTCTGATGTGATACACGCAACATTAGTGAGCTACAGGACCTTTTAAGGTCCGCCAAACAGATTAATATACAATATAATAAACAAATGGCTAATTATAATTTTTTGTTATAATACACAATTTGGAACGATATTTTATGAAATATTGAATTATATATGTATTTGATAAGTTATATTCACGAGATAGATTAAATTCAATGGCAGTATGAATTTGCAGTTGACTAAATTCAGATTCAGATTCCAATAATTCTTATTAACAAAAATATTACGGAATATTTCATGGATAATGCACACATTCACATACAAACTGCATAGTTAAATTTTGTGCAAATAGTTTTTTCAAATTCCGCGATTCCCATTGGCTGCGTAATTTCTCCCTCCATAATTCTGCTTCATGTGTGACGAACAATACCCAAATGCATCAATTGTACAATTTAGAACATATCTATTCATTTAAGATAATTTAACACAAATATTATTAAACTTTCTATGTAATTAGATGTATATTACCAAGAAAAAGGCCGACTTATGAAATTCATTTAATTATATAGCCCAATTATTGATTTAGAGCTATTTTAAAGTGTGTACCTATCAAATATATTTTAAAATGTATTACAGAAATATTTCGCTACAAATTTGTGAAAAATTGAATGTATTTGATGTATCTTGTTATTATTTATGATATTCAATCAAAAGCTACGATTTTTATGGTATCACTTTTACAAAATTCATGAATAATTGCGATTTTGCTAAGAAGCACGTTTTCGTGTGTATTTGCTCTAATTTTGATCAAAATCGCGGTTTTCCGCTGTTTCTCTTGTAATTGCACTTATTTCGCAATAGAACTATTATTTTATACCCCTTTTTCAGCTAATTATATCTATTTTTTGCTAGAGTTGTGTTTGATACAAATTCTGTGAATATATCTTTTATAAAGCTATTCTTACCAATAATTTCATTAAAAACATATCAAATGAACAGTTTTATGACTAAATCAATTAATATATTAATCCAACAAAGCCGCATACTGATGAAAATTACAAAAAACTGTCAATTCATACGTGGCAAATTTCAATTTCTTTTGGTTTTGTATGGAACGTATGGCATTTAGTGCATAACCGCATACTTCAATGTATGACGTATATACACTATTCATTGATTACTAGAAAATGTATGACGAAAGGGAAGGCTTACGTATGTAGACGTTAGTACAGTTTTTGAATTTTACATACATAATTTCTAGTACGTACGATAATGTTCGTAAAATGGACTAAAATTTCAATAATTCAATATTCAAAAATTCAAAATTGTTCATAATCGATTCTTTTAAGTACATTTAGTTGAGAAATAGTCAAATTTCGTTGAATCATTGCCCTATATTTTATAAATTGAAGGATATATACGGCACTACAACCTATTTCTTTCGTAATGTATCAATAATTTTATCATATTTCTGATCGTAAGTCTTAATCTGGCTGAAAAACTTGCTTGATCATTAAAATATTCATAGTATCAATTAATTCAATACATTTCGTGGCTAAGAGCAATTCAATAAATTAAAAACTTTATATTGCATACACTTCAAGTATTTATTGAACGAAATCAGATATTCAGTCTGTTTATAAATCTTAATTTCGATGAAAAATTAGCTTTATCAACCGAATATTTATAGAATTATTGAATTCAGCACATTTCGTGGATAAAACTTATCAAATAAAAGCATAACTTACTATTGTATACATACGAACTAACTATTGAACGAAATCAGATATTCAGTTTCAATAATAATGAATATTTTTTCTTGTAAAAATGATTGACAACTTTCAGAAGAGCTATTTGTTTATTATATTTTATATTGATAATATTCCTCATTTTTAATTCGTTTGGCGAATCTGAATGGGTCCTGTGATTCACTTAAGTTGTATTTGTTACATCAGAAGTACTTTTCGAACCCCAATGAAATTGACTACTTTTTCATAAATTTTAAATATCTTTGCTTTAATTAGAAGATATGTAATTAATATTCAAATATGAGCCAATTCCATGACCAAATGTTGAACTAAATGAGCGCGCTTGTCTATTTAATAATATTCATTCTTTTTTTAAAAAATTATTGGCGGCTCTTAGAAGAGCCATTTGTTTATAATATTGAATATAATAAATTATTTTTTTCTGAATCCAATTGGCGGACCTTAAAAGGTCCTGTGGTTCACTAATGTTGTATTTGTCACATCAGAAGTACTTTTTCAACCCCATTAAAATTGATTCTACTTTAATCCCAATGAACAACCGATGTGTTCATTTATGCAAAACAAAATTCGTGCCCCGTCTAGCCGGAGGCCGCATGGCTCGCCTAATTTCGCGGATACAGACCAAGATTTCACACCTACTCCCGAGCAACCCTAGGAGTTACTGAAAGTGAAGGTCTACGTCTTTAATCTGTATACTCCCGGCACCAAACCGAAAATAAGCATATTGATTCCGTCTGCTTCGATACCGCAATGATATAATTTGAAATAACCGGAGGTTACCTCAAATTACACCACCGACAGCTGGGGTGAACCCATTATCTCCGGGGGGTGTCAATAGAGGCTTATTGGTGCGTACCGAATTCCAACGTTGGTCCTTTATTACGGAAGGACAACAAAAAAACCAAAAAATATCGGATAAACTACTTCAAAAATTTCGCACAAAATCTACTATTGTTAGTCAAAAACCCATATACTACTCGCGTAATACTAATTCAATTCAAAATTTTGATAGCTACTTTACACCGATGTTTGTTATTCACTAAGTACTTCTGATGTAACACACATAACACTCGTGGACAAAATGAGTTCAAGCCGCGAATTTAGTGGTATTTATACATACAAAATGATGCGGCTAACCTGATTGGCCGCGCGATTTCCACCTCCACTTTTCTAAGAGTTCTCTTGAACAAAATCTCGTAAATAGTAAAAATTGATATTACTTTAAAAAGAAATTAATAAATTATAGAATAAACAAATGTACTTCATGATTTACAGAGAAAAAAATAGAAATCATGTGCAAGGATTGCATAATCTCAATTTGTTACCCTATTTGAGAAAACGTATATTGAAAATAGTAACTTCCTATTGACTAACACAGATAATGACAAGATATATCAAATATATTTAATTTCTTGCAAATTTGTTGCATTATATTTTTGTAATAAATAATCAAATTCTATTCATAAATAAGTCTATTTTAAAATGCCTCTAAATCAATAATTGGGCTTTATAATCAAATCATGCATTTTGTATCTAAAATTGTGAATTATTTCCTATAAAATCTTCAGTGTCTGATATAAAATATATTATTTCAATGTTGTATGAAATAAAACATTTTTTCTATTGAAAATTATTCTTGCGACAAGTTTCAAGAACTACTGCACTAATAGAAGGTCTATGCAGTCTGATTATTTGTTAAACCAGATTCTATTCCTAAATATGATATTAAACTAGAAAATTTGTGGAATTTCATATAATTCTGTCATCTGAGATAATAATCGTATGATGAAGAAACAGAGTAACTTTTTATTGACTAACAACGACAAACGTATAGACAAGGAAAGCCATTTTTTGAGATAACTTTTTGTGTACTTATTTTTTCCAATTTTTATCAATAATTTTGATTTTTCAAGCCAAAAATGATTTTTGTCTCCGTTTATTATAGAACCAAATCGAGCTCTTTGTTTTTCAGCCCTGCGGCTTAGGAGGTCGAAAGTAATAATCAAAATCTGTTGAATTCAATATTTAGCTAAGCAAAATTAAATATATCCCTCGAAATATAGCAATTTATTTGAGTAAATCGTTCCAGAAATTGCAAATATGTATGTGTACTTGAAATTCAGTATGTAACAAAAAGAAAATTGCACATACATCTACATATTCAATAAGTTTTAGTTGAAATTATTTGGAGAAATTGCTTTAAAAGAGAAATATTTCCCAAATTTGCGGGGAAATAAAAATATAATTTCAATGCTTGTATCTTTCAATATAATAATCATAGAATGATGAAACTAACGCTGATAGAAGGTAAAATAGCTTATATTTTTAAATATAATACAAAACTAAAAAAAATTGTGGTATTTGATATAATAATCATATGATAAAGAAACAAACGTAAAGACAAATATTGAAAGCAATTTATTGGGGTGATTTTTGGTGTAATTACAGCAAATTTGCATTAAATCAACGATAATTTTATGTAATCATGAGAAAATTACCAAAAACCGGGATTAAAATAGCTCAATGAATGAAAAACTGAGAAAAACTTCTTTCAAGTGTTCTCGCTTCCGTCCGTATACTTTGACGACATCCTTGCTAGTGTGCCTTGAACAAATGGATGTAAATAATTAATTCAACCACTAAACGGAAGCATATATCATTTAATTCATTTTAAAACAAAGTCTCACTCTTTATTTTCCAATTACATCGGTATAGGATGTCAAACACACGAACAGTATACATTTTATTTGCTCAACAGGTAACCATGAATTCAGATTACATTCTTTATAAGAAAACTTATATCTCCTTAATAAATGAACGTAAATAATTAATTCAACCAATAAACGGAAGCTTATATTGTCCAATTCATTTTAAAATGAAGTCCAGCTTTCTATTTTCAAATTCCACTGGTATAGGATGTCAAATTCACGGACAATATACTTTTTATTTGCTCAACAAGTAACCATGAATTCATATTACATTTTTTATAAGAAAGCTTATATCTCCTGAATAAATAGACATAAAATATTAATTCAACCACTAATAGAAAGCTCATATTATCCGATTCATTTTGGAATAAAGTTCAACTTTCTATTTTTCAATTTTAAGCACATATCATATTGAAATATAAATTAGATTGAGAAATTAGTCCTATCCTTATCAACTAAAACAAATATGAATTATGTACTGTTCAAATAATTTTCCTAGTACTCATATTTATTATTTAAATGTAGAGCCCCGGAACTACTTTCAATGGAGATAACAGCCTGCAGGCTCAGCGGCTACCAGTCTTCAGAGAAATACGAAAAGATGTCCAAGAAAGTCTACTGATTCCGTTTCAAAGGTTGCTTGAAAATCCTAGGTAAAATTCTTATTTATTTAACTTTGAAATATTTTTGGATTTAACTGTAATATTTAATTTTTTTGTTAAAGAAGCAGCAGCAGAACGCCACTCCTCTTTCAAGTTTAGCTGGATCCTGAGGAAAAACTTCCGAAGAAAGATCAATCCCTTTCCCCTAATATATTGCCTAGAAATAAATCATGGCTCAAAAATACTTCCCAATATGTTATATTGTTTTATTTTGTAGAACCATTTTAATTATTATTTAGATTTAAGGTGAAAAAAATTATGTATTCTTATTAGTTTAAATAATTATATTACAGGAAAGAATTTTTGTTCTCATTTTAATTGAAAATAAGATCTTTATTAATTAGTTTTGTGATTTTTAAGTTCCCAAGTATAATAATATAGGAATTATATGTATTATCTGAATATTTGAATAAATTATTTGTTATATACAATTTGCTTTCAATAATCATCCCTTTCCGTTATTTCTTTCAGGATAATCACACATATATAGTTCCAAATATTGCCGCATGGGTGAAGCACCTGTCAATGAACTCAATAAGTAATCACTAATTTTCATTTTTTCAGTAAAAAAGTATATTTTCACGCTATATAGAACCTGCTGATTACGAATCTGTAAAGAAAATTGGAAAATTCCTTCACCCTGAAAAGTTGTGTGAAAATTCGGGATGAATTTTCATTTCTTTGCTAATTAACATAGCTGTACACCCTTATTAGGGTGTGTAGAGTTCAAATATGCACTCAGAATCCTAATTGGGCCCTTAGTTTTCGAGAAAATTCAAGTTAAAATTTTTAATAGTAAAGTGGTCATTTTTTCGTCTTGTTTTACACCAACAAAATTAATCCTTAATTGATTCGATAGGGTCGTAGAGCCTAGGCACTAGGCTCATTGGAAAGGGCTCACTTACCATATTTTCATATCATTAGCTACCGTAGGTAGCTTGTTTTTGCAAGGATTTTGCGATATCTCCAAGGGTTTCCGAGATAATTGAGTTTGAAGTTTTCACACTTTTACCCTCAAAAATCTACCCTTAATTGGCACTTTTCCGTAAAGGAAAGTATATTTTCACGCTATATAGAACCTGCTGAATACGAATCTGTAAAGAAAATTGGAAAATTCCTTCACCCTGAAAAGTTGTGTGAAAATTCGGGATGAATTTTCATCTCTTTGCTAATTAACATAGCTGTACACCCTTATTAGGGTGTGTAGAGTTCAAATATGCACTCAGAATCCTAATTGGGCCCTTAGTTTTCGAGAAAATCCAAGTTAAAATTTTTAATAGTAAAGTGGTCATTTTTTCGTCTTGTTTTACACCAACAAAATTAATCCTAATTGATTCGATAGGGTCGTAGAGCCTGGGCACTAGGCTCATTGGAAAGGGCTCACTTACCATATTTTCATATCATTAGCTACCGTAGGTAGCTTGTTTTTGCAAGGATTTTGCGATTTCTCCAAGGGTTTCCGAGATAATTGAGTTTGAAGTTTTCACACTTTTACCCTCAAAAATCTACCCTTAATTGGCACTTTTCCGTAAAGGAAAGTATATTTTCACGCTATATAGAACCTGCTGAATACGAATCTGTAAAGAAAATTGGAAAATTCCTTCACCCTGAAAAGTTGTGTGAAAATTCGGGATGAATTTTCATTTCTTTGCTAATTAACATAGCTGTACACCCTTATTAGGGTGTGTAGAGTTCAAATATGCACTCAGAATCCTAATTGGGCCCTTAGTTTTCGAGAAAATCCAAGTTAAAATTTTTAATAGTAAAGTGGTCATTTTTTCGTCTTGTTTTACACCAACAAAATTAATCCTTAATTGATTCGATAGGGTCGTAGAGCCTAGGCACTAGGCTCATTGGAAAGGGCTCACTTACGATATTTTCATATCATTAGCTACCGTAGGTAGCTTGTTTTTGCAAGGATTTTGCGATATCTCCAAGGGTTTCCGAGATAATTGAGTTTGAAGTTTTCACACTTTTACCCTCAAAAATCTACCCTTAATTGGCACTTTTCCGTAAAGGAAAGTATATTTTCACGCTATATAGAACCTGCTGAATACGAATCTGTAAAGAAAATTGGAAAATTCCTTCACCCTGAAAAGTTGTGTGAAAATTCGGGATGAATTTTCATTTCTTTGCTAATTAACATAGCTGTACACCCTTATTAGGGTGTGTAGAGTTCAAATATGCACTCAGAATCCTAATTGGGCCCTTAGTTTTCGAGAAAATCCAAGTTAAAATTTTTAATAGTAAAGTGGTCATTTTTTCGTCTTGTTTTACACCAACAAAATTAATCCTTAATTGATTCGATAGGGTCGTAGAGCCTAGGCACTAGGCTCATTGGAAAGGGCTCACTTACCATATTTTCATATCATTAGCTACCGTAGGTAGCTTGTTTTTGCAAGGATTTTGCGATATCTCCAAGGGTTTCCGAGATAATTGAGTTTGAAGTTTTCACACTTTTACCCTCAAAAATCTACCCTTAATTGGCACTTTTCCGTAAAGGAAAGTATATTTTCACGCTATATAGAACCTGCTGAATACGAATCTGTAAAGAAAATTGGAAAATTCCTTCACCCTGAAAAGTTGTGTGAAAATTCGGGATGAATTTTCATTTCTTTGCTAATTAACATAGCTGTACACCCTTATTAGGGTGTGTAGAGTTCAAATATGCACTCAGAATCCTAATTGGGCCCTTAGTTTTCGAGAAAATCCAAGTTAAAATTTTTAATAGTAAAGTGGTCATTTTTTCGTCTTGTTTTACACCAACAAAATTAATACTTAATTGATTCGATAGGGTCGTAGAGCCTAGGCACTAGGCTCATTGGAAAGGGCTCACTTACCATATTTTCATATCATTAGCTACCCTAGGTAGCTTGTTTTTGCAAGGATTTTGCGATATCTCCAAGGGTTTCCGAGATAATTGAGTTTGAAGTTTTCACACTTTTACCCTCAAAAATCTACCCTTAATTGGCACTTTTCCGTAAAGGAAAGTATATTTTCACGCTATATAGAACCTGCTGAATACGAATCTGTAAAGAAAATTGGAAAATTCCTTCACCCTGAAAAGTTGTGTGAAAATTCGGGATGAATTTTCATTTCTTTGCTAATTAACATAGCTGTACACCCTTATTAGGGTGTGTAGAGTTCAAATATGCACTCAGAATCCTAATTGGGCCCTTAGTTTTCGAGAAAATCCAAGTTAAAATTTTTAATAGTAAAGTGGTCATTTTTTCGTCTTGTTTTACACCAACAAAATTAATACTTAATTGATTCGATAGGGTCGTAGAGCCTAGGCACTAGGCTCATTGGAAAGGGCTCACTTACCATATTTTCATATCATTAGCTACCGTAGGTAGCTTGTTTTTGCAAGGATTTTGCGATATCTCCAAGGGTTTCCGAGATAATTGAGTTTGAAGTTTTCACACTTTTACCCTCAAAAATCTACCCTTAATTGGCACTTTTCCGTAAAGGAAAGTATATTTTCACGCTATATAGAACCTGCTGAATACGAATCTGTAAAGAAAATTGGAAAATTCCTTCACCCTGAAAAGTTGTGTGAAAATTCGGGATGAATTTTCATTTCTTTGCTAATTAACATAGCTGTACACCCTTATTAGGGTGTGTAGAGTTCAAATATGCACTCAGAATCCTAATTGGGCCCTTAGTTTTCGAGAAAATCCAAGTTAAAATTTTTAATAGTAAAGTGGTCATTTTTTCGTCTTGTTTTACACCAACAAAATTAATCCTTAATTGATTCGATAGGGTCGTAGAGCCTAGGCACTAGGCTCATTGGAAAGGGCTCACTTACCATATTTTCATATCATTAGCTACCGTAGGTAGCTTGTTTTTGCAAGGATTTTGCGATATCTCCAAGGGTTTCCGAGATAATTGAGTTTGAAGTTTTCACACTTTTACCCTCAAAAATCTACCCTTAATTGGCACTTTTCCGTAAAGGAAAGTATATTTTCACGCTATATAGAACCTGCTGAATACGAATCTGTAAAGAAAATTGGAAAATTCCTTCACCCTGAAAAGTTGTGTGAAAATTCGGGATGAATTTTCATTTCTTTGCTAATTAACATAGCTGTACACCCTTATTAGGGTGTGTAGAGTTCAAATATGCACTCAGAATCCTAATTGGGCCCTTAGTTTTCGAGAAAATCCAAGTTAAAATTTTTAATAGTAAAGTGGTCATTTTTTCGTCTTGTTTTACACCAACAAAATTAATACTTAATTGATTCGATAGGGTCGTAGAGCCTAGGCACTAGGCTCATTGGAAAGGGCTCACTTACCATATTTTCATATCATTAGCTACCGTAGGTAGCTTGTTTTTGCAAGGATTTTGCGATATCTCCAAGGGTTTCCGAGATAATTGAGTTTGAAGTTTTCACACTTTTACCCTCAAAAATCTACCCTTAATTGGCACTTTTCCGTAAAGGAAAGTATATTTTCACGCTATATAGAACCTGCTGAATACGAATCTGTAAAGAAAATTGGAAAATTCCTTCACCCTGAAAAGTTGTGTGAAAATTCGGGATGAATTTTCATTTCTTTGCTAATTAACATAGCTGTACACCCTTATTAGGGTGTGTAGAGTTCAAATATGCACTCAGAATCCTAATTGGGCCCTTAGTTTTCGAGAAAATCCAAGTTAAAATTTTTAATAGTAAAGTGGTCATTTTTTCGTCTTGTTTTACACCAACAAAATTAATCCTTAATTGATTCGATAGGGTCGTAGAGCCTAGGCACTAGGCTCATTGGAAAGGGCTCACTTACCATATTTTCATATCATTAGCTACCGTAGGTAGCTTGTTTTTGCAAGGATTTTGCGATATCTCCAAGGGTTTCCGAGATAATTGAGTTTGAAGTTTTCACACTTTTACCCTCAAAAATCTACCCTTAATTGGCACTTTTCCGTAAAGGAAAGTATATTTTCACGCTATATAGAACCTGCTGAATACGAATCTGTAAAGAAAATTGGAAAATTCCTTCACCCTGAAAAGTTGTGTGAAAATTCGGGATGAATTTTCATTTCTTTGCTAATTAACATAGCTGTACACCCTTATTAGGGTGTGTAGAGTTCAAATATGCACTCAGAATCCTAATTGGGCCCTTAGTTTTCGAGAAAATCCAAGTTAAAATTTTTAATAGTAAAGTGGTCATTTTTTCGTCTTGTTTTACACCAACAAAATTAATCCTTAATTGATTCGATAGGGTCGTAGAGCCTAGGCACTAGGCTCATTGGAAAGGGCTCACTTACCATATTTTCATATCATTAGCTACCCTAGGTAGCTTGTTTTTGCAAGGATTTTGCGATATCTCCAAGGGTTTCCGAGATAATTGAGTTTGAAGTTTTCACACTTTTACCCTCAAAAATCTACCCTTAATTGGCACTTTTCCGTAAAGGAAAGTATATTTTCACGCTATATAGAACCTGCTGAATACGAATCTGTAAAGAAAATTGGAAAATTCCTTCACCCTGAAAAGTTGTGTGAAAATTCGGGATGAATTTTCATTTCTTTGCTAATTAACATAGCTGTACACCCTTATTAGGGTGTGTAGAGTTCAAATATGCACTCAGAATCCTAATTGGGCCCTTAGTTTTCGAGAAAATCCAAGTTAAAATTTTTAATAGTAAAGTGGTCATTTTTTCGTCTTGTTTTACACCAACAAAATTAATCCTTAATTGATTCGATAGGGTCGTAGAGCCTAGGCACTAGGCTCATTGGAAAGGGCTCACTTACGATATTTTCATATCATTAGCTACCGTAGGTAGCTTGTTTTTGCAAGGATTTTGCGATATCTCCAAGGGTTTCCGAGATAATTGAGTTTGAAGTTTTCACACTTTTACCCTCAAAAATCTACCCTTAATTGGCACTTTTCCGTAAAGGAAAGTATATTTTCACGCTATATAGAACCTGCTGAATACGAATCTGTAAAGAAAATTGGAAAATTCCTTCACCCTGAAAAGTTGTGTGAAAATTCGGGATGAATTTTCATTTCTTTGCTAATTAACATAGCTGTACACCCTTATTAGGGTGTGTAGAGTTCAAATATGCACTCAGAATCCTAATTGGGCCCTTAGTTTTCGAGAAAATCCAAGTTAAAATTTTTAATAGTAAAGTGGTCATTTTTTCGTCTTGTTTTACACCAACAAAATTAATCCTTAATTGATTCGATAGGGTCGTAGAGCCTAGGCACTAGGCTCATTGGAAAGGGCTCACTTACCATATTTTCATATCATTAGCTACCGTAGGTAGCTTGTTTTTGCAAGGATTTTGCGATATCTCCAAGGGTTTCCGAGATAATTGAGTTTGAAGTTTTCACACTTTTACCCTCAAAAATCTACCCTTAATTGGCACTTTTCCGTAAAGGAAAGTATATTTTCACGCTATATAGAACCTGCTGAATACGAATCTGTAAAGAAAATTGGAAAATTCCTTCACCCTGAAAAGTTGTGTGAAAATTCGGGATGAATTTTCATTTCTTTGCTAATTAACATA